>CANTAL010000228.1:0-401544 GCA_947650365.1 Chamaelirium japonicum
TCATTTTTACGATCTATTCTAATTCATTCGTTCGAATGTATCCATTCTAATTCATTCGTACGATTCATTCTAATTCATTCATACGATCCATTCTAATTCATTCGTATGATCCATTCTACTTCATTCGCACAAATGTATCCATTCTAATTCATTCGTACAATCCTTTCTAATTCATTCGCTCGATCAATTCTAATTCATTCCTATGATCCATTCTAATTCATTCCTACGATCTATTCTAATTTATTCGTTCGAATGTATCCATTCTAATTCATTCGTACGATTCATTCTAATTCATTCGTACGATCCATTCTAATTCATTCGTACGATCCATTCTACTTCATTCGCACGAATGTATCCATTCTAATTCATTCGTACAATCCATTCTAATTCATTCGCACGACCAATTCTAATTCATTCGTATGATCCATTCTAATTCATTCCTACGATCTATTCTAATTTATTCATTCGAATGTATCCATTCTAATTCATTCGTACGATCCATTATAATTCATTCGTACGATCCATTCTAATTCATTCGCACGATCCATTCTAATTCATTCTCACAAATTTAATCTTTCTAATTCATTTGCACGATCTATTCAAATTCATTCGCACTATCCATTCTAATTCATTTGTATGATCCATTCTAATTCATTCGTACGATCCATTCTAATCCATTCGTACGATCCATGGTAATTCATTCGTACGATCCATTCTAATTCATTCCTATGATCCATTCTACTTCATTCGCACGAATGTATCCATTCTAATTCATTCGTACAATCCATTCTAATTCATTCGCACGATCAATTCTAATTCATTCGTATGATCCATTCTAATTCATTCCTACGATCTATTCTAATTCATTCGTTCGAATGTATCCATTCTAATTCATTCGTACGATTCATTCTAATTCATTCGTACGATCCATTCTAATTCATTCGTACGATCCATTCTACTTCATTCGCATGAATTAGAATGGATCGTAGGAATGAATTAGAATGGATCATACGAATGAATTAGAATTGATCGTGCGAATGAATCAGAATGGATCGTACGAATGAATTAAAATGGATATATTCGAGCGAATGAATTAGAATGGATACATTTGTGCGAATGAATTAGAATGGATCGTACGAATGAATTAGAATGGATCAGCAAATTTGGAAACTTATAAGGGCGTCAAATGTGTTATTTAAATTAACGGTTCAAATAGACGGTTCGTGCGAATGAAGTAGAATGGATCGTACGAATGAATTAGAATGTATCATACGAATGAATTAGAATGGATACATTCGAACGAATGAATTAGAATAGATCGTAGGAATGAATTAGAATGGATCATACGAATGAATTAGAATTGATCGTGCGAATGAATTAGAATGGATTGTACGAATGAATTAGAATGGATACATTCGTGCGAATGAAGTAGAATGGATCGTACGAATGAATTAGAATGGATCAATGAATCGTACGAATGAATTAGAATGGATACATTCGAACGAATGAATTAGAATAGATCGTAGGAATGAATTAGAATGGATCATACGAATGAATTAAAATTGTTCGTGCGAATGAATTAGAATGGATTGTACGAATGAATTAGAATGGATCATACGAATGAAGTAGAATGGATCATACGAATGAATTAGAATTGATCGTGCGAATGAATTAGAATGGATTGTACGAATGAATTAGAATGGATGCATTCGTGCGAATGAAGTAGAATGGATCGTACGAATGAATTAGAATGGATCGTACGAATGAATTAGAATTGATCGTGCGAATGAATTAGAATGGATTGTACGAATGAATTAGAATGGATACATTCGTGCGAATGAAGTAGAATGGATCGTACGAATGAATTAGAATGGATCGTACGAATGAATTAGAATGAATCGTACGAATGAATTAGAATGGATACATTCGAACGAATAAATTAGAATAGATCGTAGGAATGAATTAGAATGGATCATACGAATGAATTAGAATTGATCGTGCGAATGAATTAGAATGGATTGTACGAATGAATTAGAATGGATACATTCGTGCGAATGAAGTAGAATGGATCGTACGAATGGATTGGAATGGATCGTACGAATGAATTAGAATGGATACATTCGAACGAATGAATTAGAATAGATCGTAGGAATGAAGTAGAATGGATCATACGAATGAATTAGAATTGATCGTGCGAATGAATTAGAATGGATTGTATGAATGAATTAGAATGGATACATTCGTGCGAATGAAGTAGAATGGATACATTCCATTCTAATTCATTCGTACAATCCATTCTAATTCATTCGTACAATCCATTCTAATTCATTCGCACGATCCATTCTAATTCATTCGTACGATCCATTCTAATTCATTCGTACGATCCATTCTAATTCATTAGCACGATCCATTCTAATTCATTCGTACGATCCATTCTATTTCATTCGTACGATCCATTCTTACTCATTCGTACGATCCATTCTAATTCATTCGCATGAATGTATCCTTTCTAATTCATTCGTACGATCCATTCTAATTCATTCGTACGATTCATTCTAATTCATTCATACGATCCATTCTAATTCATTCGCACGAATGTATCTATTCTAATTCATTCGTGCAATCCATTATAATTCATTCGCACTATCATTTCTAATTCATTCGTATGATCCATTCTAATTCATTCCTACGATCTATTCTAATTCATTCGTTCGAATGTATCCAATGAATTAGAATGGATCATACGAATGAATTAGAATTGATCGTGCGAATGAATTAGAATGGATTGTACGAATGAATTAGAATGGATACATTCGTGCGAATGAAGTAGAATGGATCATACGAATGAATTAGAATGGATACATTCGTGCGAATGGAGTAGAATGGATCATACAAATGAATTAGAATGGATCGTAGGAATGAATTAGAATGGATCACAGGAATAGATTAGAATGGATACATTCGAACGAATAAATTAGAATAGATCGTAGGAATGAATTAGAATGGATCATACGAATGAATTAGAATTGATCGTACGAATGAAGTAAAATAGATCATACGAATGAATTAGAATTGATCGTGCGAATGAATTAGAATGGATACATTCGTGCGAATGAAGTAGAATGGATCGTACGAATGAATCAGAATGGATCGTACGAATGAATTAGAATGAATCGTACGAATGAATTAGAATGGATACATTCGAACGAATGAATTAGAATAGATCATAGGAATGAATTAGAATGGATCATACGAATGAATTAGAATTGATCGTGCGAATGAATTAGAATGGATTGCACGAATGAATTAGAATGGATACATTCGAGCTAATGAAGTAGAATGGATCGTACGAATGAATTAGAATGGATTGTACGAATGAATTAGAATGAATCGTATGAATGAATTAGAATGGATACATTCGAACGAATAAATTAGAATGGATCGTACGAATGAATTAGAATGGATCATACGAATGAATTAGAATGGATTGTACGAATGAATTAGAATGGATCGTACGAATGAATTAGAATGGATCATACGAATGAATTAGAATTGATCGTATGAATGAATTAGAATGGATCGTACGAATGAATTAGAATGGATACATTCGTGCGAATGAAGTAGAATGGATCGTACGAATGAATTAGAATGGATCGTACGAATGAATTGAATGAATTAGAATAGATCGTAGGAATGAATTAGAATGGATCATACGAATGAAGTAGAATGGATCGTACGAATGAATTAGAATAGATCGTACAAATGAATTAGAATGGATTGTACGAATGAATTAGAATGGATACATTCCATTCTAATTCATTCGTACGATCCATTCTACTTCATTCGCACGAATGTATCCATTCTAATTCATTCGTACAATCCATTCTAATTCATTTGCACGATCAATTCTAATTCATTCGTATGATCCATTCTAATTCATTCCTACGATCTATTCTAATTTATTCGTTCGAATGTATCCATTCTAATTCATTCGTACGATCCATTCTAATACATTCGTACGATCCATTCTACTTCATTCGCACGAATGTATCCATTCTAATTCATTCGAACAATCCATTCTAATACATTCGCACGATCAATTCTAATTCATTCGTATGATCCATTCTAATTCATTCCTACGATCGATTCTAATTCATTCGTTCGAATGTATCCATTCTAATTCATTCTTACAATCCATTCTAATCGTACGAATGAATAAGAATGGAAACATTCGAACGAATGAATTAGAATAGATCGTAGGAATGAATTAGAATGGATCATACGAATGAATTAGAATTGATCGTGCGAATGAATTAGAATGGATTGTACGAATGAATTAGAATGGATACATTCGTGCGAATGAAGTAGAATGGATCGTACGAATGAATTAGAATGGATCGTACGAGTGAATTAGAATGAATCGTACGAATGAATTAGAATGGATACATTCGAACGAATAAATTAGAATAGATCGTAGGAATGAATTAGAATTGATCGTGCGAATGAATTAGAATGGATTGTACGAATGAATTAGAATGGATACATTCGTGCGAATGAAGTAGAATGAATCAGAATGGATCGTACGAATGAATTAGAATGAATTAGAATGGATACATTCGAACGAATGAATTAACGAATGAATTAGAATAGATCGTAGGAATGAATTAGAATGGATCGTACGAATGAATTAGAATGGAATGTATCCATTCTACTTCATTCGTTCGAATGTATCCATTCTAATTCATTCGTACAATCCATTCTAATTCATTCGCACGATCAATTCTAATTCATTCGTATGATCCATTCTAATTCATTCCTACGATCTATTCTAATTCATTCGTTCGAATGTATCCATTCTAATTCATTCGTACGATCTATTCTAATTCATTCGTACGATCCATTCTACTTCATTCACACGAATGTATCCATTCTAATTCATTCGTACAATCCATTCTAATTCATTCGCACGATCAATTCTAATTCATTCGTATGATCCATTCTAATTCATTCCTACGATCTATTCTAATTCATTCGTTCGAATGTTTCCATTCTAATTCATTCGTATGATTCATTCTAATTCATTCGTACGATCCATTCTAATTCATTCGTACGATCCATTCTACTTCATTCTCACGAATGTATCTATTCTAATTCATTCGTACAATCCATTCTAATTCATTCGCACGATCAATTCTAATTCATTCGTATGATCCTTTCTAATTCATTCCTTCGATCTATTCTAATTCATTCGTACAATCCATTCTAATTCATTTGCACGATCAATTCTAATTCATTCGTATGATCCATTCTAATTCATTCCTACGATCTATTCTAATTCATTCGTTCGAATGTATTCATTCTAATTCATTCGTACGATTCATTCTAATTCATTCGTACGATCCATTCTAATTCATTCGTACGATCCATTCTACTTCATTCGCACGAATGTATCCATTCTAATTCATTCGTACAATCCATTCTAATTCTTTCGCACGATCAATTCTAATTCATTCGTATGATCCATTCTCATTCATTCCTACAATCTATTCTAATTCATTCGTTCGAATGTATCCATTGTAATTCATTCGTACGATTCATTACAATTCATTCTTACGATCCATTCTAATTCATTCATACGATCCATTCTACTTCATTCGCACGAATGTATCCATTCTAATTCATTCGTACAGACCATTCTAATTCATTCGCACGAATATATCCATTCTAATGCATTCGTACGATCCACCCTAATTCCTTCGTATGATCCATTCTAATTCATTCGGACGAATGTATCCATTGTACTTCATTCGTACGATCCATTCGAATTCATTCATACGATCCATTCTAATTCATTCATACGATCCATTCTAATTCATTCGCACGAATGTATTCATTCGGACAATCTATTCTAATTTATTCATACGATCCATTCTAATTCATTAGCACGATCCATTCTAATTCATTCGTACGATCCATTCTATTTCATTTGTATGATCCATTCTTACTCATTCGTACGATCCACTCTAATTCATTCGCACGAATGTATCCATTCTAATTCAGTCATACGATCCATTCTAATTCATTCGCACGATCCATTCTAATTCATTTATACGATCCATTCTAATTCATTCGTACGATCCATTCTGATTCATTCGTACAATCCATTATAATTCATTCGTACGATCCATTCTACTTCATTCGCACAAATGTATCCATTCTAATTAATTCGTATGATCCATTCTAATTCATTCGTACGATCCATTCTACTTCATTCGCACGAATGTATCCATTCTAATTCATTCGTACGATCCATTCTACTTCATTCGCACGAATGTATCCATTCTAATTCATTCGTACAATCCATTCTAATTCATTCGCACGATTAATTCTAATTCATTCGTATGATCCATTCTAATTCATTTCTACGATCTATTCTAATTTATTCGTTCGAATGTATCCATTCTAATTCATTCGTACGATTCATTCTAATTCATTCGTACGATCCATTCGAATTCATTCGTACGATCCATTCTACTTCATTCGTACGAATGTATCCATTCTAATTCATTCGTACAATCCATTCTAATTCATTCGCACGATCAATTCTAATTCATTCGTTCGTATTAGAATTAGAATGAATCGTACCAATGAATTAGAATGGATCGTACGAATGAATTAGAATGGATCATACGAATGAATTAGAATGGATTGTACGAATGAATTAGAATGGATACAATCGTGCGAATGAAGTAGAATGGATCGTACGAATGAATTAGAATGGATACATTCGTGCGAATGAAGTAGAATGGATCGTACGAATGAATTAGAATGGATCGTACGAATGAAGTAGAATGAATCGTACGAATGAATTAGAATGGAAACATTCGAACGAATGAATTAGAATAGATCGTAGGAATGAATTAGAATAAATCGTATGAATGAATTAGAATGGATTGTACGAATGAATTAGAATGGATCCATTCGTGCGAATGAAGTAGAATGAATTAGAATGAATTAGAATGGATCGTAAGAATGAATTAGAGCGAATAAATTAGAATGAATCATACGAATGAATTAGAATTGATCGTGCGAATGAATCAGAATGGATCGTATGAATTATAATGAATTCGAATCCATTCCTGCGAATGAATTAGAATGGATACATTCGTGCGAATGAAGTAGATTGGATCGTACAAAAGAATTAGAATGGATCGTACGAATGAATTAGAATGAATCGTACGAATGAATTAGAATGGATACATTCGAACGAATGAATTAGAATAGATCGTAGGAATGAATTAGAATGGATCATACGAATGAATTAGAATAGATCGTAGGAATGAATTAGAATGGATCATACGAATGAATTAGAAATGATCGTGCGAATGAATTAGAATCGATTGTACAAATGAATTAGAATGGATACATTCATGCGAATGAAGTAGAATGGATCGTACGAATGAATTAGAATGGATCGTACGAATGAATTAGAATGAATCGTACGAATGAATTAGAATGGATACATTCGAACGAATGAATTAGAATAGATCGTAGGAATGAATTAGAATGGCTCATACGAATGAATTAGAATAGATCGTAGGAATGAATTAGAATGGATCATACGAATGAATTAGGAATGATCGTGCGAATGAATTAGAATGGATTGTACGAATGAATTAGAATGGATACATTCGTACGAATGAAGTAGAATGTATCGTACGAATGAATTAGAATGAATCATACGAATGAATTAGAATGAATCGTACGAATGAATTAGAATGGATACATTCGAACGAATGAATTAGAATAGATCGTTGGAATGAATTAGAATGGATCATACGAATGAATTAGAATTGATCGTGCGAATGAATTAGAATGGATTGTACGAATGAATTAGAATGGATACATTCGTGTGAATGAAGTAGAATGGATCGTACGAATGAATTAGAATGTATTGAATTAGAATAGATCCATTAGAATGTAGTAGAATGAATTAGAATTCAAATTCATTCGTACGGATGGATTACGAATGGATTGTACTAATGAATTGATCAGTACGTATTTCTATTCGTGCGATTCATTCGTGCTAATGAATTAGAATTGATCCATTCGTACGATTCATTCTAATGAATTAGAATGAATTAGAATAGATCGTACGAATGTATTAATTCATTCGTACAAATGATCATTCTAATTAATTCGTACAAATGAATAGATCTATTCATACTAATTAATTCATTCTAATTAGGATAGTATGAATGAATTAGAATGGATCCATCATAATTCATACGAATGAATCATACGATCCATTCTAATCCATTCGAACGAATTCATTCTAATGGATTTTACGAATGAATTCATACGAATTAACGTACGAATGAATTAGAATGGATCATTCGTACGATCCATTCTACTTCATTCGCACGAATGTATCCATTCTAATTCATTCGTACATTCCATTCTAATTCATTCGCACGATCAATTCTAATTCATTCGCACGATCAATTCTAATTCATTCGTATGATCCATTCTAATTCATTCCTACGATCTATTCTAATTCATTCGTTCGAATGTTTCCATTCTAATTCATTCGTACGATCCATTCTACTTCATTCGCATGAATGTATCCATTCTAATTCATTCGTACAATCCATTCTAATTCATTCACACGATCATTTCTAATTCATTCGTATGATCCATTCTAATTCATTCCTACGATCTATTCTAATTCATTCATATGATCCATTCTAATTCATTCCTACGATCTATTCTAATTCATTCGTTCGAATGTATCCATTCTAATTCATTCGTACGATTCATTCTAATTCATTCGTACGATCCATTCTAATTCATACGTACGATCCATTCTACTTCATTCGCATGAATGTATCCATTCTAATTCATTCACACGAATGGATTCGAATTCATTATAATTCATACGATCCTTTCTGATTCATTCGCACGATCAATTCTAATTCATTCGTATGATTCATTCTAATTTATTCGCACGAATGGATCCATTCTAATTCATTCCTACGATCTATTCTAATTCATTCGTATCCATTCTAATTCATTCGTACGATTCATTCTAATTCATTCGTACTATCCATTCTAATTCATTTGTACGATCCATTCTACTTCATTCGCATGAATGTATCCATTCTAATTCATTCGTACAATCTATTCTAAGTCATTCGCACGATCAATTCTAATTCATTCGTATGATCCATTCTAATTCATTCCTACGATCTATTCTAATTCATTCGTTCGAATGTTTCCATTCTAATTCATTCGTACGATTCATTCTAATTCATTCATACGATCCATTCTAATTCATTCGTACGATCCATTCTACTTCATTCGCACGAATATATCCATTCTAATTCATTCGTACGATCCATTCTACTTCATTCGCACGAATGTATCCATTCTAATTCATTCGTACAATCCATTCTAATTCATTCGCACGATCAATTCTAATTCATTCGTATGATCCATTCTAATTCATTGGATACATTCGAACGAATGAATTAGAATAGATCGTAGGAATGAATTAGAATGGATCATACGAATGAATTAGAAATGATCGTGCGAATGAATTAGAATGGATTGTACGAATGAATTAGAATGGATACATTCGTGCGAATGAATTAGAATGGATCGTACGAATGAATTAGAATGAATCGTACGAATGAATTAGAATGGATCGTACGAATGAATTAGAATGGATACATTCATGTGAATGAATTAGAATGGATCGTATGAATGAGTAAGAATGGATCGTACGAATGAAATAGAATGTATCGTACGAATGAATTAGAATAAATTAGAATAGATCGAATTAATTCATTCGAATTAGTATGAATTAGAATTAGAATCCATTCTAATTCATTCGTACAATCCATTCTAATTCATTCGCTCGTACGATTCATTATAATTCATTCTACGATTCATTCTAATCCATTCATTTGTACGAATGTATTAGAATAGATCCATTCGTACGATCTATTCTAATTTGAACGATTATTTATACGTATGAATAGATCGTATGAATGAATGTATCCTACGATTCATTCGTACGATCAATTCATTTGTATGATTCATTCGTACGATCTATTCCTAATTCATTCGTATGATCCATTCTAATTCATTCGTACGATCCATTCTACTTCATTCGCACGATCAATTCTAATTCATTCATATGATCCATTCTAATTCATTCGTACGATCCATTCTACTTTATTCGCACGAATGTATCCATTCTAATTCATTCGTACGATCCATTCTAATTCATTCGTACGATCCATTCTAATTCATTCGTACGATCCATTCTAATTCATTCGCACGATCAATTCCAATTCATTCGTACGATCTATTCTAATTCATTCGCACGATCCATTCTAATTCATTTGTACGATCCATTCTACTACATTCGCACGAATGTATCCATTCTAATTCATTCGTACAATCCATTCTAATTCATTCGCACGATCAATTCTAATTCATTCGTATGATCCATTCTAATTCATTCCTACGATCTATTCTAATTCATTCGTTCGAATGTATCCATACTAATTCATTCGTACAATCCATTCTAATCGTACGAATGAATTAGAATGGAAACATTCGAACGAATGAATTAGAATAGATCGTAGGAATGAATTAGAATGGATCATACGAATGAATTAGAATTGATCGTGCGAATGAATTAGAATGGATTGAACGAATGAATTAGAATGGATACATTCGTGCGAATGAATTAGAATGGATCATACGAATGAATTAGAATTGATCATACGAATGAATTAGAATGGATACATTCGAACGAATGAATTAGAATAGATCGTAGGAATGAATTAGAATGAATCGTACGAATGAATTAGAATGGATACATTCGAACGAATGAATTAGAATAGATCGTAGGAATGAATTAGAATGGAACAAACGAATGAATTAGAATGGATTGTACGAATGAATTAGAATGGATACATTCGTGCGAATGAAGTAGAATGGATCGTACGAATGAATTAGAATAGATCGTACGAATGAATTAGAATGGATACATTCGAACGAATGAATTAGAATAGATCGTAGGAATGAATTAGAATGGATCATACAAATGAATTAGAATTGATCGTGCGAATGAATTAGAATGGATTGTACGAATGAATTAGAATGGATACATTTGAGCGAATAAAGTAGAATGGATACATTCCATTCTAATTCATTCGTACGATCCATTCTAATTCCTTCCTACAATCTATTCTAATTCATTCGTTCGAATGTATCCATTCTAATTCATTCGTACGATTCATTCTAATTCATCCCTACGATCTATTCTAATTCATTCGTTCGAATGTATCCATTCTAATTCATTCGTATGATCAATTCTAATACATTCGAACGAATGAATTAGAAAAGATCGTAGGAATGAATTAGAATGGATCATACGAATGAATTAGAATTGATCGTGCGAATGAATTAGAATGGATTGTACGAATGAATTAGAATGGATACATTCGTGCGAATGAAGTAGAATGGATACATTCCATTCTAATTTATTCGTACAATCCATTCTAATTCATTCGTACAATCCATTCTAATTCATTCGCACGATCCATTCTAATTCATTCGTGCAATCCATTCTAATTCATTCGCACGATCCATTCTACTTCATTCGCACGAATGTATCCATTCTAATTCATTCGTACAATCCATTCTAATTCATTCGCACGATCAATTCTAATTCATTCGTATGATCCATTCTAATTCATTCCTATGATCTATTCTAATTCATTCAATTCATTCGTACGATCCATTCTAATTCATTCGTACGATCCATTCTACTTCATTCGCACGAATGTATCCATTCTAATTCATTCGTACGATCCATTCTAATTTATTTGTACGATCAATTCTAATTCATTCGTATGATCCATTCTAATTCATTCGTACGATCCATTCTAATTCATTTGTACGATCCATTCTAATTTATTTGTATGATCCATTCTAATTCATTCGTACGATCCATTCTAATTTATTCGCACGAATGTATCCATTCTAATTCATTCGTACAATCCATTCTAATTCATTCCCACGATCAATTCTAATTCATTCGTATGATCCAATTCTAATTCATTCGTATGATCCATTCTAATTCATTGGATACATTCGAACGAATGAATTAGAATAGATCATAGGAATGAATTAGAATGGATCATACGAATGAATTAGAATGGATACATTCGAACGAATAAATTAGAATAGATCGTAGGAATGAATTAGAATGGATCGTACGAATGAATTAGAATGGATACATTCGAACTAATGAATTAGAATAGATCGTAGGAATGAATTAGAATGGATACATTCGTGCGAATGAAGTAGAATGGATCGTACGATCCATTCTACTTCATTCGCACGAATGTATCCATTCTAATTCATTCGTACAATCCATTCTTAATCATTCGTTCAAATGTATCCATTCTAATTCATTCGTACGATTCATTCCAATTCATTCGTACGATCCATTCTTATTCATTCGTACGATCCATTCTTACTCATTCGTACGATCCATTCTAATTCATTCGCACGAATGTATCCATTCTATTCTAATTCATTCATACGATCCATTCTATTTCATTCGCACGATCAATTCTAATTCATTCGAATGGATACATTCGTACGAATGAATTAGAATAGATCGTAGGAATGAATTAGAATGAATTAGAATGGATCGTATGAATGAATTAGAATGGATTGTACGAATGAATTAGAATGGATCGTACGAATGAATTAGAATGGATTGTACGAATGAATTAGAATGGATACATTTGTGCGAATGAAGTAGAATGGATCGTAGGAATGAATTAGAATTATTTATTCGTTCGAATGAATTAGAATGGAAACATTCGAATGAATGGATTGAATTCGAATGAATTAGAATCCATTCTAATTCTAATTCCTTCGTATGAATTAGAATGGATCATACTTAGAATGAATTAGAATGGATCGTACTGATCAATTCTAATTCATTCGTACGAATACATTCTAATTCATTCTAATTCATTCGTACAATCCATTCTAATTCATTCGCACGATTAATTCTAATTCATTCGTATGATCCATTCTAATTCATTCCTACGATCTATTCTAATTCATTCGTTCGAATGTATCCATTCTAATTCATTCGTACGATTCATTCTAATTCATTCGTACGATCCATTCTAATTCATTCATACGATCCATTCTACTTCATTCGCTCGAATGTATCCATTCTAATTCATTCGTACTTAGAATTGATCGTGCGAATGAATTAGAATAGATTGTACGAATGAATTAGAATGGATACATTCGTGCGAATGAAGTAGAATGGATCCTACGAATAAATTAGAATGGATCCTACGAATGAATTAGAATGAATCGTACGAATGAATTAGAATGGGAATGGATCATACGAATAAATTAGAATTGATCGTGCGAATGAATTAGAATGGATTGTACGAAGGAATTAGAATGGATACATTCGTGCGAATGAAGTAGAATGGATCTTACGAATAAATTAGAATGGATCGTACGAATGAATTAGAATTGATCGTGCGAATGAATTAGAATGGATACATTCGAAAGAATGAATTTTAATAGATCGTAGGAATGAATTAGAATGGATCATACGAATGAATTAGAATTGATCGTGCGAATGAATTAGAATGGATTGTACGAATGAATTAGAATGGATACATTCGTGCGAATGAAGTAGAATGGATCGTACGAATGAATTAGAATGGATACATTCGTGCGATTGAAGTAGAATGGATCGTACAAATGAATTAGAATGGATCGTACGAATGAATTAGAATGAATCGTACGAATGAATTAGAATGGAAACATTCGAACGAATGAATTAGAATAGATCGTAGGAATGAATTAGAATGAATCGTACGAATGAATTAGAATGGATTGTACGAATAAATTAGAATGGATCCATTCGTGCGAATGAAGTAGAATAGATCGTACGAATGAATTAGAATGGATCGTACGAATGAATTAGAATGGATCGTACGAATGAATTAGAATGAATCGTATGAATGAATTAGAATGGAAACATTCGAACGAATGAATTAGAATAGATCGTAGGAATGACGATCTATTCTAATTCATTCGTTCGATCCATTCTACTTCATTCGCATGAATGTATCCATTCTAATTCATTCGTACGATCCATTCTAATTCATTCGTACGATCCATTCTAATTCATTCGTACGATTCATTCGAATGTATCCATTCTAATTCATTCGTACAATCCATTCTAATTCATTCGCATGATCAATTCTAATTCATTCGTATGATCCATTCTAATTCATTCCTACGATCTATTCTAATTCATTCGTTCGAATGTATCCATTCTAATTCATTCGTACGATCCATTCTAATTCATTCGTACGATCCATTCTACTTCATTCGCACGAATGTATCCATTCTAATTCATTCGTACAATCCATTCTAATTCATTCGCACGATCAATTCTAATTCATTCGTATGATCCATTCTAATTCATTCGTACGATCCATTCTACTTCATTCGCACGAATGTATCCATTCTAATTCATTCGTACGATCCATTCTAATTCATTCGTACGATCCATTCTAATTCATTCGTACGATCCATTCTAGTTCATTCGCACGATCAATTCTAATTCATTCGCACGAATGTATCAATTCTAATTCATTCGTACGATCTATTCTAATTCATTCGCACGATCCATTCTAATTCATTCGTACGATCCATTCTACTTCATTCGCACGAATGTATCCATTCTAATTCATTCGTACAATCCATTCTAATTCATTCGCACGATCAATTCTAATTCATTCGTATGATCCATTCTAATTCATTCCTACGATCTATTCTAATTCATTCGTTCGAATGTATCCATTCTAATTCATTCGTACAATCCATTCTAATCGTACGAATGAATTAGAATGGAAACATTCGAACGAATGAATTAGAATAGATCGTAGGAATGAATTAGAATGGATCATACGAATGAATTAGAATTGATCGTGCGAATGAACTAGAATGGATTGTACGAATGAATTAGAATGGATACATTCGTGCGAATGAATTAGAATGGATCATACGAATGAATTAGAATTGATCATACGAATGAATTAGAATGGATACATTCGAACGAATGAATTAGAATAGATCGTAGGAAAGAATTAGAATGAATCGTACGAATGAATTAGAATGGATACATTCGAACGAATGAATTAGAATAGATCGTAGGAATGAATTAGAATGGATCATACGAATGAATTAGAATGGATTGTACGAATGAATTAGAATGGATACATTCGTGCGAATGAAGTAGAATGGATCGTACGAATGAATTAGAATAGATCGTACGAATGAATTAGAATGGATACATTCGAACGAATGAATTAGAATAGATCGTAGGAATGAATTAGAATGGATCATACGAATGAATTAGAATTGATCGTGCGAATGAATTAGAATGGATTGTACGAATGAATTAGAATGGATACATTCAAGCGAATGAAGTAGAATGGATACATTCCATTCTAATTCATTCGTACGATCCATTCTAATTCATTCCTACGATCTATTCTAATTCATTCGTTCGAATGTATCCATTGTAATTCATTCGTACGATTCATTCTTATTCATTCCTATGATCTATTCTAATTCATTCGTTCGAATGTATCCATTCTAATTCATTCGTATGATCAATTCTAATACATTCGAACGAATGAATTAGAATAGATCGTAGGAATGAATTAGAATGGATCATACGAATGAATTAGAATTGATCGTGCGAATGAATTAGAATGGATTGTACGAATGAATTAGAATAGATACATTCGTGCGAATGAAGTAGAATGGATACATTCCATTCTAATTCATTCGTACAATCCATTCTAATTCCTTCGTACAATCCATTCTTATTCATTCGCACGATCCATTCTAATTCATTCGTGCAATCCATTCTAATTCATTCGCACGATCCATTCTACTTCATTCGCACGAATGTATCCATTCTAATTCATTCGTACAAACCATTCTAATTCATTCGCACGATCAATTCTAATTCATTCGAATGATCCATTCTAATTCATTCCTACGATCTATTCTAATTCATTCAATTCATTCGTACGATCCATTCTAATTCATTCGAACGATCCATTCTACTTCATTCACACGAATGTATCCATTCTAATTCATTCGTACGATCCATTCTAATTCATTCGTACGATCAATTCTAATTCATTCATATGATCCATTCTAATTCATTCGTACGATCCATTCTAATTCATTCGTACGATCCATTCTAATTCATTCGTATGATCCATTCTAATTCATTCGTACGATCCATTCTAATTTATTCGCACGAATATATCCATTCTAATTCATTCGTACAATCCATTCTAATTCATTCGCACGATCAATTCTAATACATTCGAACGAATGAATTAGAATTGATCGTAGGAATGAATTAGAATGGATCATACGAATGAATTAGAATTGATCGTGCGAATGAATTAGAATGGATTGTACGAATGAATTAGAATGGATACATTCGTGCGAATGAAGTAGAATGGATCGTACGAATGAATTAGAATGGATACATTCGTGCGAATGAAGTAGAATGGATCGTAAGAATGAATTAGAATGGATCGTACGAATGAATTAGAATGAATCGTACAAATGAATTAGAATGGAAATATTCGAACGAATGAATTAGAATAGATCGTAGGAATGAATTAGAATGAATTGTACGAATGAATTAGAATGGATTGTACGAATGAATTAGAATGGATTGTACGAATGAATTAGAATTGGAATGGATCCATTCTAATGTATTAGAATGAATTAGAATGGATCGTAGGAATTAGAATGGATTAGAATGAATCGTACGAATGTATCCATTCTACGAATGGATACATTCATTCATACGAATGAATTAGAATGGATTAGAATGAATCGTACGAATGAATTAGAATGGATTCGTATGAATGAATTAGAATTCGTATGATCTAATTAGGAATGAACGAATGAATTAGAAAGAATCGTACGTTAATTCTAATTAGAATGAATTAGAATGGATCCATTCATTCGTACGATTCATTCTAATTCATTCGTACGATCTAATTGATCATACGAATGAATTAGAATTGATCATACGAATGAATTAGAATGGATCGTTCATTCGCACGAATTGAATTAATTAGAATGAGTAAGAATGGATCGTACGAATAAACGAATGAATTAGAATTAGAATTCATTCGTAGAATGGATCGTACATATTCATTCGTACAATCCATTCTAATTCATTCGCACGATCAATTCTAATTCATTCGTATGATCCATTCTAATTCATTCCTACGATCTATTCTAATTCATTCGTTCGAATGTATCCATTCTAATTCATTCGTACGATTCATTCAATGAATTAGAATGGATACATTCGAGCGAATGAAGTAGAATGGATACATTCCATTCTAATTCATTCGTACGATCCATTCTAATTCATTCCTACGATCTATTCTAATTCATTCGCACGAATGTATTCATTCTAATTCATTCGTATGATCCATTCTAATTCATTCGTACGATTCATTCTAATTCATTCGTACGATCCATTCTAATTCGTTCGTACGATCCATTCTAATTCGTTCGTACGATCCATTCTAATTCATTCGTACGATCCATTCTAATTCATTCGTACGATCCATTCTAATTCATTCGTACGATCCATTCTACTTCATTCGCACGAATGTATCCATTCCAATTCATTCGTACATTCCATTCTGATTCATTCGTGCAATCCATTCTAATTCATTCGCACGATCAATTCTAATTCATTCGTATGATCCATTCTTATTCATTCCTATGATCCATTCTAATTCATTCGTACGATTCATTCTAATTCATTCGTACGATTCATTCTAATTCGTTCGTACGATCCATTCTAATTCGTTCGTACGATCCATTCTAATTCGTTCGTACGATCCATTCTAATTCATTCGTACGATCCATTCTAATTCATTCGTACGATCCATTCTAATTCATTCGTATGATCCATTCTACTTCATTCGCACGAATGTATCCATTCCAATTCATTCGTACATTCCATTCTGATTCATTCGTGCAATCCATTCTAATTCATTCGCACGATCAATTCTAATTCATTCGTATGATCCATTCTTATTCATTCCTATGATCTATTCTAATTCGTTCGTTCGAATGTATCCATTCTAATTCATTCGTACGATTCATTCTAATTCATTCGTACGATCCATTCTAATTCATTCGTACGATCCATTCTACTTCATTCGCACGAATGTATCCATTCTAATTCATTCGTACAATCCATTCTAATTCATTCGAACGATCAATTCTAATTCATTCGTATGATCCATTCTAATTCATTAATACGATCTATTCTAATTCATTTGTTCGAATGTTTCTATTCTAATTCATTCGTACGATTCATTCTAATTCATTCGTACGATCCATTCTGATTCATTCGTACGATCCATTCTAATTCATTCGTATGATTCATTCTAATTCATTCGTACGATCCATTCTACTTCATTCGCATGAATGTATCCATTCTAATTCATTCGTACAATCCATTCTAATTCATTCGCACGATCAATTCTAATTCATTCGTATAATCCATTCTAATTCATTCCTACGATCTATTCTAATTTATTCGTTCGAATGTATCCATTCTAATTCATTCGTACGATTCATTCTAATTCATTCGTACGAACCATTCTAATTCATTCGTATGATCCATTCTACTTCATTCGCACGAATGTATCCATTCTAATTCATTCATGCAATCCATTCTAATTCATTCGCAAGATCAATTCTAATTCATTCGTATGATCCATTCTAATTCATTCCTACGATCTATTCTAATTCATTCGTTCGATCCATTCTACTTCATTCGCACGAATGTATCCATTCTAATTCATTCGTACGATCCATTCTAATTCATTCGTACGATCCATTCTAATTCATTCGTACGATCCATTCTAATTCATTCGAATGTATCCATTCTAATTCATTCGTACAATCCATTCTAATTCATTCGCACGATCAATTCTAATTCATTCGTATGATCCATTTTAATTCAGTCCTACGATCTATTCTAATTCATTCGTTCCAATGTATCCATTCTAATTCATTCATACGATCCATTCTAATTCTTTCGTACGATCCATTCTACTTCATTCGCACGAATGTATCCATTCTAATTCATTCGTACAATCCATTCTAATTCATTCGCACGATCAATTCTAATTCATTCGTATGATCCATTCTAATTCATTCCTACGATCTATTCTAATTCATTCGTTCGAATGTTTCCATTCTAATTCATTCCTATGATTCATTCTAATTCATTCGTATGATCCATTCTAATTCATTCGTACGATCCATTCTACTTCATTCGCACGAATGTATCCATTCTAATTCATTTGTATGATCCATTCTACTTCATTCGCACGAATGTATCCATTCTAATTCATTCGTACAATCCATTCTAATTCATTCGCACGATCAATTCTAATTCATTCGTATGATCCATTCTAATTCATTCCTACAATCTATTCTAATTCATTCGTTCGAATGTTTCCATTCTAATTCATTCGTACGATTCATTCTAATTCATTCGTACGATCCATTCTGATTCATTCGTACGATCCATTCTAATTCATTCGTACGATCCATTCTACTTCACGAATAAAAAATGGATCCATTCTAATTCATTCGTACAATCCATTCTAATTCATTCGTACGATTCATTCTAATTCATTCCTACGATCTATTCTTATCTAATTCATTCGTACGAATAAATTAGAATGAATCGTATAAATGAATTAGAATGGATCGTACGAATGAATTAGAATGAAGTAGAATGGATCGTACGAATGAATTAGAATGGATTGTATGAATGAATTAGAATGGATCATACGAATGAATTAGAATGGATCGTGCGAATGAATTAGAATGGATTGTACGAATGAATTAGAATGGATACATTCACGAATGAAGTAGAATGGATCATACGAATGAATTAGAATGGATCGTACGAATGAATTAGAATGGATCATACGAATGAATTAGAATTGATCGTGCGAATGAATTAGAATGGATTGTACGAATGAATTAGAATGGATACATTCGTGCGAATGATGTAGAATGGATCGTACGAATGAATCAGAATGGATCGTACGAACGAATAAATTAGAATTGATCGTGCGAATGAATTAGAATGGATTGTACGAATGAATTAGAATGGATACATTCGTGCGAATGAAGTAGAATGGATCGTACGAATGAATTAGAATGGATCGTACGAATGAATTAGAATGAATCGTACGAATAAATTAGAATGGATACATTCGAACGAATAAATTAGAATAGATCGTAGGAATGAATTAGAATTGATCATACGAATGAATTAGAATTGATCGTGCGAATGAATTAGATACGAATGTTTCCATTCTAATTCATTCGTACGATTCATTCTAATTCATTCGTACGATCCATTCTGATTCATTCGTACGATCCATTCTAATTCATTCGCACGAATGTATCCATTCTAATTCATTCGTACAATCCATTCTAATTCATTCGCACGATCAATTCTAATTCATTCGTATGATCCATTCTAATTCATTCCTACGATCTATTCTAATTCTAATTCATTCGCACGAATGAAGTAGAATGGATCGTTAGAATGAATTGTACGAATGAATTAGAATGGATTCATTCGTACGATCCATTCTAATTCATTCGTACGATCCATTCATGCAAATGAAGTAGAATGGATCGTACGAATGAATTAGAATAGATCGTACGAATGAATTAGAATGGATCGTACGAATGAATTAGAATGAATCGTACGAATGAATTAGAATGGATACATTCGAACGAATGAATTAGAATAGATCGTAGGAATGAATTAGAATGGATCATACGAATGAATTAGAATTGATCGTGCGAATGAATTAGAATGGATTGTACGATCTATTCTAATTCATTCGTTCGTACGATCCATTCTAATTCATTCGTACGATCCATTCTACTTCATTCGCACGAATGTATCCATTCTAATTCATTCGTACGATTCATTCTAATTCATTCGTACGATCCATTCTAATTCATTCGTACGATCCATTCTACTTCATTCGTTCGAATGTATCCATTCTAATTCATTCGCACGATCAATTCTAATTCATTCGTATGATCCATTCTAATTCATTCCTATGATCTATTCTAATTCATTCGTTCGAATGTATCCATTCTAATTCATTCGTACGATTCATTCTAATTCATTCGTACGATCCATTCTAATTCATTCGTACGATCCATTCTAATTCATTCGTATGATCCATTCTAATTCATTCGTACGATCCATTCTAATTCATTTGTATGATCCATTCTAATTCATTCCTACGATCTATTCTAATTCATTCGTTCGAATGTATCCATTCTAATTCATTCGTACGATTCATTCTAATTCATTCGTACGATCCATTCTAATTCATTCGTACGATCCATTCTAATTCATTCGTCCGATCCATTCTAATTCATTCACATGAATGTATCCATTCTAATTCATTCGTACAATCTATTCTAATTCATTCGTACGATCCATTCTAATTCATTCGTATGATCCATTCTAATTCATTCGTACAATCCATTCTAATTCATTCGCACGATCAATTCTAATTCATTCCTACGATCTATTCTAATTCATTCGTTCGAATGTATCCATTCTAATTCATTCTAATTCATTCGTACGATCCATTCTGATTCATTCTACTTCATTCGCACGAATGTATCCATTCTAATTCATTCGTATAATCCATTCTAATTCATTCGCACGATCAATTCTAATTCATTCGTATGAATGAATTAGAATGGATCGTACGAATGAATTAGAATGGATTGTACGAATGAATTAGAATGGATACATTCGTGCGAATGAAGTAGAATGGATACATTCCATTCTAATTCATTCGTACAATCCATTCTAATTCATTCGCACGATCCATTCTAATTCATTCGTACGATCCATTCTAATTCATTCGTACGATCCATTCTACTTCATTCGCATGAATATATCCATTCTAATTCATTCATTCTAATTCATTCCTACGATCTATTCTAATTCATTCGTTCGAATGTTTCCATTCTAATTCATTCGTACGATTCATTCTAATTCATTCGTACGATCATTCTAATTCATTCGTACGAATGAATTAGAATGAATTAGAATTAGAATGGATCGTACGAATGAACGAATGTATACATTCTACGATCGTGCGAATGAATCGTACTAATGAATTAGAATATGTCCATTTTAATCCATTCTAATTAATTCGTAGGAATGAATTAGAATGGATCATACGATTCTAATTCATTCGTTCGTACGATCCATTCTAATTCATTCGTACGATCCATTCTACTTTATTCGCACGAATGTATCCATTCTAATTCATTCGTATGATTCATTCTAATTCATTCGTACGATCCATTCTAATTCATTCGTACGATCCATTCTAATTCATTCGTACGATCTATTCTAATTCATTCGTTCATTCGCACGATTCATTCCTACGATCCATTCTAATTCATTCGTACGATTCATTCTAATTCATTCATACGATCCATTCTAATTCATTCTAATTAGAATGGATTGTACTAATTCATTCATTAGAATGGATCGTACGAATGAATTAGAATGGATCGTGCGAATGAATTAGGAATGAATTAGAATGGATCATACGAATGAATTAGAATGGATCGTACGAATGAATTAGAATGAATCGTACGAATGAATTAAAATGGATATAATTCCTAATTCATTCGTACGATCTATTCTAATCCATTCGTACGATCCATTCTACTTCATTCGCACGAATGTATCCATTCTAATTCATTCCTACGATCTATTCTAATACATTCCTACGATCTATTCTAATTTATTCTAGAATGTATCCATTCTAATTCATTCGTACAATCCATTCTAATTCATTCGTGCAATCCATTCTAATTCATTCGCACGATCAATTCTAATTCATTCGTATGATCCATTCTAATTCATTCCTATGATCTATTCTAATTCATTCGTTCGAATGTATCCATTCTAATTCATTCGTACGATTCATTCTAATTCATTCGTACGATCCATTCTAATTCATTCGCACGAATGTATCCATTCTAATTCATTCGTACAATCCATTCTAATTCATTTGCACGATCAATTCTAATTCATTCGTATGATCCATTCTAATTCATTCCTACGATCTATTCTAATTCATTCGTTCGAATGTTTCCATTCTAATTCATTCGTACGATTCATTCTAATTCATTCGTACGATCCATTCTGATTCATTCGTACGATCCATTCTAATTCATTCGTACGATCCATTCTACTTCATTCGCACGAATGTATCCATTCTAATTCATTCGTACAATCCATTCTAATTCATTCGTACGATTCATTCTAATTCATTCGTACGATCCATTCTAATTCATTCGTACGATCCATTCTAATTCATTCGTACGATCCATTCTAATTCATTCGCACGAATGTATCCATTCTAATTCATTCGTACAATCCATTCTAATTCATTCGCAATATCAATTCTAATTCATTCGTATGATCCATTCTAATTCATTCCTACGATCTATTCTAATTCATTCATTCGAATGTATCCATTCTAATTTATTCCTACGATTCATTCTAATTCATTCGTACGATCCATTCTAATTCATTCGTACGATCCATTCTACTTCATTCGCATGAATGTATCCATTCTAATTCATTCGTATGATTCATTCTAATTCATTCGTACGATCCATTCTAATTCATTCGTACGATCCATTCTAGTTCATTCTCACGAATGTATCCATTCTAATTCATTTGTACAATCCATTCTAATTCATTCGCACGATCAATTCTAATTCATTCGTGTGATCCATTCTAATTCATTCCTACGATCTATTCTAATTCATTTGTACAATCCATTCTAATTCATTCGCACGATCAATTGTAATTCATTCGTATGATCCATTCTAATTCATTCCTACGATCTATTCTAATTCATTCGTTCGAATGTATCCATTCTAATTCATTCGTACGATTCATTCTAATTCATTCGTACGATCCATTCTAATTCATTCGTACGATCCATTCTACTTCATTCGCACGAATGTATCCATTCTAATTCATTCGTACAATCCATTCTAATTCATTCGCACGATCAATTCTAATTCATTCGTATGATCCATTCTAATTCATTCCTACGATCTATTCTAATTCATTCGTTCGAATGTATCCATTCTAATTCATTCGTATGATTCATTCCAATTCATTCGTACAATCCATTCTAATTCATTCGTACGATCCATTCTACTTCATTCGCACGAATGTATCCATTCTAATTCATTCGTACAGACCATTCTAATTCATTCGCACGAATATATCCATTCTAATGCATTCGTACGATCCACCCTAATTCCTTCGTATGATCCATTCTAATTCATTCGGACGAATGTATCCATTGTAATTTATTCGTATGATCCATTCGAATTCATTCATACGATCCATTCTAATTCATTCATACGATCCATTCTAATTCATTCGCACGAATGTATTCATTCGGACAATCTATTCTAATTTATTCGTACGATCCATTCTAATTTATTAGCACGATCCATTCTAATTCATTCGTACGATCCATTCTATTTCATTTGTATGATCCATTCTTACTCATTCGTACGATCCATTCTAATTCATTCGCACGAATGTATCCATTTTAATTCAGTCATACGATCCATTCTAATTCATTCGCACGATCCATTCTAATTCATTTATACGATCCATTCTAATTCATTCGTACGATCCATTCTGATTCATTCGTACGATCCATTCTACATCATTCGCACGAATGTACGAATGAATTAGAATGGATTATACGAATGAATTAGAATTGATCGTGCGATTGAATTAGAATAGATTGTACGAATGAATTAGAATGGATACATTCGTGCGAATGAAGTAGAATGGATCGTACGAATGAATTAGAATGGATCGTACGAATGTATTAGAATGGATACATTCGAACGAATGAATTAGAATAGATCGTAGGAATGAATTAGAATGGATCATACGAATGAATTAGAATTGATCGTGCGAATGAATTAGAATGGATTGTACGAATGAATTAGAATGGATACATTCGTGCGAATGATGTAGAATGGATCGTACGAATGAATTAGAATGGATCGTACGAATGAATTAGAATGGATACATTCGAACGAATGAATTAGAATAGATCGTAGGAATGAATTAGAATGGATCATACGGATGAATTAGAATTGATCGTGCGAATGAATTAGAATGGATTGTACGAATGAATTAGAATGGATACATTCGTGCGAATGAAGTAGAATGGATCGTACGAATGAATTAGAATGGATCGTACGAATGAATCAGAATGGATCGTACGAATGAATTAGAATGAATCGTAAGAATAAATTAGAATGGAAACATTCGAACGAATGAATTAGAATAGATCGTAGGAATGAATCAGAATGGATCATACGAATGAATTAGAATTGATCGTGCGAATGAATTAGAATGGATTGTACGAATGAATTAGAATGGATACATTCGTGCGAATGAAGTAGAATGGATCGTACGAATGAATTAGAATGGATCGTACGAATGAATTAGAATGAATCGTACGAATGAATTAGAATGGATACATTCGAACGAATGAATTAGAATAGATCGTAGGAATGAATTAGATCGTACGAATGAAGTAGAATGGATCGTACGAATGAATTAGAATGGATCGTACGAATGAATTGAATGAATTAGAATAGATCGAAGGAATGAATTAGAATGGATCATACGAATGAATTAGAATTGATCGTGCGAATGAATTAGAATGGATTGTACGAATGAATTAGAATGAATCATACGAATGAATTAGAATGGATACATTCGAACGAATAAATTAGAATAGATCGTAGGAATGAATTAGAATGGATCATACGAATGAATTAGAATTGATCGTGCGAATGAATTAGAATGGATTGGACGAATGAATTAGAATGGATACATTCGTGCGAATGAAGTAGAATGGATCGTACGAATGAATTAGAATGGATCGTACGTATGAATTAGAATGAATCGTACGAATGAATTAGAATGGATACATTCGAACGAATGAATTAGAATAGATCGTAGGAATGAATTAGAATGGATCATACGAATGAATTAGAATTGATCGTGCGAATGAATTAGAATGGATTGTACGAATGAATTAGAATGGATACATTCGTGCGAATGAAGTAGAATGGATCGTACGAATGAATTAGAATGGATCGTACGAATGAATTAGAATGAATCGTACGAATGAATTAGAATGGATACATTCGAACGAATGAATTAGAATAGATCATAGGAATGAATTAGAATGGATCGGATACATTCGAACGAATGAATTAGAATAGATCGTAGGAATGAATTAGAATGGATCATACGAATGAATTAGAATTGATCGTGCGAATGAATTAGAATGGATTGTACGAATGAATTAGAATGCAATGGATCGTATGAATGAATTAGAATGGATCGTACGAATGAATTAGAATGGATCGTGCTAATGAAGTAGAATGGATCGATTCTAATTTATTTGCACGATCCATTCTAATTCATTCGTACGATCCATTCTACTTCATTCTTACGATCCATTCTACTTCATTCGCACGAATGTATCCATTCTAATTCATTCGTACAATCCATTCTAATTCATTCGCATGATCAATTCTAATTCATTCGTATGATCCATTCTAATTCATTCCTACGATCTATTCTAATTCATTCGTTCGAATGTATCCATTCTAAATCATTCATACGATCCATTCTAATTCATTCGTACGATCCAGTTTAATTCATTCGCACGATCCATTCTAATTCATTCATACGATCCATTCTAATTCATTCATACGATCGTAGGAATGAATTAGAATGGATCATACTAATGAATTAGAATTGATCGTGCGAATGAATTAGAATGGATTGTACGAATGAATTAGAATGGATACATTCGTGCGAATTAATTAGAATGGATCATACAAATGAATTAGAATTGATCGTACAATCCATTCTAATCCATCTAATTCATTCGTATGATCCATTCTAATTCATTCCTACGATCTATTCTAATTCATTCGTTCGAATGTATCCATTCTAATTCATTCGTAAGATCCATTCTAATTCATTCGTACGATCCATTCTACTTCATTCGCACGATTGTATCTATTCTAATTCATTCGTACGATCCATTCTAATTCATTCGTTCGAATGTTTCCATTCTAATTCATTCGTACGATTCATTCTAATTCATTCGTACGATCCATTCTGATTCATTCGTACGATCCATTCTAATTCATTCGTACGATCCATTCTACTTCATTCGCACGAATGTATCCATTCTAATTCATTCGCACAATCCATTCTAATTCATTCGCACGATCAATTCTAATTCATTCGTATGATCCATTCTAATTCATTCCTACGATCTATTCAAATTCATTCGTTCGAATATATCCATTCTAATTCATTCGTACGATCCATTCTAATTCATTCGTACAATACATTCGTACGATCCATTCTAATTCATTCGTACGATCCATTCTACTTCATTCGCACGAATGTATCCATTCTAATTCATTCGTACAATCCATTCTAATTCATTCGCACGATCAATTCTAATTCATTTGTATGATCCATTCTAATTCATTCCTACGATCTATTCTAATTCATTCGTTCGAATGTATCCATTCTAATTCATTCGTACGATTCATTCTAATTCATTCGTACGATCCATTCTAATTCATTCGTACGATCCATTCTACTTCATTCGCACGAATGTATCTATTCTAATTCATTCGTACAATCCATTCTAATTCATTCGCACGATAATTTCTAATTCATTCGTATGATCCATTCTAATTTATTCCTACGATCTATTCTAATTCATTCGTTCGAATGTATCCAATGAATTAGAATGGATCATACGAATGAATTAGAATTGATCGTGCGAATGAATTAGAATGGATTGTATGAATGAATTAGAATGGATACATTCGTGCGAATGAAGTAGAATGGATCGTACGAATGAATTAGAATGGATACATTCGTGCGAATGAAGTAGAATGGATCGTACGAATGAATTAGAATGGATCGTACGAATGAATTAGAATGAATCGTACGAATGAATTAGAATGGAAACATTCAAACGAATGAATTAGAATAGATTGTAGGAATGAATTAGAATGGATCATACGAATGAATTAGAATTGATCGTGCGAATGAATTAGAATGGAATATACGAATGAATTAGAATGGATACATTCGTGCGATCCATTCTACTTCATTCGCATGAATGTATCCATTCTAATTCATTCGTACAATCCATTGTAATTCATTCGCACGATCAATTCTAATTCATTCGTATGATCCATTCTAATTCATTCCTACGATCTATTCTAATTCATTCGTTCGAATGTATCCATTCTAATTCATTTATACGATCCATTCTAATTCATTCGTACGATCCAGTTTAATTCATTCGCATGATCCATTCTAATTCATTCATACGATCCATTCTAATTCATTCATACGATCGTAGGAATGAATTAGAATGGATCATACGAATGAATTAGAATTGATCGTGCAAATGAATTAGAATGGATTGTACGAATGAATTAGAATGGATACATTCGTGCGAATGAATTAGAATGGATCATACGAATGAATTAGAATTGATCGTACAATCCATTCTAATCCATCTAATTCATTCGTATTATCCATTCTAATTCATTCCTACGATCTATTCTAATTCATTCGTTCGAATGTATCCATTCTAATTCATTCGTACGATCCATTCTACTTCATTCGCACGAATGTATCCATTCTAATTCATTCGTACAATCCATTCTAATTCATTCGCACGATCAATTCTAATTCATTAGTATGATCCATTCTA
Source organism: Chamaelirium japonicum (assembly GCA_947650365.1). Classification (NCBI taxonomy): domain Eukaryota; kingdom Viridiplantae; phylum Streptophyta; class Magnoliopsida; order Liliales; family Melanthiaceae; genus Chamaelirium; species Chamaelirium japonicum. Next base: position 29,112 of record CANTAL010000228.1, read on the forward strand.
ATTCATTCCTACGACCTATTCTAATTCATTCGTTCGAATGTTTCCATTTTAATTCATTCGTACGATTCATTCTAATTCATTCGTACGATCCATTCTAATTCATTCGTACGATCCATTCTACTTCATTCGCACGAATGTATCCATTCTAATTCATTCGTACGATCCATTCTACTTCATTCGCACGAATGTATCCATTCTAATTCATTCGTACAATCCATTCTAATTCATTCGCACGATCAATTCTAATTCATTCGTATGATCCATTCTAATTCATTGGATACATTCGAACGAATGAATTAGAATAGATCATAGGAATGAATTAGAATGGATCATACGAATGAATTAGAAATGATCGTGCAAATGAATTAGAATGGATTGTACGAATGAATTAGAATGGATACATTCGTGCGAATGAATTAGAATGGATCGTACGAATGAATTAGAATGAATCGTACGAATGAATTAGAATGGATCGTACGAATGAATTAGAATGGATACATTCATGCGAATGAATTAGATTGGATCATACGAATGAGTAAGAATGGATCGTACGAATGAAATAGAATGGATCGTACGAATGAATTAGAATGGATCGTGCTAATGAATTAGAATGGATCGTACGAATGAATTAGAATGGATCGTACGAATGAATTAGAATGGATCGTGCGAATGAATTAGAATGGATTGTACGAATGAATTAGAATGGATTGTACGAATGAATTAGAATGGAATGTATCCATTCTACTTCATTCGCACGAATGTATCCATTCTAATTCATTCGTACAATCCATTCTAATTCATTCGCAGGATCAATTCTAATTCATTCGTATGATCCATTCTAATTCATTCCTACGATCTATTCTAATTCATTCGTTCGAATGTATCCATTCTAATTCATTCGTACAATCCATTCTAATTCATTCGTACGATCCATTCTACTTCATTCGCACGAATGTATCCATTCTAATTCATTCGTACAATCCATTCTAATTCATTCGCACGATCAATTCTAATTCGTTCGTATGATCCATTCTAATTCATTCGTACGATCCATTCTACTTCATTCGCACGAATGTATCCATTCTAATTCATTCCTACGATCTATTCTAATTCATTCGTTCGAATGTTTCCATTCTAATTCATTCATACGATTCATTCTAATTCATTCGTACGATCCATTCTAATTTATTCGTACGATCCATTCTACTTCATTCGAACGAATGTATCCATTCTAATTCATTCGTACGATCCATTCTATTTCATTCGCACGAATGTATCCATTCTAATTCATTCGTACAATCCATTCTAATTCATTCGCACGATCAATTCTAATTCATTCGTATGATCCATTCTAATTCATTCCTACGATCTATTCTAATTTATTCGTTCGAATGTATCTATTCTAATTCATTCGTACGATTCATTCTAATTCATTCGTACGATCCATTCTAATTCATTCGTACGATCCATTCTACTTCATTCGCACGAATGTATCTATTCTAATTCATTCGTACAATCCATTCTAATTCATTCGCTTGATCAATTCTAATTCATTCGTTCGTACGATCCATTCTGATTTATTCGTACGATCCATTCTACATCATTCGCACGAATGTATCCATTCTAATTCATTCGTACAATCCATTCTAATTCATTCGCACGATCAATTATAATTCATTCGTATGATCCATTCTAATTCATTCCTACGATCTATTCTAATTCATTCGTTCGAATGTATCCATTCTAATTCATTCGTACGATTCATTCTAATTCATTCGTACGATCCATTTAATTCATTCGTACGATCCATTCTACTTTATTCGCTCGAATGTATCCATTCTAATTCATTCGTGCAATCCATTCTAATTCATTCGCACGATCAATTCTAATTCATTCGTATGATCCATTCTAATTCATTCCTACGATCTATTCTAATTCATTCGTTCGAATGTATCCATTCTAATTCATTCGTACGATTCATTCTAATTCATTCGTACGATCCATTCTAATTCATTCGTACGATCTATTCTACTTCATTCGCACGAATGTATCCATTCTAATTCTTTCGTACAATCCATTCTAATTCATTCGCACGATCAATTCTAATTCATTAGTATGATCCATTCTAATTCATTCCTACGATCTATTCTAATTCATTCGTTCGATTGTATCCATTCTAATTCATTTGTACGATTCATTCTAATTCATTCGTACGATCCATTCTAATTCATTCGTACGATCCATTCTACTTCATTCGCACGAATGTATCCATTCTAATTCATTCGTACAATGCATTCTAATTCATTCGCACGATCAATTCTAATTCATTCGTATGATCCATTCTAATTCATTCCTACGATTTATTCTAATTCATTCGTACGATTCATTCTAATTCATTCGTACGATCCATTCTAATTCATTCGTATGATCCATTCTAATTCATTCGTATGATCTATTCTAATTCATTCGTTCGAATGTATCCATTTTAATTCATTCGTACGATTCATTCTAATTCATTCGTACGATCCATTCAATTTCATTCGTACGATCCATTCTACTTCATTCGCACGAATGTATCCATTCTAATTCCTTCGTACAATCCATTCTAATTCATTCGCACGATCAATTCTAATTCATTCGTATGATCCATTCTAATTCATTCCTACAATCTATTCTAATTCATTAGTTCGAATGTATCCATTCTAATTCATTCATACAATCCATTCTAATTCATTCGCACGATCAATTCTAATTCATTTGTATGATCCATTCTAATTCATTCCTACGATCTATTCTAATTCATTCGTTCGAATGTATCCATTCTAATTCATTCGTACGATTCATTCTAATTCATTCGTACGATCCATTCTATTTCATTCGTACGATCCATTCTACTTCATTCGCACGAATGTATCCATTCTAATTCCTTCGTACAATCCATTCTAATTCATTCGCACGATCAATTCTAATTCATTCGTATGATCCATTCTAATTCATTCCTACGATCTATACTAATTCATTAGTTCGAATGTATCCATTCTAATTCATTCGTACGATTCATTCTAATTCGTTCGTACGATCCATTCTAATTCATTCGTACGATCCATTCTAATTCATTCGTATGAATGTATCCATTCTAATTTATTCGTACGATCCATTCTACTTCATTCGCACGAATGTATCCATTCTAATTCATTCGTACAATCCATTCTAATTCATTCGCACGATCAATTATAATTCATTCGCACGATCAATTCTAATTCATTCGCACGATCGATTCTACTTTATTCGTACGAATGAATTAGAATGGATTGTACGAATGAATTAGAATGGATCATACGAATGAATTAGAATGAATCGTACGAATGAATTAGAATGGATACATTCGAACGAATGAATTAGAATAGATCGTAGGAATGACTTAGAATGGATCATACGAATGAATTAGAATTCATCGTGCGAATGAATTAGAATGGATTGTACGAATGAATTAGAATGGATACATTCGTGCGAATGATGTAGAATGGATCGTACGAATGAATCAGAATGGATCGTACGAATGAATGGATCATACGATCCATTCGTGCGAATGAAATAGAATGGATCGTACGAATGAATTAGAATAGAATGGATACATTCATGCGAATGAATTAGAATGGATTGTACGAATGAGTAAGAATGGATCGTACGAATGCATTAGAATGGATCGTACGAATGAATTGGAATGAATCGTACGAATGAATTAAAATGGATACATTCGTGCGAATGAAGTAGAATGGATCATATGAATGAATTAGAATGGATCATACGAATGAATTAGAATTGATCGTGCGAATGAATTAGAATGGATTGTACGAAGGAATTAGAATGGATACATTCGTGTGAATGAAGTAGAATGGATCGTACGTGCAATCTATTCTAATTCATTCGCACGATCAATTCTAATTCATTCGTATGATCCATTCTAATTCATTCCTATGATCTATTCTAATTCATTCGTTCGAATGTATCCATTCTAATTCATTCGTATGATTCATTCTAATTCATTCGTACGATCCATTCTAATTCATTCGTACGATCCATTCTACTTCATTCGCACGAATGTATCCATTCTAATTCATTCGTACGATCCATTCTACTTCATTCGCACGAATGTATCCATTCTAATTCATTCGTACGATCCATTCTAATTCATTCGTACGATCCATTCTAATTCATTCGTACGATCCATTCTAATTCATTCGTACGATCCATTCTAATTCATTCGTATGATCCATTCTAATTCATTCCTACGATCTATTCTAATTCATTAGTTCGAATGTATCCATTCTAATTCATTCGTATGATTCATTCTAATTCATTCGTACGATCCATTCTAATTCATTCGTACGATCCATTCTAATTCATTCGTCCGATCCATTCTAATTCATTCACATGAATGTATCCATTCTAATTCATTCGTACAATCTATTCTAATTCATTCACACGATCCATTCTAATTCATTCGTATGATCCATTCTAATTCATTCGTACAATCCATTCTAATTCATTCGCACGATCAATTCTAATTCATTCCTACGATCTATTCTAATTCATTCGTTCGAATATATCCATTCTAATTCATTCTAATTCATTCGTACGATCCATTCTGATGAAGTAGAATGGATCAGTACGATCCATTCTAATTCATTCGTATGAATCGTACAAATGAATTAGAATGGATCGTACGAATTATAATGAATTAGAATGGATTCATTCTAATTGATCCATTCGTGCGAATGAATTAGAATGGATCGTACGAATGAGTAAGAATGGATCATACAAATGAAATAGAATGGATCGTACGAATGAATTAGAATGGATCGTGCTAATGAATTAGAATGGATCGTACGAATAAATTAGAATAGATTATCCGAATGAATACATTCGTGCGAATGAATAAGAATGGATCGTATGAATGAATTAGAATGGATCGTATGAATGAATTCGAATGGATCGTACGAATGAATTACAATGGATACATTCGTCCAAATGAATTAGAATGGATCATACGAAGGAATTAGGGTGGATCGTACGAATGCATTAGAATGGATATATTCGTGTGAATGAATTAGAATGGTCTGTACGAATGAATTAGAATCGATACATTCGTGCGAATGATGTAGAATGGATCGTACGATCCATTCTAATTCATTCGCACGAATGTATTCATTCGGACAATCTATTCTAATTTATTTGTACGATCCATTCTAATTCATTAGCACGATCCATTCTAATTCATTCGTACGATCGATTCTATTTCATTTGTATGATCCATTCTTACTCATTCGTACGATCCATTCTAATTCATTCGCACGAATGTAACCATTCTAATTCTGTCATACGATCCATTCTAATTCGTTCGCATGATCCAATCTAATTCATTTATACGATCCATTCTAATTCATTCGTACGATCCATTCTGATTCATTCGTACGATCCATTCTACTTCATTCGTACGATCCATTCTACTTCATTCGCACGAATGTATCCATTCTAATTCATTCGTACAATCCATTCTAATTCATTCGCACGATCAATTCTAATTCATTCGTATGATCCATTCTAATAAATTCCTATGATCTATTCTAATTCATTCGTTCGAATGTATCCATTCTAATTCATTCGTACGATCCATTCTACTTCATTCGCACGAATGTATCCATTCTAATTCATTCGTACGATCCATTCTACTTCATTCGCACGAATGTATCCATTCTAATTCATTCGTACAATCCATTCTAATTCATTCGCACGATCAATTCTAATTCATTCGTATGATCCATTCTAATTCATTCCTACGATCTATTCTAATTTATTCGTTCGAATGTATCCATTCTAATTCATTCATACGATTTATTCTAATTCATTCGTACGATCCATTCTAATTTATTCGTACGATCCATTCTACTTCATTCGCACGAATGTATCCATTCTAATTCATTCGTACAATCCATTCTAATTCATTTGCATGATCAATTCTAATTCATTCGTTCGTACGATCCATTCTGATTCATTCGTACGATCCATTCTACATCATTCGCACGAATGTATCCATTCTAATTCATTCGTACAATCCATTCTAATTCATTCGCACGATCAATTCTAATTCATTCGTATGATCCATTCTAATTCATTCCTACAATCTAATCTAATTCATTATTCTAATTCATTCGCACGATCAATTCTAATTCATTCGTACGATCCATTCTAATTCATTCATACGATCCATTCTACTTCATTCATTCGAATGTATCCATTCTAATTCATTCGTACAATCCATTCTAATTCATTCGTACGAATTGATCCATTCTAATTCATTCGTACAATACATTCTAATTCATTCGTACGATCTATTTGAATTGAATTCTAATTTATTCGTACGATCCATTCTACGTATGAATTGATTCATTCTAATTCGAATGAATTAGAATGGATCTATTAGAATGGATCGCACGAATATATCCATTCAATTCTAATTCATTCGTATGATCGTTCTAATTCGTATGAATTAGAATGGATCCATTCTAATTCATTCGTACGAATGGATTCGTAGAATAGATCGTACGAATGAATTAGTATGGATCGTACGAACGAATTATAATCGTACGAATGAATTAAAATGATCATTCTACGATTCATTCGTATGATCATTCTAATCCATTCTAATTCATTCGTACGATCCATTCTAATTCATTCTAATCCATTCTAATTCATTCCTATGATCCATTCTACGAATGAATTCTAATCCATTCTAGTCCATTCTACTTCACGAATGAATTAGAATGGATTGTACATCCATTCTAATTCATTTCTACGATTCAATCATTCGTACGATCCAATCGAACGAATAAATTAGAATAGATCGTAGGAATGAATTAGAATGGATCATACGAATGAATTAGAATTGATCGTGCGAATGAATTAGAATGGATTGTACGAATGAATTAGAGTGGATACATTCATGCGAATGAAGTAGAATGGATCGTACGAATGAATTAGAATGAATCGTACGAATGAATCAGAATGGATCGTACGAATGAATCAGAATGGATCGTACGAATGAATTAGAATGAATCGTACGAATGAATTAGAATGGATACATTCGAACGAATGAATTAGAATAGATCGTAGGAATGAATTAGAATGGATCATACGAATGAATTAGAATTGATCGTGCGAATGAATTAGAATGGATTGTACGAATGAATTAGAATGGATACATTCGAGCGAATGAAGTAGAATGGATACATTCCATTCTAATTCATTCGTACGATCCATTCTAATTCATTCCTACGATCTATTCTAATTCATTCGCACGAATGTATTCATTCTAATTCATTCGTACGATCCATTCTAATTCATTCGTACGATTCATTCTAATTCATTCGTACGATCCATTCTAATTCGTTCGTACGATCCATTCTAATTCATTCGTACGATCCATTCTAATTCATTCGTACGATCCATTCTAATTCATTCGTACGATCCATTCTACTTTATTCGCACGAATGTATCCATTCTAATTCATTCGTACAATCCATTCTGATTCATTCGTGCAATCCATTCTAATTCATTCGAACGATCAATTCTAATTCATTCGTATGATCCATTCTAATTCATTCCTACGATCTATTCTAATTCATTCGTTCGAATCTATCCATTCTAATTCATTCGTACGATTCATTCTAATTCATTCGTACGATCCATTCTAATTCATTCGTACGATCAATTCTACTTCATTCGCACGAATGTATCCATTCTAATTCATTCGTACAATCCATTCTAATTCATTCGCACGATCAATTCTAATTCATTCGTATGATCCATTCTAATTCATTCCTACGATCTATTCTAATTCATTCGTTCGAATGTTTCCATTCTAATTCATTCGTACGATTCATTCTAATTCATTCATACGATCCATTCTGATTCATTCATACGATCCATTCTAATTCATTCGTACGATTCATTCTAATTCATTCATACGATCCGTTCTACTTCATTCGCATGAATGTATCCATTCTAATTCATTCGTACAATCCATTCTAATTCACTCGCACGATCAATTCTAATTCATTCGTATGATCCATTCTAATTCATTCCTACGATCTATTCTAATTTATTCGTTCGAATGTATCCATTCTAATTCATTCGTACGATTCATTCTAATTCATTCGTACGATCCATTCTAATTCATTCGTATGATCCATTCTACTTCATTCGCACGAATGTATCCATTCTAATTCATTCGTGCAATCCATTCTAATTCATTCGCACGATCAATTCTAATTCATTCGTATGATCCATTCTAATTCATTCCTACGATCTATTCTAATTCATTCGTTCGATCCATTCTACTTCATTCGCACGATTCATTCAAATGTATCTATTCTAATTCATTCGTACAATCCATTCTAATTCATTCGCACGATCAATTCTAATTCATTCGTATGATCCATTCTAATTCATTCCTACGATCTATTCTAATTCATTCGTTCGAATGTATCCATTCTAATTCATTCGTACGATCCATTCTAATTCATTCGTACGATCCATTCTACTTCATTCGCACGAATGTATCTATTCTAATTCATTCGTACAATCCATTCTAATTCATTCGCACGATCAATTCTAATTCATTCGTATGACCCATTCTAATTCATTCCTATGATCTATTCTAATTCATTCGTTCGAATGTTTCCATTCTAATTCATTCGTACGATTCATTCTAATTCATTCGTACGATCTATTCTAATTCATTCGTACGATCCATTCTACTTCATTCGCACGAATGTATCAATTCTAATTCATTCGTACGATCCATTCTACTTCATTCGCACGAATGTATCCATTCTAATTCATTCGTACAATCCATTCTAATTCATTCGCACGATCAATTCTAATTCATTCGTATGATTCATTCTAATTCATTCCTACGATCTATTCTAATTCATTCGTTCGAATGTTTCCATTCTAATTCATTCGTACGATTCATTCTAATTCATTCGTACGATCCATTCTGATTCATTCGTACGATCCATTCTAATTCATTCGTACGATCCATTCTACTTCATTCGCACGAATGGATCCATTCTAATTTATTCGTACAATCCATTCTAATTCATTCGTACGATTCATTCTAATTCATTCCTACTATCTATTCTAATTCATTCGTTCGAATGTTTCCATTCTAATTTATTCGTACGATTCATTCTAATTCATTCGTACGATCCATTCTAATTCATTCGTACGATCGATTCTACTTCATTCGCACGAATGTATCCATTCTAATTCATTCGTACAATCCATTCTAATTCATTCGCACGATCAATTCTAATTCATTCGTATGATCCATTCTAATTCATTCCTACAATCTATTCTAATTCATTCGTTCGAATGTTTCCATTCTAATTCATTCATACGATTCATTCTAATTCATTCGTACAATCCATTCTAATTCATTCGTACGATCCATTCTACTTCATTCGCACGAATGTATCCATTCTAATTTATTCGTACGATCCATTCTACTTCATTCGCACAAATGTATCCATTCTAATTCATTCGTACAATCCATTCTAATTCATTCGCACGATCAATTCTAATTCATTCGTATGATCCATTCTAATTCATTGGATACATTCGAACGAATGAATTAGAATAGATCGTAGGAATGAATTAGAATGGATCATACGAATGAATTAGAAATGATCGTGCGAATGAATTAGAATGGATTGTACGAATGAATTAGAATGGATACATTCGTGCGAATGAATTAGAATGGATCGTACGAATGAAATAGAATGAATCGTACGAATGAATTAGAATGGATCGTACGAATGAATTATAATGGATACATTCATGCGAATGAATTAGAATGGATCGTACGAATGAGTAAGAATGGATCGTATGAATGAAATAGAATGGATCGTACGAATGAATTAGAATGGATCGTGCTAATGAATTAGAATGGAGTAGAATGGATTAGAATGAATCGTACGAATGAATGAATCGTACGAATGAATTAGAATAGATCGTACGATTGAATTAATTAGAATGAATTAGAATGGATTGCACGATCAATTCTAATTCATAGGAATGAATCGTTCGATCATACGAATGAATTAGAATGGATTCGTACGAATGAATTAGAATGAATCATACGAATGAATTAGAATGGATACATTCGAACGAATGAATTAGAATAGATCGTAGGATTGAATTAGAATGGATCATACGAATGAATTAGAATTGATCGTGCGAATGAAGTAGAATGGATCGTACGATTCATTCGTACGATACATTCTTTCGTACAATCCATTCGTACGATCCATTCTAATTCATTCGTACGATCTATTCTAATTCATTCATATGATCCATTCTAATTCATTCTAACGATCCATTCATTCGTATGATCCATTCTAATTCATTCCTACGATCTATTCTAATCCACGAATTAACGTACGAATTGATCGTGCGAATGAATTAGAATTGATCGTACGAATGAATTAGAATTCCATTCTACGAATGAATTAGAATAGATCGTACGAATGAATTAAAATGGATATATTCGAATGAATTAGAATAGATCGTAGGAATGAATTAGGAATGAATTAGAACGAATTAGGAATGGATCGTAGAATGGATTAGAATGGATTAGAATGAATCGTACGAATGAATTAGAATGGATCGTACGAATGAATTAGAATGAATCCTAGAATGATCATAGAATGATACGAATGAAGTAGAATGGATCGTACGAATTGGAATGGATCGTATGATTCTAATTTATTCGAATGAATCAGAATGGATCGTTCATTCGCATGAATTAGAATGGATTCTAATTAAAATGTATCCATTCTAATGAATTAGAAGAATGGATCTAATTCATTCTAATCCATTCGTACTATCATACGAATGAATTAGAATGAATTAGAATGGATCGTATGATCCATTCATATGATCTATTCATACGTATAAATGGATCCTACGAATGAATTGTTCGAATGGATTAGAATGAATGGATCATACGAATGAATGGATCATTCGTATGAATTATAATGAATGAAGTAGAATTCGTACGAATGAACGAATTGATCGTACTAACGAATGGATTATAATGAATTACGAATGGATTGTACTAATGAATTCGAATTCAATTCATTAGGATGAATCTACTTCGTACTAATGAAGTAGAATGAATCGTATGATCCATTCTAATACGAATGAATTAATTAGAATGAATCGTACGAATGAATTGATCGTACGATTCATTCTAATTCATTCGTACGATCCATTCTAATTCATTCTAATTCATTCGTACGAATTAGGAATGATCCATTCGTACGAATGAATTCATTCCTAATTAGATCGTATGAATTAATAGGATCCATTCTACGAATTAGAATGGATCGTAGAATGGATCGTAGAATGGATCTAATTAATTCATTCGTTAGAATGAATTAGAATGGATCCTATTAGAATGAATTAGAATGGATACATTCGAACGAATGAATTAGAATAGATCGTAGGAATGAATTAGAATGGATCATACGAATGAATTAGAATTGATCGTGCGAATGAATTAGAATGGATTGTACGAATGAATTAGAATGGATACATTCGTGCGAATGAAGTAGAATGGATCGTACGAATGAATTAGAATGGATCGTACGAATGAATTAGAATGGATCATACGAATGAAGTAGAATGGATCGTACGAATGAATTAGAATGGACCGTACGAATGAATTAGAATGAATCGTACGAATGAATTAGAATGGATACATTCGAACGAATGAATTAGAATAGATCGTAGGAATGAATTAGAATGGATCATACGAATGAATTAGAAATGATCCATTCTAATTCATTCATACGATTCATTCGTACGATCCATTCTGATTCATTCGTATGATCCATTCTACTTCATTCGCACGAATGTATCCATTCTAATTCATTCGTACAATCCATTATAATTCATTCGCACGATCAATTCTAATTCATTCGTATGATCCATTCTAATTCATTCGTACGATCTATTCTAATTCATTCGTATGATCCATTCTAATCCAATCGTACGATCCATTCAGAATAGATCGTACGATTCATTCTAATTCATTCGTACGATCCATTCTAATTCATTCGTACAATCCATTCTAATCCAATCGTACGAATTCATTCGCATTAGAATTGATCAATTCATTCGTACGATCCATTCGTACGATCTATTCATTCGTACGAATCCATTCTAATTCTAATTCATTAGAATGAATCATACGAATGAATTAGAATAGATACATTCGAACGAATGAAGTAGAATGGATCGTACGAATGAATTAGAATGGATCGTACGAATGAATTAGAATGAATCGTACGAATGAATTAGAATGGATACATTCGTGCGAATAAAGTAGAATGGATCGTACGAATGAATTAGAATGGATCGTCCGAACGAATGAATTAGAATAGATCGTACAATCCATTCTAATTCATTCGCACGATCAATTCTAATTCATTCGTATGATCCATTCTAATTCATTCCTATGATCAATTCTAATTCATTCGTATGATCCATTCTAATTCATTCGTATGATCCATTCTAATTCATTCCTACGATCTATTCTAATTCATTCGTTCGAATGTATCCATTCTAATTCATTCGTATGATTCATTCTAATTCATTCGTACGATCCATTCTAATTCATTCGTACGATCCATTCTACTTCATTCTCACGAATATATCCATTCTAATTCATTCGTACAATCCATTCTAATTCATTCGCAAGATCAATTCTAATTCATTCGTATGATCCATTCTAATTCATTCCTACGATCTATTCTAATTCATTCGTACAATCCATTCTAATTCATTCGCACGATCAATTCTAATTCATTCGTATGATCCATTCTAATTCATTCCTATGATTTATTATAATTCATTCGTTCGAATGTATCCATTCTAATTCATTCGTACGATTCATTCTAATTCATTCGTACGATCCATTCTAATTCATTCGTCCGATCCATTCTACTTCATTCGCACGAATGTATCCATTCTAATTCATTCGTACAATCCATTCTAATTCATTCGCACGATCAATTCTAATTCATTCGTATGATCCATTCTAATTCATTCCTAAGATCTATTCTAATTCATTTGTTCGAATGTATCCATTCTAATTCATTCGTACGATTCATTCCAATTCATTCGTACGATCCATTCTAATTCATTCGTACGATCCATTCTACTTCATTCGCACGAATGTATCCATTCTAATTCATTCGTACAGACCATTCTAATTCATTCGCATGAATATATCCATTCTAATGCATTCGTACGATCCACCCTAATTCCTTCGTATGATCCATTCTAATTCATTCGGACGAATGTATCCATTGTAATTCATTCGTACGATTCATTCGAATTCATTTATACGATCCATTCTAATTCATTCATACGATCCATTCTAATTCATTCGCACGAATGTATTCATTCAGACAATCTATTCTAATTTATTCGTACGATCCATTCTAATTCATTAGCCCGATCCATTCTAATTCATTCGTACGATCCATTCTATTTCATTTGTATGATCCATTCTTACTCATTCGTACGATCCATTCTAATTCATTCGCACGAATGTATCCATTCTAATTCAGTCATACGATCCATTCTAATTCATTCGCACGATCCATTCTAATTCATTTATACGATCCATTCTAATTCATTCGTACGATCCATTCTGATTCATTCGTACGATCCATTCTAATTCATTCGCACGAATGTATCCATTCTAATTCATTCGTACAATCCATTCTAATTCATTCGCACGATTAATTCTAATTCATTTGTATGATCCATTCTAATTCATTCCTATGATCTATTCTAATTCATTCGTTCGAATGTATCCATTCTAATTTATTCGTACGATCCATTCTAATTCATTCGTACGATCCATTCTACTTCATTCGCACGAATGTATCCATTCTAATTCATTCGTACAATCCATTCTAATTCATTCGCACGATCAATTCTAATTCATTCGTATGATCCATTCTAATTAATTCCTACGATCTATTCTAATTTATTCGTTCGAATGTATCGATTCTAATTCATTCGTACGATTCATTCTAATTCATTCGTACGATCCATTCTAATTCATTCGTACGATCCATTCTACTTCATTCGCACGAATGTATCCATTTTAATTCATTCGTACAATCCATTCTAATTCATTCGCACGATCAATTCTAATTTATTCGTACGATCCATTCTAATTCATTCGTACGATCCATTCTACTTCATTCGCACGAATGTATCCATTCTAATTCATTCATACAATCCATTCTAATTCATTCGCACGATCAATTATAATTCATTCGTATGATCCATTCTACTTCATTCGTATGATTCATTCTAATTCATTCGTACAATCCATTCTAATTCATTCGCACGATCAATTCTAATTCATTCGTATGATCCATTCTAATTCATTCCTACGATCTATTCTAATTCATTCGTTCGAATGTATCCATTCTAATTCATTCGTATGATTCATTGATCCATTCTAATTCATTCGTACGATCCATTCTACTTCATTCGCACGAATGTATCCATTCTAATTCATTCGTACAATCCATTCTAATTCATTCGCACGATCAATTCTAATTCATTCGTATGATCCATTTTAATTCATTCCTACGATCTATTCTAATTCATTCGTTCGAATGTATCCATTCTAATTCATTCGTACCATCCATTCTAATTCATTCGTACGATCCATTCTACTTCATTCGCACGAACCGTCTATTTGAACCGTTAATTTAAATAACACATTTGACGCCCTTATAAGTTTCCGAATTTGCTGATCCATTCTAATTCATTCGTACGATCCATTCTAATTCATTCGCACAAATGTATCCATTCTAATTCATTCGCTCGAATATATCCATTTTAATTCATTCGTACGATCCATTCTGATTCATTCGCACGATCAATTCTAATTCATTCGTATGATCCATTCCAATTTATCCATTCTAATGCATTCGTACGATCCACCCTAATTCCTTCGTATGATCCATTCTAATTCATTCGGACGAATGTATCCATTGTAATTCATTCGTACGAGCCATTCGAATTCATTCATACGATACATTCTAATTCATTCATACGATCCATTCTAATTCATTCGCACGAATGTATTCATTCGGACAATCTATTCTAATTTATTCGTACGATCCATTCTAATTCATTAGCACGATCTATTCTAATTCATTCGTTCGAATGTTTCCATTCTACTTCATTCGCATGAATGAATTAGAATGGATTGTACGAATGAATTAGAATGGATACATTCGAACGAATGAATTAGAATGGATCATACGAATGAATTAGAATGGATACATACGAATGAATTAGAATTGATCGTAGGAATGAATTAGAATGGATTGTCCGAATGAATTAGAATGGATACATTCGTGCGAATGAAGTAGAATGGATCGTACGAATGAATTAGAATGGATCGTACAAATGAATTAGAATGGATACATTCGAACGAATGAATTAGAATAGATCGTAGGAATGAATTAGAATGGATCATACGAATGAATTAGAATTGATCGTGCGAATGAATTAGAATGGATTGTACGAATGAATTAGAATGGATACATTCGTGCGAATGAAGTAGAATGGATCGTACGAATGAATTAGAATGGATCGTACGAATGAATCAGAATGGATCGTACGAATGAATTAGAATGAATCATACGAATGAATTAGAATGGAAACATTCGAACGAATGAATTAGAATAGATCGTAGGAATGAATTAGAATGGATCATACGAATGAATTAGAATTGATCGTGCGAATGAATTAGAATGGATTGTACGAATGAATTAGAATGGATACATTCGTGCGAATGAAGTAGAATGGATCGTACGAATGAATTTAATGGATCGTACGAATGAATTAGAATGAATTAGAATGGATACATTCGTGCGTATGAAGTAGAATGGATCGTACGAATGAATTAGAATGGATCGTACGAATGAATTAGAATGAATTAGAATGGATACATTCGTGCGAATGAAGTAGAATGGATCGTACGAATGAATTAGAATGAATCGTACGAATGAATTAGAATGAATCGTACGAATGAATTAGAATGGATACATTCGAACGAATGAATTAGAATAGATCGTAGGAATGAATTAGAATGGATCATACGAATGAATTAGAATTGATCGTGCGAATGAATTAGAATGGATTGCACGAATGAATTAGAATAGATACATTCTTGCGAATGAAGTAGAATGGACCGTACGAATGAATCAGAATGGATCGTACGAATGAATTAGAATGAATCGTACGAATGAATTAGAATGGAAACATTCGTACGATCCATTCTAATTCATTCCTACGATCTATTCTAATTCATTCGCACGATTCATTCTAATTCATTCGTACAATCCATTCTAATCCATTCTATTTCATTCTAATTCATTCGTATGATCAATTCTAATACATTCGTACGATCCATTCTAATTCATTCCTACGATCTATTCTAATTCATTCGTACGATTCATTCTAATTCATTCCTATGATCTATTCTAATTCATTCGTTCGAATGTATTAGAATTGATCATACGAATGAATTAGAATGGATACATTCGAACGAATGAATTAGAATAGATCGTAGGAATGAATTAGAATGAATCGTACGAATGAATTAGAATGGATACATTCGAACGAATGAATTAGAATAGATCGTAGGAATGAATTAGAATGGATCGTACAAATGAATTAGAATGGAATGTATCCATTCTACTTCATTCGCTCGAATGTATCCATTCTAATTCATTCGTACAATCCATTCTAATTCATTCACACGATCAATTCTAATTCATTCGTATGATCCATTCTAATTTATTCCTACGATCTATTCTAATTCATTCGTTCGAATGTATCCATTATAATTCATTCATACGATCTATTCTAATTCATTCGTACGATCCATTCTACTTCATTCGCACGAATGTATCCATTCTAATTCATTCGTACAATCCATTCTAATTCATTCGTATGATCCATTCTAATTCATTCCTACGATCTATTCAAATTTATTCGTTCGAATGTATCCATTCTAATTCATTCGTACGATTCATTCTAATTCATTCGTACGATCCATTCTAATTCATTCGTATGATCCATTCTACTTCATTCGCACGAATGTATCCTTTCTAATTCATTCGTGCAATCCATTCTAATTCATTCGCACGATCAATTCTAATTCATTCGTATGACCCATTCTAATTCATTCCTACGATCTATTCTCATTCATTCGTTCGATCCATTCTACTTCATTCGCACGAATGTATCCATTCTAATTCATTCGTAAGATCCATTCTAATTCATTCGTACGATTCATTCGAATATATCCATTCTAATTCATTCGTACAATCCATTCTAATTCATTCGCACGATCAATTCTAATTCATTCGTATGATCCATTCTTATTCATTCCTATGATCTATTCTAATTCATTCGTTCGAATGTATCCATTCTAATTCATTCGTACGATCCATTCTAATTTATTCGTACGATCCATTCTACTTCATTCGCACGAATGTATCCATTCTAATTCATTCGTACAATCCATTCTAATTCATTCGCACGATCAATTCTAATTCATTCGTATGATCCATTCTAATTCATTCCTACGATCTATTCTATTTCATTCGT
This sequence comes from Chamaelirium japonicum, assembly GCA_947650365.1. Lineage (NCBI taxonomy): Eukaryota > Viridiplantae > Streptophyta > Magnoliopsida > Liliales > Melanthiaceae > Chamaelirium > Chamaelirium japonicum. The sequence continues at coordinate 46,896 of CANTAL010000228.1, forward strand.
TCGAATGTTTCCATTCTAATTCATTCGTACGATTCATTCTAATTCATTCGTACGATCCATTCTAATTCATTCGTACGATCCATTCTACTTCATTCGCACGAATGTATCCATTCTAATTCATTCGTACGATCCATTCTACTTCATTCGCACGAATGTATCCATTCTAATTCATTCGTACAATCCATTCTAATTCATTCGCACGATCAATTCTAATTCATTCGTATGATCCATTCTAATTCATTCCTACGATCTATTCTAATTCATTCGTTCGAATGTTTCCATTCTAATTCATTCGTACGATTCATTCTAATTCATTCGTACGATCCATTCTGATTCATTCGTACAATCCATTCTAATTCATTCGTACGATCCATTCTACTTCATTCACACGAATGGATCCATTCTAATTCATTCGTACAATCCATTCTAATTCATTCGTACGATTCATTCTAATTCATTCCTACGATCTATTCTAATTCATTCGTTCGAATGTTTCCATTCTAATTCATTCGTACGATTTATTCTAATTCATTCGTACGATCCATTCTAATTCATTCGTACGATCCATTCTACTTCATTCGCACGAATGTATCCATTCTAATTCATTTGTACGATTCATACAAATGAATTAGAAAGGTTACATTCGTGAGAATGAATTAGAATGGATCGTGCGAATGAATGAGAATTGATCATACGGATGAATTAGAATGGATCGTACGAATGAATTAGATTGCATCGTACGATCCATTCTAATTCATTCGTACGATTCATTCTAATTCATTCGTACGATCCATTCTAATTCATTCGTACAATCCATTCTAATTAGAAATGATCTATTCTAATTCATTCTAATTCATTCGTACAATCCATTCGTATGAATTAGAATGGATACATTCGAACGAATAGATCGTGCGAATTCATTAGAATGAATTAGAATTAGAATTAGAATTGATCGTTACGAATGAATTAGAATGAATTAGAATTAGAATGGATCGTACGAACGAATGATCCATTCTAATTCATTCGTATGATTCATTCGTACGATCCATTCTACGAATGAACGAATGAATTAGAATTGATCATGCGAATGAATTCGTATGATTCATTCGTTCGTACGATCTAATTCATTAGAATGGATCATTCGTATTGATCATGCGAATGAATTAGAATGGATCGTACGAATGGATTAGAATGAATCCATTCTAATTAGAATCCTAATCCATTCTACGTATGAATTGATTCATTCTAATTCGAATGAATTGATTGATGAATGAATGTATCCTACGAATTCATACGTACGATCCATTCTAATTGAATTAGAATGGATCCATTCGTTCAATCCATTCATTCGAATGAATTAGAATGGATTGTACGAATGAATTAGAATGGATACATTCGTGCGAATTAGAATAGATCAATTCCTATGATCCTAGAATGGATCGTACGAATGAATTAGAATGGATACATTCGTGCGAATGAAGTAGAATGAATCAGAATGGATCGTACGAATGAATTAGAATGAATTAGAATGGATACATTCGAACGAATGAATTAACGAATGAATTAGAATAGATCGTAGGAATGAATTAGAATGGATCGTACGAATGAATTAGAATGGAATGTATCCATTCTACTTCATTCGCTCGAATGTATCCATTCTAATTCATTCGTACAATCCATTCTAATTCATTCGCACGATCAATTCTAATTCATTCGTATGATCCATTCTAATTCATTCCTACGATCTATTCTAATTCATTCGTTCGAATGTATCCATTCTAATTCATTCGTACGATCTATTCTAATTCATTCGTACGATCCATTCTACTTCATTCGCACGAATGTATCCATTCTAATTCATTCGTACAATCCATTCTAATTCATTCGCACGATCAATTCTAATTCATTCGTATGATCCATTCTAATTCATTCCTACGATCTATTCTAATTCATTCATTCGAATGTATTAGAATTGATCATACGAATGAATTAGAATGGATACATTCGAACGAATGAATTAGAATAGATCGTAGGAATGAATTAGAATGGATCATACGAATGAAGTAGAATGGATCGTACGAATGAATTAGAATGGATCGTACGAATGAATTAGAATGAATCGTACGAATGAATTAGAATGGAAACATTCGAACGAATGAATTAGAATAGATCGTAGGAATGAATTAGAATGAATCGTACGAATGAATTAGAATGGATTGTACAAATGAATTAGAATGGATCCATTCGTGCGAATGAAGTAGAATGGATCGTACGAATGAATTAGAATGGATACATTCGAATGAATCGTACGAATGAATTAGAATGGATCGTACGAATGAATTAGAATGGATCGTACGAATAAATTAGAATGGATACATTCGTGCGAATGAAGTAGAATGGATCGAACGAATGAATTAGAATAGATCGTAGGAATGAATTAGAATGGATCATACGAATGAATTAGATTTGATCGTGCGAATGAATTAGAATGGATTGCACGAATGAATTAGAATGGATACATTCGTGCGAATGAAGTAGAATGGATCGTACGAATGAATTAGAATGGATCGTGCGAATGAATTAGAATGGATGTACGAATGAATTAGAATGGATACATTCGTGCGAATGAAGTAGAATGGATCGTACGAATGAATTAGAATGGATACATTCGTGCGAATGAAGTAGAATGGATCGTACGAATGAATTAGAATGGATCGTACGAATGAATTAGAATGATGGAAACATTCGAACGAATGAATTAGAATAGATCGTAGGAATGAATTAGAATGGATCATACGAATGAATTAGAATTGATCGTGCGAATGAATTAGAATGGATTGTACGAATGAATTAGAATGGATACGTTCGTGAGAATGAAGTAGAATGGATCGTACGAATGAATTAGAATGGATCATACGAATGAATTAGAATGAATCATACGAATGAATTAGAATGGATACATTCGAACGAATGAATTAGAATAGATCATAGGAATGAATTAGAATGGATCATACGAATGAATTAGAATTGATCGTGCGAATGAATTAGAATGGATCGTACGAATGAATTAGAATGGATTGTACGAATGAATTAGAATGGATCGTACGAATGAATTAGAATGGATTGTACGAATGAATTAGAATGGATACATTCATGCGAATGAATTAGAATGGATCGTACGAATGAGTAAGAATGGATCGTACAAATGAAATAGATTGGATCGTACGAATGAATTAGAATGGATTGTGCTAATGAATTAGAATAGATCGTACGAATGACTTAGAATAGATTGTGCGAATGAATTAGAATGGATCGTACGAATGAATTAGAATGTATTCATTCTAATTTATTCGTACAATCCATTCTAATTCATTCGCACGATCAATTCTAATTCATTCGTATGATCCATTCTAATTCATTCGTACGATCCATTCTAATTCATTCGTACGATCCATTCTACTTCATTCGCACGAATGTATCCATTCTAATTCATTCCTACGATCTATTCTAATTCATTAGTTCGAATGTATCCATTCTAATTCATTCGTACGATCCATTCTAATTCATTCCTACGATCTATTCTAATTTATTCGTTCGAATATATCCATTCTAATTCATTCGTATGATCCATTCTAATTCATTCCTACGATCTATTCTAATTCATTCGTTCGAATGTATCCAATAAATTAGAATGGATCATACGAATGAATTAGAATTGTATCATACGAATGAATTAGAATTGATCGTGCGAATGAATTAGAATGGATTGTACGAATGAATTAGAATGGATACATTCGTGCGAATAAATTAGAATGGATCGTACGAATGAATTAGAATGGATCATACGAATGAATTAGAATGGATCGTACGAATGAATTAGAATGGATCGTACGAATGAATTAGAATGGATCATACGAATGAATTAGAATTGATCGTACGAATGAATTAGAATGGATCGTATGAATGAATTAGAATAGATACATTCGTGCGAATGAAGTAGAATGGATCGTATGAATGAATTAGTATGGATCGTACGAATGAATTGAATGAATTAGAATAGATCGTAGGAATGAATTAGAATGGATCATACGAATGAATTAGAATTAATCGTGCGAATGAATTAGAATGGATTGTACGAATGAATTAGAATGGATACATTCGTGCGAATGAAGTAGAATGGATCGTGCGAATGAATTAGAATGGATTGCACGAATGAATTAGAATGGATCGTGCGAATGAATTAGAATGGATTGTACGAATGAATTAGAATGGATTGTACGAATGAATTAGAATGGAATGTATCCATTCTACTTCATTCGCACGAATGTATCCATTCTAATTCATTCGTACAATCCATTCTAATTCATTCGCACGATCAATTCTAATTCATTCGTATGATCCATTCTAATTCATTCCTATGATCTATTCTAATTCATTCGTTCGAATGTATTAATATTGATCATACGAATGAATTAGAATGGATACATTCGAACGAATGAATTAGAATAGATCGTAGGAATGAATTAGAATGAATCGTACGAATGAATTAGAATGGATACATTCGAACGAATGAATTAGAATAGATCGTAGGAATGAATTAGAATGGATCGTACGAATGAATTAGAATGGAATGTATCCATTCTACTTCATTCGCTCAAATGTATCCATTCTAATTCATTCGTACAATCCATTCTAATTCATTCGCATGATCAATTCTAATTCATTCGTATGATCCATTCTAATTCATTCCTACGATCTATTCTAATTCATTCGTTCGAATGTATCCATTCTAATTCATTCGTACGATCCATTCTACTTCATTCGCACGAATGTATCCATTCTAATTCATTCGTACAATCCATTCTAATTCATTCGTATGATCCATTCTAATTCATTCCTACGATCTATTCTAATTCATTCGTTCGAATGTATCCATTCTAATTCATTCGTACGATTCATTCTAATTCATTCCTACGATCTATTCTAATTCATTCGTTCGAATGTATCCATTCTAATTCATTCGTATGATCAATTCTAATTCATTCGTATGATCCATTCTAATTCATTCGCACGAATGTATCCATTCTAATTCATTCGTACAATCCATTCTAATTCATTCGCACGATCAATTCTAATTCATTCGTATGATCCATTCTAATTCATTCCTACGATCTATTCTAATTCATTCGTTCGAATGTTTCCATTCTAATTCATTCGTACGATTAGAATGGATTGTACGAATGAATTAGAATGGATACATTCGAACGAATGAATTAGAATAGATCGTAGGAATGAATTAGAATGGATCATACGAATGAATTAGAATTGATCGTGCGAATGAATTAGAATGGATTGTACGAATGAATTAGAATGGATACATTCGTGCGAATGAAGTAGAATGGATCGTACGAATGAATTAGAATAGATCGTGCGAATGAATTAGAATAGATCGTACGAATGAATTAGAATTGATACATTCGTGCGAATGAATTAGAATTGATCGTGCGAATGAATTAGAATGGATCGTACGAATGAATTAGAATGGATCGTACGAATGAATTAGAATGGATACATTCGTGCGAATGAAGTAGAATGGATCGTACGAATGAATTAGAATGGATCATACGAATGAATTAGAATTGATCGTGCGAATGAATTAGAATGGATTGTACGAAGGAATTAGAATGGATACATTCGTGCGAATGAAGTAGAATGGATCGTACGTGCAATGCATTCTAATTCATTCGCACGATCAATTCTAATTCATTCGTATGATCCATTCTAATTCATTCCTATGATCTATTCTAATTCATTCGTTCGAATGTATCCATTCTAATTAATTCGTACGATTCATTCTAATTCATTCGTACGATCCATTCTAATTCATTCGTACGATCCATTCTGATTCATTCGTACGATCCATTCTAATTCATTCGTACGATCCATTCTACTTCATTCGCACGAATGTATCCATTCTAATTCATTCGTGCAATCCATTCAAATTCATTCGCACTATCCAGATCTATTCTAATTCATTCGCACGAATGTATCCACTCTAATTCATTCGCACGATCAATTCTAATTCATTCGTAGGATCCATTCTAATTCATTCCTACGATCTATTCTAATTCATTCGTTCGAATGTATCCATTCTAATTCATTCGTACGATTCATTCTAATTCATTCGTACGATCCATTCTAATTCATTCGTACGTTCTATTGTAATTCATTCCTACGATCTATTCTAATTCATTCGTTCGAATGTTTCCATTCTAATTCATTTGTACGATTCATTCTAATTCATTCGTACGATCCATTCTGATTCATTCGTACGATCCATTCTAATTCATTCGTATGATTCATTCTAATTCATTCGTACGATCCATTCTAATTCATTCGTACGATCCATTCTACTTCATTCGCTCGAATGTATCCATTCTAATTCATTCGTGCAATCCATTCTAATTCATTCGCACGATCAATTCTAATTCATTCGTATGATCCATTCTAATTCATTCCTCATTCTAATTCATTCGTACAGTCCATTCTAATTCATTCGCGCGATCAATTCTAATTCATTCGTATGATCCATTCTAATTCATTCCTACGATCTATTCTAATTTAATCGTTCGAATGTATCCATTCTAATTCATTCGTACGATTCATTCTAATTCATTCGTACGATCCATTCTAATTCAGTCGTATGATCCATTCTACTTCATTCGCACGAATGTATCCATTCTAATTCATTCGTGCAATCCATTCTAATTCAATCGCACGATCAATTCTAATTTATTCGAATGAATTAAAATGGATACATTCGTGCGAATAAAGTAGAATGGATCGTACGAATGAATTAGAATGGATACATTCGAACGAATGAATTAGAATAGATCGTAGGAATGAATTAGAATAGATCGTAGGAATGAATTAGAATGGATCATACGAATGAATTAGAATTGATCGTGCGAATGAATTAGAATGGATTGCACGAATGAATTAGAATGGATCGTACGAATGAATTAGAATGAATCGTACGAATGAATTAGAATGGATACATTCGAACGAATGAATTAGAATAGATCGTAGGAATGAATTAGAATGGTTCATACGAATGAATTAGAATTGAACGTGCGAATGAATTAGAATGGATTGCACGAATGAATTAGAATGGATACATTCGTGGAATGAATAAGAATGGATCGTACAAATGAATTAGAATGGATCATGCGAATGAATTTGAATGGATCGTACGAATGAATAAGAATGGATCGTACGAATGAATTAGAATGGATACATTCGAGCGAATAAATTAGAATGGATCGTAGGAATGAATTAGAATGGATCATACGAATGAATTAGAATTGATCGTGCGAATGAATTAGAATAGATTGTACAAATGAATTAGAATGGATACATTCTTGCGAATGAAGTAGAATGGATCGTACGAATGAATTAGAATGGATCGTACGAATGAATTAGAATGAATCGTACGAATGAATTAGAATGGATACATTCGAACAAATGAATTAGAATAGATCGTAGGAATGAATTAGAATGGATCATACGAATGAATTAGAATTGATCGTGCGAATGAATTTGAATGGATTGTACGAATGAATTAGAATGGATACATTCGTGCGAATGAAGTAGAATGGATCGTATGAATGAATTAGAATGGATCGTACGAATGAATTAGAATGAATTGTACGAATAAATTAGAATGGATACATTCGAACGAATGAATTAGAATAGATCGTAGGAATGAATTAGAATGGATCATACGAATGAATTAGAATTGATCGTGCGAATGAATTAGAATGGATTGCATGAATGAATTAGAATGGATACATTCGAGCGAATGAAGTAGAATGGATCGTACGAATGAATTAGAATGGATCGTACGAATGAATTAGAATGAATCGTACGAATGAATTAGAATGGATACATTCGAACGAATGAATTAGAATAGATCGTAGGAATGAATTAGAATGGATCATACGGAATTAGAATGGATACATTCGTGCGAATTAAGTAGAATGGATCGTACGAATGAAATAGAATGGATCGTACGAATGAATTAGAATGAATCGTACGAATGAATTAGAATGGATACATTCGAACGAATGAATTAGAATAGATCGTAGGAATGAATTAGAGTGGATCATACGAATGAATTAGAATTGATCGTGCGAATGAATTAGAATGGATTGTACGAATGAATTAGAATGGATACATTCGAGCGAATAAAGTAGAATGGATTGTATGAATGAATTAGAATGGATACATTCGTGCGAATGAAGTAGAATGGATCATACGAATGAATTAGAATGGATCGTACGAATGAATTAGAATGAATCGTACGAATGAATTAGAATGGATACATTCGAACGAATGAATTAGAATAGATCATAGGAATGAATTAGAATGGATCATACGAATGAATTAGAATTGATCGTGCGAATGAAATAGAATGGATTGAACGAATGAATTTGAATGGATACATTCGTGCGAATGAAGTAGAATGGATCGTACGAATGAATCAGAATGGATCGTACAAATGAATTAGAATGAATCGTACGAATGAATTAAAATGGAAACATTCATACGAATGAATTAGAATGGATTGTAGGAATGAATTAGAATGGATACATTCGTGCGAATAAAGTAGAATGGATCGTACGAATGAATTAGAATGGATCGTACGAATGAATTAGAATGAATCGTACGAATGAATTAGAATGGGAATGGAGTAGAATGGATCGTACGAATGAATTAGAATGGATCGTATGAATGAATTAGAATGAATCATACGAATGAAATAAAAAGGATCGTACAATCCATTCTAATTCATTCGTACAATCCATTCTAATTCATTCGCACGATCAATTCTAATTCATTCGTATGATCCATTCTAATTCATTCCTACGATCTATTCTAATTCATTCGTTCGAATGTATCCATTCTAATTCATTCGTACGATTCATTCTAATTCATTCGTACGATCCATTCTCATTCATTCGTACGATCCATTCTACTTCATTCGCACGAATGTATCCATTCTAATTCATTCGTACAATCCATTCTAATTCATTCGCACGATCAATTCTAATTCATTCGTATGATCCATTCTAATTCATTCCTACGATCTATTCTAATTTATTCGTTTGAATGTATCCATTCTAATTCATTCGTATGATTCATTCTAATTCATTCGTACGATCCATTCTAATTCATTCGTACGATCCATTCTACTTCATTCGCACGAATGTATCCATTCTAATTCATTCGTACAATCCATTCTAATTCATTCGCATGATCAATTCTAATTCATTCGTACGATCCATTCTAATTCATTCGTACGATCCATTTTACTTCATTCGCACGAATGTATCCATTCTAATTCATTCGTACAATCCATTCTAATTCATTCGCACGATCAATTCTAATCTATTCGTATGATCCATTCTAATTCATTCCTACGATCTATTCTAATTCATTCGTTCGAATGTTTCCATTCTAATTCATTCGTACGATTAATTCTAATTCATTCGTACGATCCATTCTGATTCATTCTACTTTATTTGCATGAATGTATCCATTCTAATTCATTCGTACAATCCATTCTAATTCATTCGCACGATCAATTCTAATTCATTCGTATGATTCATTCCAATTCATTCGTACAATCTATTCTAATTCATTCGTTCGAATGTATCCATTCTAATTCATTCGTACGATTCATTCTAATTCATTCGTACGATCCATTCTAATTCATTCGTACGATCCATTCTACTTCATTCGCACGAATGTATCCATTCTAATTCATTCGTACAATCCATTCTAATTCATTCGCACGATCAATTCTAATTCATTCGTATGATCCATTTTAATTCATTCTTACGATCTATTCTAATTCATTCGTTCGAATGTATCCATTCTAATTCATTCGTACAATCCATTCTAATCGTACGAATGAATTAGAATGGAAACATTCAAACGAATGAATTAGAATAGATAGTAGGAATGAATTAGAATGGATTGTACGAATGAATTAGAATGGATCGTACGAATGAATTAGAATGAATCGTACGAATGAATTAGAATGGATACATTCGAACGAATAAATTAGAATGGATCATACGAATGAATTAGAATTGATCGTGCGAATGAATTAGAATGGATTGTACGAATGAATTAGAATGAATACATTCGTGCGAATGAAGTAGAATGAATCAGAATGGATCGTACGAATGAATTAGAATGAATTAGAATGAATACATTCGAACGAATGAATTAGAATAGATCCTAGAAATGAATTAGAATTGATCGTGCGAATGAATTAGAATGGATTGTACGAATGAATTAGAATGGATCATACGAATGAATTAGAATGGATCGTGCGAATGAATTAGAATAGATTGTACGAATGAATTAGAATGGATACAATCATGTGAATGAATTAGAATGGATCGGACGAATGAATTAGAATGGATCGTACGAATGAATTAGAATGGATCGTACGAATGAATTAGAATGAATCGTACGAATGAATTAGAATGGATACATTCTAACGAATGAATTAGAATAGATCGTAGGAATGAATTAGAATGGATCGTACGAATGAATTAGAATTGATCATGCGAATGAATTAGAATGGATTGTACGAATGAATTAGAATGGATGCATTCGTGCGAATGAAGTAGAATAGATCGTAGGAATGAATTAGAATGGATCATACGAATGAATTAGAATTGATCGTGCGAATGAATTAGAATGGATTGTACGAATGAATTAGAATGGATACATTCGTGCGAATGAAGTAGAATGGATCGTACGAATGAATTAGAATGGATCGTACGAATGAATTAGAATGGATACATTCGAACGAATGAATTAGAATAGATCGTAGGAATGAATAAGAATGGATCATACGAATGAATTAGAATTGATCGTGCGAATGAATTAGAATGGATTGTACGAATGAATTAGAATGGATATATTCGTGCGAATGAAGTAGAATGGATCGTACGAATGAATTAGAATGGATCGTACGAATGAATCAGAATGGATCGTACGAATAAATTAGAATGAATCGTACGAATGAATTAGAATGGAAACATTCGAACGAATGAATTAGAATAGATCGTAGGAATGAATTAGAATGTTTCATACGAATGAATTAGAATTGATCGTGCGAATGAATTAGAATGGATTGTACGAATGAATTAGAATGGATACATTCGTGCGAATGAAGTAGAATGGATCGTACGAATGAATTAGAATGGATCGTACGAATGAATTAGAATGAATCGTACGAATGAATTAGAATGGATACATTCGAACGAATGAATTAGAATAGATCGTAGGAATGAATTAGAATGGATCATACGAATGAATTAGAATTGATCGTGCGAATGAATTAGAATGGATTGTACGAATGAATTAGAATGGATACATTCGTGCGAATGAAGTAAAATGGATCGTACGAATGAATTAGAATGGATCGTACGAATGAATTAGAATGAATCGTACGAATGAATTAGAATGGATACATTCGAACGAATGAATTAGAATAGATCGTAGGAATGAATTAGAATGGATCATACGAATGAATTAGAATTGATCGTGCGAATGAATTAGAATGGATTGTACGAATGAATTAGAATAGATACATTCGTGCGAATGAAGTAGAATGGATCGTACGAATGAATCAGAATGGATCGTACGAATGAATTAGAATGAATCGTACGAATGAATTAGAATGGATACATTCGAACGAATGAATTAGAATAGATAGTAGGAATGAATTAGAATGGATCATACGAATGAATTAGAATTGATCGTGCGAATGAATTAGAATGGATTGTACGAATGAATTAGAATGGATACATTCGTGCGAATGAAGTAGAATGGATCGTACGAATGAATTAGAATGGATCGTACGAATGAATTAGAATGAATCGTACGAATGAATTAGAATGGATACATTCGAACGAATGAATTAGAATAGATCGTAGGAATGAATTAGAATGGATTATACGAATGAATTAGAATTGATCGTGCGAATGAATTAGAATGGATTGTACGAATGAATTAGAATGGATACATTCGTGCGAATGAAGTAGAATGGATCGTACGAATGAATCAGAATGGATCGTACGAATGAATTAGAATGAATCGTACGAATAAATTAGAATGGATACATTCGAACGAATGAATTAGAATAGATCGTAGGAATGAATTAGAATGGATCATATGAATGAATTAGAATTGATCGTACGAATGAATTAGAATGGATTGAACGAATGAATTAGAATGGATACATTCGTGCGAATGAAGTAGAATGGATCGTATGAATGAATTAGAATGGATCGTACGAATAAATTAGAATGGATCATACGAATGAAGTAGAATGGATCATACGAATGAATTAGAATGGATCGTACGAATGAATTAGAATGAATCGTAAGAATGAATTAGAATGGATACATTCGAACGAATGAATTAGAATAGATCGTAGGAATGGGAATAGAATGGATCATATGAATGGATTAGAAATGATCCATTCTAATTCATTCATACGATTCATTCATACGATCCATTCTGATTTATTCTGATGATCCATTCTACTTCATTCGCACGAATGTATCCATTCTAATTCATTCGTACAATCCATTCTAATTCATTCGCACGATCAATTCTAATTCATTCGTATGATCCATTCTAATTTATTCGTACGATCCATTCTAATTCATTCGTATGATCCATTCTAATCCAATCGTACGATCCATTCAGAATAGATCGTACGATTCATTCTAATTCATTCGTACGATCCATTCTAATTCATTCGTACAATCCATTCTAATCCAATCGTACAAATTCATTCGCATTAGAATTGATCAATTCATTCGTACGATCCATTCGTACGATCTATTCATTCGTACGAATCCATTCTAATTCTAATTCATTAGAATGAATCATACGAATGAATTAGAATGGGTACATTCGAACGAATGAAGTAGAATGGATCGAACGAATGAATTAGAATGGATCGTACGAATGAATTAGAATGAATCGTACGAATGAATTAGAATGGATACATTCGTGCGAATGAAGTAGAATGGATCGTATGAATGAATTAGAATGGATCGTACGAACGAATGAATTAGAATAGATCGTACAATCCATTCTAATTCATTCGCAAGATCAATTCTAATTCATTCGTATGATCCATTCTAATTCATTCATATGATCCATTCTAATTCATTCCTACGATCTATTCTAATTCATTCGTTCGAATGTATCCATTCTAATTCATTCGTACGATCTATTCTAATTCATTCGTTCGAATGTATCCATTCTAATTCATTCGTACGATCCATTCTAATTCATTCGTACGATCCATTCTACTTCATTCTCACGAATGTATCCATTCTAATTCATTTGTACAATCCATTCTAATTCATTCGCACGATCAATTCTAATTCATTCGTATGATCCATTCTAATTCATTCCTACGATCTATTCTAATTCATTCGTACAATCCATTCTAATTCATTCGCACGATCAATTCTAATTCATTCGTATGATCCATTCTAATTCATTCCTACGATCTATTCTAATTCATTCGTTCGAATGTATCCATTCTAATTCATTCGTACGATTCATTCTAATTCATTCGTACGATCCATTCTAATTCATTCGTACAATCCATTCTGCTTCATTAGCACGAATGTATCCATTCTAATTCATTCGTACAATCCATTCTAATTCATTCGCACGATCAATTCTAATTCATTCGTATGATCCATTCTAATTCATTCCTACGATCTATTCTAATTCATTCGTTCGAATGTATCCATTCTAATTCATTCGTACGATTCATTCCAATTCATTCGTACGATCCATTCTAATTCATTCGTACGATCCATTCTACTTCATTCGCACGAATGTATCCATTCTAATTCATTCGTACAGACCATTCTAATTCATTCGCACGAATATATCCATTATAATGCATTCGTACGATCCACCCTAATTCCTTCGTATGATCCAATCTAATTCATTCGGACGAATGTATCCATTGTAATTCATTCGTACGATCCATTCAAATTCATTCATACGATCCATTCTAATTCATTCATACGATCCATTCTAATTCATTCGCACGAATGTATTCATTCGGACAATCTATTCTAATTTATTCGTACGATCCATTCTAATTCATTAGCACGATCCATTCTAATTCATTCATACGATCCATTCTATTTCATTTGTATGATCCATTCTTACTCATTCGTACGATCCATTCTAATTCATTCGCACGAATGGATCAATTAGGAATCCATTCTAATTCATTATAATTCGTACGATCCATTCTAATTCATTTGTACGATTCATACGAATGAATTAGAATTGATCGTACTGATCCATTCTACTTCATTCAATTCATTCGTACGAATGAATTGATCATATGATCGCACGAATGAATTTTCTAATTCATTCGTACAATCCATTCTAATTCATTCGCACGATCAATTCTAATTCATTCGTATGATCCATTCTAATTCATTCCTACGATCTATTCTAATTCATTCGCACGATCAATTCTAATTCATTCGTTCGTACGATCCATTCTAATTCATTCGTATGATCGATTCTAATTCATTCGCACGATCCATTCTAATTCATTTATACGATCCATTCTAATTCATTCGTACGATCCATTCTGATTCATTCGTACAATCCATTCTAATTCATTCGTACGATCCATTCTACTTCATTCGCACGAATGTATCCATTCTAATTCATTCGTACAATCCATTCTAATTCATTTGCACGATCCATTTTAATTCATTCGTATGATTCATTCTAATTCATTCCTACGATCTATTCTAATTCATTCGTTCGAATGTTTCCATTCTAATTCATTCGTACGATCCATTCTAATTCATTCGTACGATCCATTCTACTTCATTCGCACGAATGTATCCATTCTAATTCATTCGTACGATCCATTCTACTTCATTCCCACGAATGTATCCATTCTAATTCATTCGTACAATCCATTCTAATTCATTCGCACGATCAATTCTAATTCATTCGTATGATCCATTCTAATTCATTCCTATGATCTATTCTAATTCATTCGTTCGAATGTTTTCATTCTAATTCATTCGTACGATTCATTCTAATTCATTTGTATGATCCATTCTGATTTATTCGTACTATCCATTCTAATTCATTCGTACGATCCATTCTACTTCATTCGCACGAATGGATCCATTCTAATTCATTCGTACAATCCATTCTAATTCATTCGCACGATCAATTCTAATTCATTCGTATGATCCATTCTAATTCATTCCTACGATCTATTCTAATTCATTCGTTCGAATGTATCCATTCTAATTCATTCGTACGATTCATTCTAATTCATTCGTACGATCCATTCTATTTCATTCGTACGATCCATTCTACTTCATTCGCACGAATGTATCCATTCTAATTCCTTCGTACAATCCATTCTAATTCATTCGCACGATCAATTCTAATTCATTCGTATGATCCATTCTAATTCATTCCTACGATCTATTCAAATTCATTAGTTCGAATGTATCCATTCTAATTCATTCGTACGATTCATTCTAATTCATTCGTACGATCTATTCTAATTCATTCGTACGATCCATTCTACTTCATTCGCACGAATATATCCATTCTAATTCATTCGTACAATCCATTCTAATTCATTCGCACGATCAATTCTAATTCATTCGTATGATCCATTCTAATTCATTCCTACGATCTATTCTAATTCATTCGTTCGAATGTATCCATTCTAATTCATTCGTACGATATATTCTAATTCATTCGTATGATCCATTCTAATTCATTCGTACGATCCATTCTACTTCATTCGCTCGAATGTATCCATTCTAATTCATTCGTGCAATCCATTCTAATTTATTCACACGATCAAGTCTAATTCATTCGTATGATCCATTCTAATTCATTCCTATGATCTATTCTAATTCATTCGTTCGAATGTATCCATTCTAATTCATTCGTACGATTCATTCTAATTCATTTGTACGATCCATTCTAATTCATTCGTACGATCCATTCTACTTCATTCGCACGAATGTATCCATTCTAATTCATTCGTACAATCCATTCTAATTCATTCGCACGATCAATTCTAATTCATTCGTATGATCCATTCTAATTCATTCCTACTATCTATTCTAATTCATTCGTTCGAATGTATCCATTCTAATTCATTCGTACGATTCATTCTAATTCATTCGTACGATCCATTCTAATTCATTCGTACGATCCATTCTACTTCAATCGCACGAATGTATCCATTCTAATTCATTCGTACAATCCATTCTAATTCATTCGCACGATCAATTCTAATTCATTCGTATGATCCATTCTAATTCATTCCTACGATCTATTCTAATTCATTCGTTCGAATGTATCCATTCTAATTCATTCGTACGATTCATTCTAATTCATTCGTACGATCCATTCTAATTCATTCGTACGATCCATTCTACTTCATTCGCACGAATGCATCCATTCTAATTCATTCGTACAATCCATTCTAATTCATTCTATCCATTCTAATTCATTCGTACAATCCATTCTAATTCATTCGCACGATCAATTCTAATTCATTCGTATGATCCATTCTAATTCATTCCTACGATCTATTCTAATTCATTCGTTCGAATGTATCCATTCTAATTCATTCGTACGATTCATTCTAATTCATTCGTACGATCCATTCTAATTCATTCGTACAATCCATTCTACTTTATTCGCTCGAATATATCCATTCTAATTCATTCGTGCAATCCATTCTAATTCATTCGCACGATCAATTCTAATTCATTCGTATGATCCATTCTAATTCATTCCTACGATCTATTCTAATTCATTCGTTCGAATGTATCCATTCTAATTCATTCGTACGATTCATTCTAATTCATTCGTACGATCCATTCTAATTCATTCGTACGATCAATTCTATTTCATTCGCACGAATGTATCCATTCTAATTCATTCGTACAGTCCATTCTAATTCATTCGCACGATCAATTCTAATTCGTTCGTATGATCCATTCTAATTCATTCCTACGATCTATTCTAATTCATTCGTTCGAATGTATCCATTCTAATTCATTCGTACGATTCATTCTAATTCATTCGTACGATCCATTCTGATTCATTCGTACGATCCATTCTACTTAATTCGCACGAATGTATCCATTCTAATTCATTCGTACAATCCATTCTAATTCATTCGCACGATCAATTCTAATTCATTCGTACGATCCATTCTAATTCATTCCTACGATCTATTCTAATTCATTCGTTCGAATGTATCCATTCTAATTCATTCGTACGATCCATTCTAATTCATTCGTACGATCCATTCTACTTCATTCGCACGAATGTATCCATTCTAATTCATTCGTACAATCCATTCTAATTCATTCGTACCATTCTAATTCATTCGTACAATCCATTCTAATTCATTCGCACGATCAATTCTAATTCATTCGTATGATCCATTCTAATTCATTCCTGCGATCTATTCTAATTCATTCGTTCGAATGTTTCCATTCTAATTCATTCGTACGATTCATTCCAATTCATTCGTACGATCCATTCTAATACAATTCATTCTAATTCATTCGTACGATCCATTCTAATTCATTCGTACGATCCATTCTAATTCATACGTACGATCCATTCTAATTCATTCTTATGATCCATTCTAATTCATTCCTACGATCTATTCTAATTCATACAATTCATTCATACGATCCATTCTAATTCATTCGTACGATCCATTCTACTTCATTCGTGCGAATGTATCCATTCTAATTCATTCGTACAATCCATTCTAATTCATTCGTTCAAATGTATCCATTCTAATTCATTCGTACGATTCATTCCAATTCATTCATACGATCCATTCTAATTCATTCGTACGATCCATTATTACTCATTCGTACGATCCATTCTAATTCATTCGCATGAATGTATCCATTCTATTCTAATTCATTCGTACGATCCATTCTATTTCATTCGCACGATCAATTCTAATTCATTCGAATGGATAATTTCGTACGAATGAATTAGAATAGATCGTAGGAATGAATTAGAATGAATTAGAATGGATCATACGAATGAATTAGAATGGATTGTACGAATGAATTAGAATGGATCGTACGAATAAATTAGAATGGATTATACGAATGAATTAGAATGGATACATTCGTGCGAATGAAGTAGAATGGATCGTAGGAATGAATTAGAATGGATCGTACGAATGAATTACCATGGATCGTACGAATGGATTAGAATGGATCGTACGAATGAATTAGAATGGATTGTACGAATAAATTAGAATGGATACATTCGTACGAATGAATTAGTATGGATACATTCGTGTGAATGAATTAGAATGGATCGTACTAATGAATTAGAATGGATCGTGCGAATGAATTAGAATGGATCGTACGATGCAATCTAATTCATTCGTACGATCCATTCTAATTCATCCGTATGATCAATTCTCATTCATTCGCACGATCCATTCTAATTCATTCTCACGAATGTAACCTTTCTAATTCATTTGTATGATCTATTCAAATTCATTCGTACGATCCATTCTAATTTATTCGTTCGAATGTATCCATTCTAATTCATTCGTACGATTCATTCTTCATTCGCACGAATGTATCCATTCTAATTCATTCGTACAATCCATTCTAATTCATTCGCACGATCAATTCTAATTCATTCGTATGATCCATTCTAATTCATTCCTACGATCTATTCTAATTCATTCGTTCGAATGTATCCATTCTAATTCATTCGTACGATTCATTCTAATTCATTCGTACGATCCATTCTACTTCATTCGCACGAATGTATCCATTCTAATTCATTCGTGCAATCCATTCTAATTCAATCGCACAATCATTTCTAATTCATTCGTACGATCCATTCTAATTCATTTGTACGATCCATTCTAATTCATTCGTACGATCTATTCTAATTCATTCGTTCATTCGCACGATTCATTCCTATGATCCATTCTAATTCATTCGTACGATTCATTCTAATTCATTCGTACGATCCATTCTAATTCATTCTAATTAGAATGGATTGTACTAATTCATTCATTAGAATGGATCGTACGAATGAATCTATTCTAATTAATTCGTACGATCCATTCTACGAATGAATTAGAATGAATCGTACGAATGAATTAGAATGGATTAGAATGGATTGTACGAATGAATTAGTATGGATCATTCCTAATTAGATCGTACGAATTCATTCTAATTCATTCGTACGATCAATTAGAATTAGGATTGTACGAATGAATTAGAATGATCATAGAATAGATCCATTCGTATGAATTAGAATGAATCGTACGAATGTATCCATTCTAATTCATTCGTACGATTCATTCTAATTCATTCGTATGATCCATTCTAATTCATTCGTACGATCCATTCTACTTCATTCGCACGAATGTATCCATTCTAATTCATTCGTACAATCCATTCTAATTCATTCGCACGATCAATTCTAATTCATTCGTATGATCCATTCTAATTCATTCCTACGATCTATTCTAATTCATTCGTTCGAATGTATCCATTCTAATTTATTCGTACGATTCATTCTAATTCATTCGTACGATCCATTCTTATTCATTCGTACGATCCATTCTATTTCATTCGCACGAATGTATCCATTCCAATTCATTCGTACAATCCATTCTAATTCATTCGCACGATCAATTCTAATTCATTCGTATGATCCATTCTAATTCATTCCTACGATCTATTCTAATTCATTCGTTCGAATGTATCCATTCTAATTCATTCGTACGATTTATTCTAATTCATTCGTACGATCCATTCTAATTCATTCGTACGATCCATTCTACTTCATTCGCACGAATGTATCCATTCTAATTCATTCGTACAATCCATTCTAATTCATTCGCACGATCAATTCTAATTCATTCGTATGATCCATTCTAATTCATTCCTACGATCTATTCTAATTCATTCGTTCGAATGTATCCATTCTAATTCATTCATACGATTCATTCTAATTCATTCGTACGATCCATTCTAATTCATTCGTACGATCCATTCTACTTCATTCGCACGAATGTATCTATTCTATTTCATTCGTACAATCCATTCTAATTCATTCGCACGATCAATTCTAATTCATTCATATGATCCATTCCCATTCTAATTCATTCGTACGATTCATTCTAATTCATTCGTACGATCCATTTTAATTCATTCGTACGATCCATTCTACTTAATTCGCACTAATGTATCCATTCTAATTCATTCGCACAATCCATTCGTACGATCCATTCTAATTCATTCGTACGATCCATTCTACTTCATTCGCACGAATGTATCCATTCTAATTCATTCGTACTTAGAATTGATCGTGCGAATGAATTAGAATGGAGTGTACGAATGAATTAGAATGGATACATTCGTGCGAATGAAGGAGAATGGATCGTACGAATGAATTAGAATGGATCGTACGAATGAATTAGAATGAATCGTACGAATGAATTAGAATGGGAATGGATCATACGAATGAATTCTAATTGATCGTGCGAATGAATTAGAATGGATTGTACGAAGGAATTAGAATGGATACATTCGTGCGAATGAAGTAGAATGGATCGTACGAATGAATTAGAATGGATCGTACGAATGAATTAGAATTGATCGTGCGAATGAATTAGAATGGATACATTCGAACGAATGAATTAGAATAGATCGTAGGAATGAATTAGAATGGATCATACGAATGAATTAGAATTGATCGTGCGAATGAATTAGAATGGATTGTACGAATGAATTAGATTGGATACATTCGTGCGAATAAAGTAGAATGGATCGTACGAATGAATTAGAATGGATACATACGTGCGAATGAAGTAGAATGGATCGTACGAATGAATTAGAATGGATCGTACGAATGAATTAGAATGAATCGTACGAATGAATTAGAATGGAAACATTCGAACGAATGAATTAGAATAGATCGTAGGAATGAATTAGAATGGATCATACGAATGAATTAGAATGGATCGTGCGAATGAATTAGAATGGATTGTATGAATGAATTAGAATGGATACATTCGTGCGAATGAAGTAGAATGGATCGTATGAATGAATTAGAATGGATCGTACGAATGAATTAGAATTGATACATTCGAACGAATGAATTAGAATAGATCGTAGGAATGAATTAGAATGGATCATACGAATGAATTAGAATTGATCGTGCGAATGAATTAGAATGGATTATACGAATGAATTAGAATGGATACATTCGAATGAATCGTACGAATGAATTAGAATGGATCGTACGAATGAATTAGAATGGATTGTACGAATGAATTAGAATGGTTACATTCGTGCGAATGAAGTAGAATGGATCGAACGAATGAATTAGAATAGATCGTGCAAATGAAGTACGAATGGATTCATACGATCCATTCTAATTCATTCGTACGATTCATTCTAATTCATTCCTACGATCTATTCTAATTCATTCGTTCGAATGTTTCCATTCTAATTCATTCGTACGATTCATTCTAATTCATTCGTACGATCCATTCTAATTCATTCGTACGATCCATTCTACTTCATTCGCACGAATGTATCCATTCTAATTCATTCGTATAATCCATTCTAATTCATTCGCACGATCAATTCTAATTCATTCGTATGATCCATTCTAATTCATTCCTACGATCTATTCTAATTCATTCGTTCGAATGTATCCATTCTAATTCATTCGCACGATCAATTCTAATTCATTCGTACGATCCATTCTAATTCATTCGTACGATCCATTCTACTTCATTCGCACGAATGTATCCATTCTAATTCCTTTGTACAATTCATTCTAATTTATTCGCACGATCAATTAGAATTTATTCGTATGATCCATTCCCATTCTAATTCATTCGTACGATTCATTCTAATTCATTCGTACGATCCATTCTAATTCATTCATACGATCCATTCTACTTCATTCGCACGAATGTATCCATTCTAATTCATTCGTACAATCCATTCTAATTCATTCGCACGATCAATTCTAAGTACGAATGAATTAGAATGGATACATTCGTGCGAATGAAGTAGAATTGATCGTACGAATAAATTAGAATGGATCGTACGAATGGATTGTGCGAATGAATTAGAATGGATACATTCGTGCGACTGAAGTAGAATGGATCGTACGAATGAATTAGAATGGATCGTACGAATGAATTAGAATGAATCGTACGAATGAATTAGAATAGGAATCGATCATACGAATGAATTAGAATTGATCGTGCGAATGAATTAGAATGGATTGTACGAATGAATTAGAATGGATACATTCGTGCGAATGAAGTAGAATGGATCGTACGAATGAATTAGAATGGATACATTCGAACGAATGAATTAGAATAGATCGTAGGAATGAATTAGAATGGATCATACGAATGAATTAGAATTGATCGTGCGAATGAATTAGAATGGATTGTACGAATGAATTAGAATGGATACATTCGTGCGAATGAAGTAGAATGGATCGTACGAATGAATTAGAATGGATCGTACGAATGAATTATAATGAATCGTACGAATGAATTAGAATGGATACAATCGAACGAATGAATTAGAATAGATCGTAGGAATGAATTAGAATGGATCATACGAATGAATTAGAATTGATCGTGCGAATGAATTAGAATGGATTGTACGAATGAATTAGAATGGATACATTCGTGCGAATGAAGTAGAATGGATCGTACGAATGAATCAGAATGGATCATACGAATGAATTAGAATGAATCGTACGAATGAATTAGAATGGATACATTCGAACGAATGAATTAGAATAGATCGTAGGAATGAATTAGAATGGATCATACGAATGAATTAGAATTGATCGTGCGAATGAATTAGAATGGATTGTACGAATGAATTAGAATGGATACATTCGTGCGAATGAAGTAGAATGGATCGTACGAATGAATTAGAATGGATCGTACGAATGAATTAGAATGAATCGTACGAATGAATTAGAATGGATACATTCGTACGATTCATTCTAATTCATACGAATGGATCTATTCTATGATCATTCTAATTCATTCGTACAATCCTAATTCTAATTGATCGTACGAATGAATTAGAATGAATTCGTACGATCTAATTAGGAATGATCCATACTAATTCATTCGTACAATCCATTCTAATCCATTCTAATTCATTCGTACGATTCATTCTAATTCATTCGTAGAATGGATCATACGAATTAATTATAATGGATTCATTCGTACGATCCATTCTAATGAATGAATTAGTACAATCCATTCTAATTAGAATGAATTAGAATGGATCGTACGAATGAATTAGAATGAATCGTACGAATGAATTAGAATGGATCGTAGGAATGAATCGTGCGAATGAACGAATGAATTAGAATAGATCGTACGAATGAATTAGAATGGATCGTACGAATGAATTAGAATGGATCGTACGAATGAATTAGAATGAATCGTACGAATGAATGCGAATGAAGTAGAATGGATCGTACGAATGAATTAGAATGGATCGTACGAATGAAGTAGAATGAATCGTACGAATGAATTAGAATGGAAACATTCGAACGAATGAATTAGAATAGATCGTAGGAATGAATTAGAATGAATCGTATGAATGAATTAGAATGGATTGTACGAATGAATTTGAATGGACCCATTCGTGCGAATGAAGTAGAATGAATTAGAATGAATAAGAATGGATCGTACGAATGAATTAGAATGAATCGTACGAATGAATTAGAATGGAAACATTCGAACGAATGAATTAGAATAGATCGTAGGAATGAATTAGAATGGATACATTTGTGCGAATGAAATAGAATGGATCGTACGAATGAATTAGAATGGATCGTACGAACGAATGAATTAGAATTGATCGTGCGAATGAATTTGAATGGATTGTACGAATGAATTAGAATGGATACATTCGTGCGAATGAAGTAGAATGGGTCGTACGAATGAATTAGAATGGATTGTACGAATGATTAGTATGTATTAGAAATACGTACTGATCAATTCATTAGTACAATCCATTCGTAATCCATCCGTACGAATGAATTTGAATTCTAATTCATTCTACTACATTCTAATGGATCTATTCTAATTCAATCCATTCTAATTCATTCGTACGATCCATTCTACTTCATTCGCACGAATGTATCCATTCTAATTCATTCGTACAATCCATTCTAATTCATTCGCACGATCAATTCTAATTCATTCGTATGATCCATTCTAATTCATTCCTACGATCTATTCTAATTCATTCGTTCGAATGTATCCATTCTAATTCATTCGTACGATTCATTCTAATTCATTCGTATGATTCATTCTAATTCATTCGTATGATCCATTCTACTTCATTCGTACGAATGTATCCATTCTAATTCATTCGTACAATCCTTTCTAATTCATTCGCACGATCAATTCTAATTCATTCGTATGATCCATTCTAATTCATTCCTATGATATATTCTAATTCATTCGTTCGAATGTATCCATTCTAATTCATTCGTACGAATGAATTAGAATAGATCGTAGGAATGAATTAGAATGGATCATATGAATGAATTAGAATTGATCATGCGAATGAATTAGAATGGATTGTACGAATGAATTAGAATGGATACATTCGTGCGAATGAAGTAGAATGGATCGTACGAATGAATTAGAATGGATCGTACGAATGAATTAGAATGAATCGTTCGAATGAATTAGAATGGATACATTCAAACGAATGAATTAGAATAGATCGTAGGAATGAATTAGAATGGATCATACGAATGAATTAGAATTGATCGTGCGAATGAATTAGAATGGATTGTACGAATGAATTAGAATGGATACATTCGCGAATGAAGTAGATTGGATCGTACGAATGAATTAGAATGGATCGTACGAATGAATTAGAATGGATCATACGAATGAATTAGAATTGATCGTGCGAATGAATTAGAATGGATTGTACGAATGAATTAGAATGGATACATTCGTGCGAATGATGTAGAATGGATCGTACGAATGAATCAGAATGGATCGTACGAACGAATGAATTAGAATTGATCGTGTGAATGAATTAGAATGGATTGTACGAATGAATTAGAATGCATACATTCGTGCGAATGAAGTAGAATGGATCGTACGAATGAATTAGAATGGATCGTACGAATGAATCAGAATGAATCGTACGAATGAATTAGAATGAATCCATTCTAATTCATTCGTACGATTCATTACAATTCATTCGTACGATCCATTCTAATTCATTCGTACGATCCATTCTTACTCATTCGTACGATCCATTCTAATTCATTCGTTCAAATGTATCCATTCGAATTCATTCGTTTGATTCATTCCAATTCATTAGTACGATCCATTCTAATTCATTCGTACGATCCATTCTTACTCATTCTTACGATCCATTCTAATTCATTCGCACGAATGTATCCATTCTATTCTAATTCATTCGTACGATCCATTCTATTTCATTCGCATGATCAATTCTAATTCATTCGAATGGATACATTCGTACGAATGAATTAGAATAGATCGTAGGAATGAATTAGAATGAATTAGAAAGGATCGTACGAATGAATTAGAATGGATCATACGAATGAATTGAATGAATTAGAATATATCCATTTTAATTCATTCGAATGAATTAGAATGGATCGTAGGAATGAATTAGAATGGATACATTCGAACGAATTCTAATTCATTCGTCGGAATGAATTAGAATGGATCATAGAATAGATCCATTCTAATTCATTCGTAATTCTATGATAGATCGTAGAATTGAATTAATTCATTCGTACGAATGGATCGTACGTTAATTTGGATTAGAATAGATCCATTCTTACTCATTCCTAATTCTAATTCATTCGTATGATTCATTCTAATTCATTCTAATTAGAATGGATCGTAGGAATGAATTAAATTAGAATGGATCCATTCAGAATAGATCGTATGGATCGTACGAATGAATTGATCGTACGATCCATTCTACTTCATTCGTACGATCCATTCTACTTCATTCGCACGAATGTATCCATTCTAATTCATTCGTACAATCCATTCTAATTCATTCGCACGATCAATTCTAATTCATTCGTATGATCTATTCTAATTCATTCCTACGATCTATTCTAATTCATTCGTTCGAATGTATCCATTCTAATTCATTCGTACGATTCATTCTAATTCATTCGTACGATCCATTCTAATTCATTCGTACGATCCATTCTACTTCATTCGCACGAATGTATCCATTCTAATTCATTCGTACAATCCATTCTAATTCATTCGCACGATCAATTCTAATTCATTCGTACGATCCATTCTAATTCATTCGTACGATCCATTCTACTTCATTCGCACGAATGTATCCATTCTAATTCATTCGTACAATCTATTCTAATTCATTCGCACGATCAATTCTAATTCATTCGTATGATCCATTCTACTTCATTCGTATGATCCATTCTAATTCATTCGTACAATCCATTCTAATTCATTCGTACGATCCATTCTAATTCATTCGTACGATCCATTCTACTTCATTCGCACGAATGTATCCATTCTAATTCATTCGTACAATCCATTCTAATTCATTCGCACGATCAATTCTAATTCATTCGTATGATCCATTCTACTTCATTCGTATGATCCATTCTAATTCATTCGTACAATCCATTCGTACGAATGAATTAGAATGGATCGTATAAATGAATTAGAATGGATCGTGCGAATGAATTAGAATGGATCGTACGATCCATTCTAATTCATTCGTATGATTTATTCTAATTCATTCGTACGATCCATTCTAATTCATTCGTACGATCCATTCTACTTCATTCGCACGAATGTATCCATTCTAATTCATTCGTACAATCCATTCTAATTCATTCGCACGATCATTTCTAATTCATTCGTATGATCCATTCTAATTCATTCCTACGATCTATTCTAATTCATTCGTTCGAATGTTTCCATTCTAATTCATTCATACGATTCATTCTAATTCATTCTAATTAGAATGGATCGTAGGAATGAATTAAATTAGAATGGATCCATTCAGAAAAGATCGTATGGATCGTACGAATGAATTAGAATTTGGATCATACGTAGGATCATAGGAATTGATCATTCATTAGCACGAATGGAATAATTCTAATTCATTCGTATGATCCATTCTATTTCATTCGTATGATCCATTCTAATTAGTACGAATTAGAATTCAAATTCATTCGTACAATCCATTAGAATTCATTCGTAGGATGGATTAATACGTATTAGAATGGATCCATTCTAATGAATAGATCTATTCATTAGTACGAATGAATGAATCCATTCTAATTAATTCTAATTCATACGAATGGATTAGAATGAATTAAAATGAATAGATCCATACGAATGGATTATTCGTACGAATGGATCATACGAACGAATGTATCCATTCTAATTCATTCGTACGATCAATTAGAATGGATCATGCGAATGAATTAGAATGGATTGTACGAATGAATTCATTCCTACGAATTAGAATGGATTGTACGAATGAATTAGAATGGATACATTCGTGCGAATGAAGTAGAATGGATCGTACGAACGAATTAGAATGGATACATTCGTGATCGTGCGAATGAATTAGAATGGATTGTACGAATGAATTAGAATGGATACATTCGTGCGAATGAAGTAGAATGGATCGTACGAATGAATTAGAATGGATCGTACGAATGAATTAGAATGGATACATTCGAACGAATGAATTAGAAAAGATCGTAGGAATGATTTAGAATGGATCATACGAATGAATTAGAATTGATCGTGCGAAAAAATTAGAATGGATTATACGAATGAATTAGAATGGATACATTCGTGCGAATGAAGTAGAATGGATCGTACGAATGAATTAGAATGGATCGTACGAATGAATCAGAATGGATCGTACGAATGAATTAGAATGAATCGTACGAATGAATTAGAATGGAAACATTCGAACGAATGAATTAGAATAGATCGTAGGAATGAATTAGAATGGATCATACGAATGAATTAGAATTGATCGTGCGAATGAATTAGAATGGATTGTACGAATGAATTAGAATGGATACATTCGTGCGAATGAAGTAGAATGGATCGTACGAATGAATTAGAATGGATCGTACGAATGAATTAGAATGAATTAGAATGGATACATTCATGCGAATGAAGAAGAATGGATCGTACGAATGAATTAGAATGGATCGTATGAATGAATTAGAATGAATCGTACGAATGAATTAGAATGGATACATTCGAACGAATGAATTAGAATAGATCGTAGGAATGAATTAGAATGGATCATACGAATGAATTAGAATTGATCGTGCGAATGAATTAGAATGGATTGCACGAATGAATTAGAATGGATACATTCGTGCGAATGAAGTAGAATGGATCGTACGAATGAATCAGAATGGATCGTACGAATGAATTAGAATGAATCGTACGAATGAATTAGAATGGAAACATTCGTACGATCCATTCTAATTCATTCCTACGATCTATTCTAATTCATTCGCACGATTCATTCTAATTCATTCGTACAATCCATTCTAATCCATTCTAATTCATTCTAATTCATTCGTATGATCAATTCTAATACATTCGTACGATCCATTCTAATTCATTCCTACAATCTATTCTAATTCATTCGTACGATTCATTCTAATTCATTCCTACGATCTATTCTAATTCATTCGTTCGAATGTATTAGAATTGATCATACGAATGAATTAGAATGGATACATTCGAACGAATGAATTAGAATGGATTGTACGAATGGATTACACGAATGGATCGTACGATTGGATTGTACGAATGAATTAGAATGGATCATTCGAATGAATTAGAATAGATCGTACGAATGAATTAGAATGGATCGTACGAATAGATTGTACGAACGAATGTATCATACGAATGAATTGTACGATCCATTCGTGAAGTAGAATGGATCGCACGAATGAATTAGAATGGATCGTACGAATGGATCGTATGGATTAGAATGGATCATAGGAATGAATTAGAATGGATCATACGAATGAATTAGAATTGATCATACGAATGAATTAGTATGGATCCATTCGTTAATAGAATTAATTAGAATCAATTAGAATCGATCGTACGAATGAATTAGAATGAATCGTACGAATGAATTAGATTGGATCGTAGGAATGAATCGTGCGAATGAACGAATGAATTAGAATAGATCGTACGAATGAATTAGAATGGATCATACGAATGAATTAGAATGGATCGTACGAATGAATTAGAATGGATACATTCGTGCGAATGAAGTAGAATGGATCGTACGAATGAATTAGAATGGATCGTACGAACGAATGAATTAGAATAGATTGTACAATCCATTCTAATTCATTCGCACGATCAATTCTAATTCATTCGTATGAATCGTACGAACGAATTAGAATGGATACATTCGTGCGAATGAAGTAGAATGGATCGTACGAATGAATTAGAATGGATACATTCGTACGAATGAAGTAGAATGGATCGTACGAATGAATTAGAATGGATCGTACGAATGAATTAGAATGAATCGTACGAATAAATTAGAATGGAAACATTCGAACGAATGAATTAGAATAGATCGTAGGAATGAATTAGAATGAATCGTACGAATGAATTAGAATGGATTGTACGAATGAATTAGAATGGATCCATTCGTGCGAATGAAGTAGAATGGATCGTACGAATGAATTAGAATGGATCGTACGAATGAATCAGAATGGATCATACGAATGAATTAGAATGAATCGTACGAATGAATTAGAATGGAAACATTCGAACGAATGAATTAGAATAGATCGTAGGAATGAATTAGAATGGATCATACGAATGAATTAGAATTGATCGTGCGAATGAATTAGAATGGATTGTACGAATGAATTAGAATGGATACATTCGTGCGAATGAAGTAGAATGGATCGTACGAATGAATTAGAATGGATACATTCGTGCGAATAAAGTAGAATGGATCGTACGAATGAATTAGAATGGATCGTACGAATGAATTAGAATGAATCGTACGAATGAATTAGAATGGAAACATTCGAACGAATGAATTAGAATAGATCGTAGGAATGAATAAGAATGGATCATACAAATGAATTAGAATTGATCGTGCGAATGAATTAGAATGGATTGTACGAATGAATTAGAATGGATACATTCGTGCGAATGAAGTAGAATAGATCATACGAATGAATTAGAATGGATCGTATGAATGAATTAGAATGAATTAGAATGGATACATTCGTGCGAATGAAGTAGAATGGATCGTACGAATGAATTAGAATGGATCGTACGAATGAATTAGAATGAATCGTACGAATGAATTAGAATGGATACATTCGAACGAATGAATTAGAATAGATCGTTGGAATGAATTAGAATGGATCATACGAATGAATTAGAATTGATCGTGCGAATGAATTAGAATGGATTGCACGAATGAATTAGAATGGATACATTCGTGCGAATGAAGTAGAATGGATCGTACGAATGAATCAGAATGGATCGTACGAATGAATTAGAATGAATCGTACGAATGAATTAGAATGGAAATATTCGTACGATCCATTCTAATTCATTCCTACAATCTATTCTAATTCATTCGCACGATTCATTCTAATTCATTCGTACAATCCATTCTAATCCATTCTAATTCATTCTAATTCATTCGTATGATCAATTCTAATACATTCGTACGATCCATTCTAATTCATTCCTGCGATCTATTCTAATTCATTCGTACGATTCATTCTAATTCATTCCTACGATCTATTCTAATTCATTCGTTCGAATGTATTAGAATTGATCATACGAATGAATTAGAATGGATACATTCGAACGAATGAATTAGAATAGATTGTACGAATGGATTGCACGAATGGATCGTACGATTGGATTGTACAAATGAATTAGAATGGATCATACGAATGAATTAGAATAGATCGTACGAATGAATTAGAATGGATCGTACGAATGGATTGTACGAACGAATGTATCGTACGAATGAATCGTACGATCCATTCGTGAAGTAGAATGGATCGCACGAATGAATTAGAATGGATCATACGAATGGATCGTATGGATTAGAATGGATCATAGGAATGAATTAGAATGGATCATACGAATGAATTAGAATGAATCGTACGAATGAATTAGAATGGATCGTACGAATGAATTAGAATGAATTAGAATGGATCGTACGAATGAATTAGAATGAATCGTACGAATGAATTAGAATGGATCGTAGGAATGAATCGTGCGAATGAACGAATGAATTAGAATAGATCGTACGAATGTATTAGAATGGATCGTACGAATGAATTAGAATGGATCGTACGAATGAATTAGAATGAATCGTACGAATGAATTAGAATGGATACATTCGTGCGAATGAAGTAGAATGGATCGTACGAATGAATTAGAATGGATCGTACGAACGAATGAATTAGAATAGATCGTACAATCCATTCTAATTCATTCGCCCGATCAATTCTAATTCATTCGTATGATCCATTCTAATTCATTCCTATGATCAATTCTAATTCATTCGTATGATCCATTCTAATTCATACGAATGAATTAGAATTAGAATGGATCATACGAATGAATTAGAATGGATCATACGAATGGATCTATTCTAATTCATTCGTACGATCTATTCTAATTCTAATTCATTCTAATTCCTACGATCGTACGAATGGATCGAACGAATGAATTAGAATGGATACATTCGTACGAATGTACGAATGAATTAAATTAGAATGGATACATTCAGAATGGATCGTACGAATGTATCCATTCTAATTCATTCGTACAATCCATTCTAATTCATTCGTACGATTCATTCGTATGATCGTTCTAATTCGTATGAATTAGAATGGATCCATTCTAATTCATTCGTACGAATGGATTCGTAGAATAGATCGTACGAATGAATTAGTATGGATCGTACGAACGAATTATGATCGTACGAATGAATTAGAATGATCATTCTATGATTCATTCGTATGATCATTCTAATCCATTCTAATTTATTCATACGATCCATTCTAATTCATTCTAATCCATTCTAATTCATTCCTATGATCCATTCTACGAATGAATTCTAATCCATTCTAGTCCATTCTACTTCACGAATGAATTAGAATGGATTGTACGATCCATTCTAATTCATTCGTACGATTCATTCATTCGTACGATCCAATCGAACGAATAAATTAGAATAGATCGTAGGAATGAATTAGAATGGATCATACGAATGAATTAGAATTGATCGTGCGAATGAATTAGAATGGATTCAAATTAGAAGACGAATGGATTGTATGAATTCATTAGAATGTATCCATTCTAATTCATTCGTACGATTCATTCTAATTCATTCGTACGATCCATTCTAATTCATTCGTACGATCCATTCTACTTCATTCGCACGAATGTATCCATTCTAATTCATTCGTGCAATCCATTCTAATTCATTCGCACGATCATTTCTAATTCATTCGTACGATCCTTTCTATTTCATTCGTACGATCCATTCTACTTTATTCGCACGAATGTATCCATTCTAATTCATTCGTGCAATCCATTCTAATTCATTCGTATGATCAATTCTAATTCATTCGTATGATCCATTCTAATTCATTCGTACGATCCATTCCAATTCATTCGTACGATTCATTCTAATTCATTCGTACGATCAATTCTAATTCATTCATATGATCTGTTCTAATTCATTCCTACGATCTATTCTAATTCATTCATTCGTAAGATCCATTCTAATTCATTCTAATAGGAATGAATTCTAATTGATCAATTCATTCGTACGAATGAATTAGAAATGATCGTGCGAATGAATTAGAATGGATTGTACGAATGAATTAGAATGGATACATTCGTGCGAATGAAGTAGAATGTATCGTACGAATGAATTAGAATGGATCGTACGAATGAATTAGAATGAATCGTACGAATGAATTAGAATGGATACATTCGAACGAATAAATTAGAATGGATCATACGAATGAATTAGAATTGATCGTGCGAATGAATTAGAATGGATTGTACGAATGAATTAGAATGGATACATTCGTGCGAATGAAGTAGAATGAATCAGAATGGATCGTACGAATGAATTAGAATGAATTAGAATAGATACATTCGAACGAATAAATTAACGAATGAATTAGAATAGATCGTAGGAATGAATTAGAATGGATCGTACGAATGAATTAGAATGGAATGTATCTATTCTACTTCATTCGCTCGAATGTATCCATTCTAATTCATTCGTACAATCCATTCTAATTCATTCGCACGATCAATTCTAATTCATTCGTATGATCCATTCTACTTCATTCGCACGAATGAATTAGAATTCATACGTACGATTATTCTAATTCATTCGTGCGATCATATGATCAATTCATTCGTACGAATGAATTGAATGAAGTAGAATGGATCAGTACGATCCATTCTAATTCATTCGTATGAATCGTACAAATGAATTAGAATGGATCGTACTAATTATAATGAATTAGAATGGATTCATTCTAATTGATCCATTCGTGCGAATGAATTAGAATGGATCGTACGAATGAGTAAGAATGGATCATACAAATGAAATAGAATGGATCGTACGAATGAATTAGAATGGATCGTGCTAATGAATTAGAATGGATCGTACGAATAAATTAGAATAGATCGAACGAATGAATTAGAATAGATCGTAGGAATGAATTAGAATGGATCATACGAATGAATTAGAATTGATCGTGCGAATGAATTAGAATGGATTGTACGAATGAATTAGAATGGATACATTCGTGCGAATGAAGTAGAATGGATCGTACGAATGAATTAGAATGGATCGTACGAATGCATTAGAATGAATCGTACGAATGAATTAGAATGGATACATTCGAATGAATGAATTAGAATAGATCGTACTAATGAATTAGAATGGATCATACGAATGAATTAGAATTGATCGTGCGAATGAATTAGAATAGATTGTACGAATGAATTAGAATGGATACATTCATGCAAATGAAGTAGAATGGATCGTACGAATGAATTAGAATGGATCGTATGAATGAATTAGAATGAATCGTACGAATGAATTAGAATGGATACATTCGAACGAATGAATTAGAATAGATCGTAGGAATGAATTAGAATGGATCATACGAATGAATTAGAATTGATCATGCGAATGAATTAGAATCGTACGATCAATTCTAATTCATTCGTATGATCCATTCTAATTCATTCGTACGATCCATTCTAATTCATTCGCATGAATGTATCCATTCTAATTCATTCGTACGATCCATTCTATTTCATTCGTACGATCCATTCTTACTCATTCGTACGATCCATTCTAATTCCTTCGCATGAATGTATCCATTCTAATTCATTCGTACGATCCATTCTAATTCATTTGTACGATTCATTCTAATTCATTCGTACGATCCATTCTAATTCATTCGTACGATCTATTCTAATTCATTCGTTCGAATGTATCCATTCTAATTCAATCGTACGATTCATTCTAATTCATTCGTATTAGAATGGATCGTACGAATGAAGTAGAATGGATCGTACGTATGAATTAATTAGAATAGATTAGAATAGATCGTTCGAATGAATCCATTCTAATTCATACGAATGGATCGTTCATTCTAATTAGAATGATACATTCTAATACGAATGAATTAGAATAGATCGTAGGAATGAATTAGAATGGATCGTGCGAATGAATTAGAATGGATACATTCGAACGAATGAATTAGAATAGATCGTAGGAATGAATTAGAATGGATCATACGAATGAATTAGAATTGATCGTGCGAATGAATTAGAATGGATTGTACGAATGAATTAGAATGGATACATTCGTGCGAATGGTGTAGAATGGATCGTACGAATGAATCAGAATGGATCGTACGAACGAATGAATTAGAATTGATCGTGCGAATGAATTAGAATGGATTGTATGAATGAATTAGAATGGATACATTCGTGCGAATGAAGTAGAATGGATCGTACGAATGAATTAGAATGGATCGTACGAATGAATTAGAATGAATCGTACGAATGAATTAGAATGGATACATTCGAACGAATAAATTAGAATAGATCGTAGGAATGAATTAGAATGAATCATACGAATGAATTAGAATTGATCGTGCGAATGAATTAGAATGGATTGTACGAATGAATTAGAATGGATACATTCATGCGAATGAAGTAGAATGGATCGTACGAATGAATTAGAATGGATACATTCGTGCGAATGAAGTAGAATGGATCGTACGAATGAATTAGAATGAATCGTACGAATGAATTAGAATGGAAACATTCGAACGAATGAATTAGAATAGATCGTAGGAATAAATTAGAATGGATACATTCGTGCGAATGAAGTAGAATGGATCGTACGAATGAATTAGAATGGATCGTACGAACGAATGAATTAGAATTGATCGTGCGAATGAATTAGAATGGATTGTACGAATGAATTAGAATGGATACATTCGTGCGAATGAAGTAGAATGGATCGTACGAATGAATTAGAATGGATTGTACAAATGAATTTGAATGGATACATTCGAACGAATGAATTAGAATAGATCGTAGGAATGAATTAGAATGGATCATACAAATGAATTAGAATTGATCGTGCGAATGAATTAGAATGGATTGTACGAATGAATTAGAATGGATACATTCGTGCGAATGAAGTAGAATGGATACATTCCATTCTAATTCATTCATACAATCCATTCTAATTCATTCGTACAATCTATTCTAATTCATTCGCACGATCCATTCTAATTCATTCGTACGATCCATTCTAATTCATTCGTACGATCCATTCTAATTCATTAGCACGATCCATTCTAATTCATTCGTACGATCCATTCTATTTCATTCGTACGATCCATTCGTACTCATTCGTACGATCCATTCTAATTCATTTGTATGAATGTATCCATTCTAATTCATTCGTACGATCCATTCTAATTCATTCGTACGATTCACTCTAATTCATTCGTACGATCCATTCTAATTCACTCGCACGAATGTATCCATTCTAATTCATTCGTACAATCCATTCTAATTCATTCGCACGATCATTTCTAATTCATTCGTATGATCCATTCTACTTCATATGATCGCACGATCTAATACATTCTAATTCATTCGTACGATCCATTCTAATTCGTTCGTATGATCCACTAGATCGTATGAATGAATGTATCCTACGATTCATTCGTACGATCAATTCATTTGGATGATTCATTCGTACGATCTATTCCTAATTCATTCGTATGATCCATTCTAATTCATTCGTACGATCCATTCTACTTCATTCGCACGATCAATTCTAATTCATTCGTATGATCCATTCTAATTCATTCCTACGATCTATTCTAATTCATTCGTTCGAATGTATCCATTCTAATTTATTCGTACGATTCATTCTAATTCATCCATTAGAATGAATGTATTAGAATGGATCGCACGAATGAATGGATTCAATACGAATGAATTAGAATATATTCGTACGTATGAATTAAATGAATGAAGTAGAATTCGTACGAATGAACGAATTAATACTAATCCATTCTATTCTAATTCATTCGTTCGTACGATCCATTCTAATTCATTCGTACGATCCATTCTACTTCATTCGCAGGAATGTATCCATTCTAATTCATTCGTACGATTAATTCTAATTCATTCGTACGATCCATTCTAATTCATTCGTACGATCCATTATAATTCATTCGTACGATCTATTCTAATTCATCCGTTCATTCGCACGATTCATTCCTACGATCCATTCTAATTCATTCGTACGATTCATTCTAATTCGATCCATTCTAATTCATTCTAATTAGAATGGATTGTACTAATTCATTCATTAGAATGGATCGTACGAATGAATCCATTCTAATTAATTCGTACGATCCATTCTACGAATGAATTAGAATGAATCGTACGAATGAATTAGAATGGATTAGAATGGATTGTACGAATGAATTAGTTTGGATCATTCCTAATTAGATCGTACGAATGAATTAAAATGGATACATTCGAACGAATGAATTAGAATAGATCGTAGGAATGAATTAGAATAGATCATACGAATGAATTAGAATTGATCGTGCGAATGAATTAGAATGGATTGTACGAATGAATTAGAATGGATACATTCGAATGAATCGTACGAATGAATTAGAATGGATCGTACGAATGAATTAGAATGGATCGTACGAATGAATTAGAATGGATCGTACGAATGAATTAGAATGGATACATTCGTGCGAATGAAGTAGAATGGATCGAACGAATGAATTAGAATAGATCGTAGGAATGAATTAGAATGGATCATACAAATGAATTAGAATTGATCGTGCGAATGAATTAGAATGGATTGCACGAATGAATTAGAATGGATACATTTGTGCGAATGAAGTAGAATGGATCATACGAATGAATTAGAATGGATCGTACGAATGAATTAGAATGAATCGTACAAATAAATTAGAATGGATACATTCGAACGAATAAATTAGAATAGATCGTAGGAATGAATTAGAATGGATCATACGAATGAATTAGAATTGATCGTGCGAATGAATTAGAATGGATTGTACGAATGAATTAGAATGCATACATTTACGCGAATGAAGTAGAATGGATCGTACGAATGAATTAGAATGGATCGTATGAATGAATTAGAAATGATCGTACGAATGAATTAGAATGGATTGCACGAATGCATTAGAATGGATACATTCGTGCGAATGAAGTAGAATGGATCGTACGAATGAATTAGAATGGATCGTACGAATGAATTAGAATGAATCGTACGAATGAATTAGAATGGATACATTCGAACGAATGAATTAGAATAGATCGTAGGAATGAATTAGAATGGATCATACGAATGAATTAGAATTGATCGTGCGAAAGAATGCGAATGGATTGTACGAATGAATTAGAATGGATACATTCGTGCGAATGAAGAATGAATCGTACGAATGAATTAGAATGGATACATTCGAACGAATAAATTAGAATGGATCGTACGAATGAATTTGAATAGATCATACAAATGAATTAGAAAGGTTACATTCGTGAGAATGAATTAGAATGGATCATGCGAATGAATGAGAATTGATTATACGGATGAATTAGAATGGATCGTACGAATGAATTAGATTGCATCGTACGATCCATTCTAATTCATTTGCATGATCCATTCTAATTCATTAGTACGATCCATTCTAATTCATTCGCACGAATGTATCCATTCTACTTCATTCGTACGAATGTATCCATTCTAATTTATTCGTACAATCCATTCTAATTCATTCGCACGATCAATTCTAATTCATTCGTATGTTCCATTCTACTTTATTCGTATGATCCATATTAATTCATTCGTACAATCCATTCGTACGAATGAATTAGAATGGACCGTATAAATGAATTAAAATGGATCGTACGAATGAATTAGAATGGATCGTACGATCCATTCTAAATCATTCGTATGATTCATTCTAATTCATTCGTATGATCCATTCTAATTCATTCGTACGATCCATTCTAATTCATTCGTACGATCCATTCTACTTCATTCGCACGAATGTATCCATTCTAATTCATTCGTACAATCCATTCTAATTCATTCGTACAATCCTTTCTAATTCATTCGCACGATCAATTCTAATTCATTCGTATGATCCATTCTAATTCATTCCTACGATCTATTCTAATTCATTCGTTCGAATGTTTCCATTCTAATTCATTCGTACGATCCATTCTAATTCATTCGTTCGAATGTATCCATTCTAATTCATTCGTACGATTCATTCTAATTCATTTGTACGATCCATTCTAATTCATTCGTACGATCCATTCTACTTCATTCGCACGAATGTATCCATTCTAATTCATTCGTGCAATCCATTCTAATTCATTCGCACGATCATTTCTAATTCATTCGTACGATCCATTCTAATTCATTCGTACGATCCATTCTACTTCATTCGCATGAATGGATACATTCGAACGAATGAATTAGAATAGATCGTAGGAATGAATTAGAATGGATCATACGAATGAATTAGAATTGATCGTACGAATGAATTAGAATTGATCGTACGAATGAATTAGAATGGATACATTCGAACGAATGAATTAGAATAGATCGTACGAATGAATTAGAATGGATCGTACGAATGAATTAGAATGAATCATACGAATGAATTAGAATGGATACATTCGAACGAATGAATTAGAATAGATCGTAGGAATAAATTAGAATGGATCATACGAATGAATTAGAATTGATCGTGGGAATGAATCAGAATGGGTCGTACGAATGAATTAAAATGGATATATTCGAGCGAATGAATTAGAATGGATACATTTGTGCGAATGAATTAGAATGGATCGTACGAATGAATTAGAATGGATCAGCAAATTCGGAAACTTATAAGGGCGTCAAATGTGTTATTTAAATTAACGGTTCAAATAGACGGTTCGTGCGAATGAAGTAGAATGGATCGTACGAATGAATTAGAATGGATCGTACGAATGAATTAGAATGGATACATTCGAACGAATGAATTAGAATAGATCGTAGGAATGAATTAGAATGGATCATACGAATGAATTAGAATTGATCGTGCGAATGAATTAGAATGGATTGTACGAATGAATTAGAATGGATACATTCATGCGAATGAAGTAGAATGGATCGTATGAATGAATTAGAATGGATCAATGAATCGTACGAATGAATTAGAATAGATACATTCGAACGAATGAATTAGAATAGATCGTAGGAATGAATTAGAATGGATCATACGAATGAATTAGAATTGATCGTGCGAATGAATTAGAATGGATTGTACGAATGAATTAGAATGGATCATACGAATGAAGTAGAATGGATCATACGAATGAATTAGAATTGATCGTGCGAATGAATTAGAATGGATTGTACGAATGAATTAGAATGGATACATTCGTGCGAATGAAGTAGAATGGATCGTACGAATGAATTAGAATGGATCGTACGAATGAATTAGAATTGATCGTGCGAATGAATTAGAATGGATTGTACGAATGAATTAGAATGGATACATTCGTGCGAATGAAGTAGAATGGATCGTACGAATGAATTAGAATGGATCGTACGAATGAATTAGAATGAATCGTACGAATGAATTAGAATGGATACATTCGAACGAATAAATTAGAATAGATCGTAGAAATGAATTAGAATGGATCATATGAATGAATTAGAATTGATCGTGCGAATGAATTAGAATGGATTGTACGAATGAATTAGAATGGATACATTCGTGCGAATGACGTAGAATGGATCGTACGAATGAATTAGAATGGATCGTACGAATGAATTAGAATGGATACAGTCGAACGAATGAATTAGAATAGATCGTAGGAATGAATTAGAATGGATCTTACGAATGAATTAGAATTGATCGTGCGAATGAATTAGAATGGATTGTACGAATGAATTAGAATGGATACATTCGTGCGAATGAAGTAGAATGGATCGTACGAATGAATTAGAATGGATCGTACGAAGGAATTAGAATGAATCGTACGAATGAATTAGAATGGATACATTCGAACTAATGAATTAGAATAGATCGTAGGAATGAATTAGAATGGATCATACGAATGAATTAGAATTGATCGTGCGAATGAATTAGAATGGATTGTACGAAGGAATTAGAATGGATACATTCGTGTGAATGAAGTAGAATGGATCGTATGAATGAATTAGAATGGATCGTACG
The DNA here is from genome assembly GCA_947650365.1 of Chamaelirium japonicum. Lineage (NCBI taxonomy): Eukaryota > Viridiplantae > Streptophyta > Magnoliopsida > Liliales > Melanthiaceae > Chamaelirium > Chamaelirium japonicum. Next base: position 88,011 of record CANTAL010000228.1, read on the forward strand.
AATGAATTAGAATGGATACATTCGAACGAATGAATTAGAATAGATCGTAGGAATGAATTAGAATGGATCATACAAATGAATTAGAATTGATCGTGCGAATGAACTAGAATGGATTGTACGAATGAATTAGAATGGATACATTCGAACGAATGAATTAGAATAGATCATAGGAATGAATTAGAATGGATCTTACGAATGAATTAGAATTGATCGTGCGAATGAATTAGAATGGATTGTACGAATGAATTAGAATGGATACATTCGTGCGAATGAAGTAGAATGGATCGTACGAATGAATTAGAATGGATCGTACGAATGAATCAGAATGGATCGTACGAATGAATTAGAATGGATCGTATAAATGAATTAGAATGGATCGTGCGAATGAATTAGAATGGATCGTATGACTGAATTAGAATGGATACATTCGTGTGAATGAATTAGAATGGATCGCACGAATGAGTAAGAATGGATCATACAAATGAAATAGAATGGATCGTACGAATGAATTAGAATGGATCGTGCTAATGAATTAGAATGGATCGTATGAATAAATTAGAATAGATTGTCCGAATGAATATATTCGTGCAAATGAATTAGAATGGATCGTATGAATGGATTAGAATGGATCGTATGAATGAATTCGAATGGATCGTACGAATGAATTACAATGGATACATTCGTCCGAATGAATTAGAATGGATCATACGAAGGAATTAGGGTGGATCATATGAATGCATTAGAATGGATATATTCGTGCGAATGAATTAGAATGGACTGTACGAATGAATTAGAATGGATACATTCGTGCGAATGAAGTAGAATGGATCGTACGAATGAATTAGAATGGATCGTACGAATGAATTGGAATGAATCGTACGAATGAATTAGAATGGATACATTCGAACGAATAAATTAGAATAGATACAAGTCAGTCACGAATGAATTAGAATAGATACAAGTCGTACGATCCATTCTAATTCATTCGCACGATCCATTCTAATTCATTTAAACGATCCATTCTAATTCATTCGTACGATCCATTCTGATTCATTTGTATGATCCATTCTAATTCATTCGTACGATCCATTCTACTTCATTCGCACGAATGTATCCATTCTAATTCATTCGTACAATCCATTCTAATTCATTCGCACGATCAATTCTAATTCATTCGTATGATCCATTCTAATTCATTCCTACGATCTATTCTAATTCATTCGTTCGAATGTATCCATTCTAATTCATTCGTACTATCCATTCTAATTCATTCGTACGATCCATTCTAATTCATTCGTACGATCCATTCTACTTTATTCGCACGAATGTATCCATTCTAATTCTTTCGTACAATCCATTCTAATTCATTCGCACGATCAATTCTAATTCATTCGTATGATCCATTCTAATTCATTCGTACGATTTATTCTAATTTATTCATTCGAATGTATCCATTCTAATTCATTCGTACGATTCATTCTAATTCATTCGTACGATCCATTCTAATTCATTCGTACGATTCATTCTAATTCATTCGTACGATCCATTCTAATTCATTCGTACGATCCATTCTACTTTATTCGCACGAATGTATCCATTCTAATTCATTCGTGCAATCCATTCTAATTCATTTGCACGATCAATTCTAATTCATTCGTATGATCCATTCTAATTTTTTCCTACGATCTATTCTAATTCATTCGTTCGAATGTATCCATTCTAATTCATTCGTACGATTCATTCTAATTCATTCGTACGATCCATTCACGATCAATTCTAATTCATTCGTATGATCCATTCTAATTCATTCCTACGATCTATTCTAATTCATTCGTTCGAATGTATCGATTCTAATTCATTCGTACGATTCATTCTAATTCATTCGTACGATCCATTCTAATTCATTCGTACGATCCATTCTACTTCATTCGCACGAATGTATCCATTCTATTTTATTCGTACAATCTATTCTAATTCATTCGCATGATCAATTCTAATTCATTCGTATGATCCATTCTAATTCATTCCTACGATCTATTCTAATTTATTCGTTCGAATGCATCCATTCTGATTCATTCGTACGATCCATTCTAATTCATTCGTACGATCCATTCTACTTCATTTGCACGAATGTATCCATTCTAATTCATTCGTACAATCCATTCTAATTCATTCGCACGATCAATTCTAATTCATTCGTATGATCCATTCTAATTCATTCCTACGATCTATTCTAATTCATTCGTTCGAATGTATCCATTCTAATTCATTCGTACGATCCATTCTAATTCATTAGCACGATCCATTCTAATTCATTCGTACGATCTATTCTATTTCATTCGTACGATCCATTCTTACTCATTCGTACGATCCATTCTACTTCATTCGCACGAATATATCCATTCTAATTCATTCGTACAATCCATTCTAATTCATTCGTACGATCAATTCTAATTCATTCGTATGATCCATTCTAATTCATTCCTACGATCTATTCTAATTCATTCGTTCGAATGTATCCATTCTAATTTATTCGTACGATTCATTCTAATTCATTCATACGATCCATTCTGATTCATTCGTACGATCCATTCTACTTCATTCGCATGAATGTATCCATTCTAATTCATTCGTACAATCCATTCTAATTCATTCGCACGATCAATTCTAATTCATTCGTATGATCCATTCTAATTCATTCCTACGATCTATTCTAATTCATTCGTTCGAATGTATCCATTCTAATTCATTCGTACGATTCATTCTAATTCATTCGTACGATCCATTCTAATTCATTCGTACGATCCATTCTACTTCATTCGTACGAATGTATCCATTCTAATTCATTCGTACTATCCATTCTAATTCATTCGCACGATCAATTCTAATTCATTCGTATGATCCATTCTAATTCATTCCTACGATCTATTCTAATTCATTCGTTCGAATGTATCCATTCTAATTCATTCGTACGATTCATTCTAATTCATTCGTACGATCCATTCTGATTCATTCGTATGATCCATTCTACTTCATTCGCACGAATGTATCCATTCTAATTCATTCGTACAATCCATTCTAATTCATTCGCACGATCAATTCTAATTCATTCGTATGATCCATTCTAATTCATTCCTACGATCTATTCTAATTCATTCGTTCGAATGTATCCATTCTAATTCATTCGTACAATTCATTCTAATTCATTCGTACGATCCATTCTAATTCATTCGTACGATCGATTCTACTTCATTCGCACGAATGTATCCATTCTAATTTATTCGTACAATCCATTCTAATTCATTCGCACGATCAATTCTAATTCATTCGTATGATCCATTCTAATTCATTCCTACGATCTATTCTAATTCATTCGTTCGAATGTATCCATTCTAATTCATTCGTACGATTCATTCTAATTCATTCGTACGATCCATTCTAATTCATTCGTACGATCCATTCTACTTCATTCGCACGAATGTATCCATTCTAATTCATTCGTACAATCCATTCTAATTCATTCGCACGATCAATTCTAATTCATTCGTATGATCCATTCTAATTCATTCCGACGATCTATTCTAATTCATTCATTCGAATGTTTCCATTCTAATTCATTCGTACGATTCATTCTAATTCATTCGTACGATCCATTCTGATTCATTCGTACGATCCATTCTAATTCATTCGTACGATCCATTCTACTTCATTCGCACGAATGTATCCATTCTAATTCATTCGTACAATCCATTCTAATTCATTCGCACGATCAATTCTAATTCATTCGTATGATCCATTCTAATTCATTCCTATGATCTATTCTAATTCATTCGTTCGAATGTATCCATTCTAATTCATTCGTACGATCCATTCTAATTCATTCGTACGATCCATTTTACTTCATTCGCACGAATGTATCCATTCTAATTCATTCGTACAATCCATTCTAATTCATTCGCACGATCAATTCTAATTCAATCGTATGATCCATTCTAATTCATTCCTACGATCTATTCTACTTCATTCGCACGAATGTATCCATTCTAATTCATTCGTACAATCCATTCTAATTCATTCGCACGATCAATTCTAATTCATTCGTATGATCCATTCTAATTCATTCCTACGATCTATTCTAATTCATTCGTTCGAATGTATCCATTCTAATTCATTCGTACAATCCATTCTAATTCATTCGCACGATCATTTCTAATTCATTCGTACGATCCATTCTAATTCATTCGTACGATCCATTCTACTTCATTCGCATGAATGGATACATTCGAACGAATGAATTAGAATAGATCGTAGGAATGAATTAGAATGGATCATACGAATGAATTAGAATTGATCGTACGAATGAATTAGAATTGATCGTACGAATGAATTAGAATGGATACATTCGAACGAATGAATTAGAATAGATCGTACGAATGAATTAGAATGGATCGTACGAATGAATTAGAATGAATCATACGAATGAATTAGAATGGATACATTCGAACGAATGAATTAGAATAGATCGTAGGAATAAATTAGAATGGATCATACGAATGAATTAGAATTGATCGTGGGAATGAATCAGAATGGGTCGTACGAATGAATTAAAATGGATATATTCGAGCGAATGAATTAGAATGGATACATTTGTGCGAATGAATTAGAATGGATCGTACGAATGAATTAGAATGGATCAGCAAATTCGGAAACTTATAAGGGCGTCAAATGTGTTATTTAAATTAACGGTTCAAATAGACGGTTCGTGCGAATGAAGTAGAATGGATCGTACGAATGAATTAGAATGGATCGTACGAATGAATTAGAATGGATACATTCGAACGAATGAATTAGAATAGATCGTAGGAATGAATTAGAATGGATCATACGAATGAATTAGAATTGATCGTGCGAATGAATTAGAATGGATTGTACGAATGAATTAGAATGGATACATTCATGCAAATGAAGTAGAATGGATCGTATGAATGAATTAGAATGGATCAATGAATCGTACGAATGAATTAGAATAGATACATTCGAACGAATGAATTAGAATAGATCGTAGGAATGAATTAGAATGGATCATACGAATGAATTAGAATTGATCGTGCGAATGAATTAGAATGGATTGTACGAATGAATTAGAATGGATCATACGAATGAAGTAGAATGGATCATACGAATGAATTAGAATTGATCGTGCGAATGAATTAGAATGGATTGTACGAATGAATTAGAATGGATACATTCGTGCGAATGAAGTAGAATGGATCGTACGAATGAATTAGAATGGATCGTACGAATGAATTAGAATTGATCGTGCGAATGAATTAGAATGGATTGTACGAATGAATTAGAATGGATACATTCGTGCGAATGAAGTAGAATGGATCGTACGAATGAATTAGAATGGATCGTACGAATGAATTAGAATGAATCGTACGAATGAATTAGAATGGATACATTCGAACGAATAAATTAGAATAGATCGTAGAAATGAATTAGAATGGATCATATGAATGAATTAGAATTGATCGTGCGAATGAATTAGAATGGATTGTACGAATGAATTAGAATGGATACATTCGTGCGAATGACGTAGAATGGATCGTACGAATGAATTAGAATGGATCGTACGAATGAATTAGAATGGATACAGTCGAACGAATGAATTAGAATAGATCGTAGGAATGAATTAGAATGGATCTTACGAATGAATTAGAATTGATCGTGCGAATGAATTAGAATGGATTGTACGAATGAATTAGAATGGATACATTCGTGCGAATGAAGTAGAATGGATCGTACGAATGAATTAGAATGGATCGTACGAATGAATTAGAATGAATCGTACGAATGAATTAGAATGGATACATTCGAACTAATGAATTAGAATAGATCGTAGGAATGAATTAGAATGGATCATACGAATGAATTAGAATTGATCGTGCGAATGAATTAGAATGGATTGTACGAAGGAATTAGAATGGATACATTCGTGTGAATGAAGTAGAATGGATCGTATGAATGAATTAGAATGGATCGTACGAATGAATTAGAATGGATACATTCGAACGAATGAATTAGAATAGATCGTAGGAATGAATTAGAATGGATCATACGAATGAATTAGAATTGATCGTGCGAATGAACTAGAATGGATTGTACGAATGAATTAGAATGGATACATTCGAACGAATGAATTAGAATAGATCATAGGAATGAATTAGAATGGATCTTACGAATGAATTAGAATTGATCGTGCGAATGAATTAGAATGGATTGTACGAATGAATTAGAATGGATACATTCGTGCGAATGAAGTAGAATGGATCGTACGAATGAATTAGAATGGATCGTACGAATGAATCAGAATGGATCGTACGAATGAATTAGAATGGATCGTATAAATGAATTAGAATGGATCGTGCGAATGAATTAGAATGGATCGTATGACTGAATTAGAATGGATACATTCGTGTGAATGAATTAGAATGGATCGCACGAATGAGTAAGAATGGATCATACAAATGAAATAGAATGGATCGTACGAATGAATTAGAATGGATCGTGCTAATGAATTAGAATGGATCGTATGAATAAATTAGAATAGATTGTCCGAATGAATATATTCGTGCAAATGAATTAGAATGGATCGTATGAATGGATTAGAATGGATCGTATGAATGAATTCGAATGGATCGTACGAATGAATTACAATGGATACATTCGTCCGAATGAATTAGAATGGATCATACGAAGGAATTAGGGTGGATCATACGAATGCATTAGAATGGATATATTCGTGCGAATGAATTAGAATGGACTGTACGAATGAATTAGAATGGATACATTCGTGCGAATGAAGTAGAATGGATCGTACGAATGAATTAGAATGGATCGTACGAATGAATTGGAATGAATCGTACGAATGAATTAGAATGGATACATTCGAACGAATAAATTAGAATAGATACAAGTCAGTCACGAATGAATTAGAATAGATACAAGTCGTACGATCCATTCTAATTCATTCGCACGATCCATTCTAATTCATTTAAACGATCCATTCTAATTCATTCGTACGATCCATTCTGATTCATTCGTATGATCCATTCTAATTCATTCGTACGATCCATTCTACTTCATTCGCACGAATGTATCCATTCTAATTCATTCGTACAATCCATTCTAATTCATTCGCACGATCAATTCTAATTCATTCGTATGATCCATTCTAATTCATTCCTACGATCTATTCTAATTCATTCGTTCGAATGTATCCATTCTAATTCATTCGTACTATCCATTCTAATTCATTCGTACGATCCATTCTAATTCATTCGTACGATCCATTCTACTTTATTCGCACGAATGTATCCATTCTAATTCTTTCGTACAATCCATTCTAATTCATTCGCACGATCAATTCTAATTCATTCGTATGATCCATTCTAATTCATTCGTACGATTTATTCTAATTTATTCATTCGAATGTATCCATTCTAATTCATTCGTACGATTCATTCTAATTCATTCGTACGATCCATTCTAATTCATTCGTACGATTCATTCTAATTCATTCGTACGATCCATTCTAATTCATTCGTACGATCCATTCTACTTTATTCGCACGAATGTATCCATTCTAATTCATTCGTGCAATCCATTCTAATTCATTTGCACGATCAATTCTAATTCATTCGTATGATCCATTCTAATTTTTTCCTACGATCTATTCTAATTCATTCGTTCGAATGTATCCATTCTAATTCATTCGTACGATTCATTCTAATTCATTCGTACGATCCATTCACGATCAATTCTAATTCATTCGTATGATCCATTCTAATTCATTCCTACGATCTATTCTAATTCATTCGTTCGAATGTATCGATTCTAATTCATTCGTACGATTCATTCTAATTCATTCGTACGATCCATTCTAATTCATTCGTACGATCCATTCTACTTCATTCGCACGAATGTATCCATTCTATTTTATTCGTACAATCTATTCTAATTCATTCGCATGATCAATTCTAATTCATTCGTATGATCCATTCTAATTCATTCCTACGATCTATTCTAATTTATTCGTTCGAATGCATCCATTCTGATTCATTCGTACGATCCATTCTAATTCATTCGTACGATCCATTCTACTTCATTTGCACGAATGTATCCATTCTAATTCATTCGTACAATCCATTCTAATTCATTCGCACGATCAATTCTAATTCATTCGTATGATCCATTCTAATTCATTCCTACGATCTATTCTAATTCATTCGTTCGAATGTATCCATTCTAATTCATTCGTACGATCCATTCTAATTCATTAGCACGATCCATTCTAATTCATTCGTACGATCTATTCTATTTCATTCGTACGATCCATTCTTACTCATTCGTACGATCCATTCTACTTCATTCGCACGAATATATCCATTCTAATTCATTCGTACAATCCATTCTAATTCATTCGTACGATCAATTCTAATTCATTCGTATGATCCATTCTAATTCATTCCTACGATCTATTCTAATTCATTCGTTCGAATGTATCCATTCTAATTTATTCGTACGATTCATTCTAATTCATTCATACGATCCATTCTGATTCATTCGTACGATCCATTCTACTTCATTCGCATGAATGTATCCATTCTAATTCATTCGTACAATCCATTCTAATTCATTCGCACGATCAATTCTAATTCATTCGTATGATCCATTCTAATTCATTCCTACGATCTATTCTAATTCATTCGTTCGAATGTATCCATTCTAATTCATTCGTACGATTCATTCTAATTCATTCGTACGATCCATTCTAATTCATTCGTACGATCCATTCTACTTCATTCGTACGAATGTATCCATTCTAATTCATTCGTACTATCCATTCTAATTCATTCGCACGATCAATTCTAATTCATTCGTATGATCCATTCTAATTCATTCCTACGATCTATTCTAATTCATTCGTTCGAATGTATCCATTCTAATTCATTCGTACGATTCATTCTAATTCATTCGTACGATCCATTCTGATTCATTCGTATGATCCATTCTACTTCATTCGCACGAATGTATCCATTCTAATTCATTCGTACAATCCATTCTAATTCATTCGCACGATCAATTCTAATTCATTCGTATGATCCATTCTAATTCATTCCTACGATCTATTCTAATTCATTCGTTCGAATGTATCCATTCTAATTCATTCGTACAATTCATTCTAATTCATTCGTACGATCCATTCTAATTCATTCGTACGATCGATTCTACTTCATTCGCACGAATGTATCCATTCTAATTTATTCGTACAATCCATTCTAATTCATTCGCACGATCAATTCTAATTCATTCGTATGATCCATTCTAATTCATTCCTACGATCTATTCTAATTCATTCGTTCGAATGTATCCATTCTAATTCATTCGTACGATTCATTCTAATTCATTCGTACGATCCATTCTAATTCATTCGTACGATCCATTCTACTTCATTCGCACGAATGTATCCATTCTAATTCATTCGTACAATCCATTCTAATTCATTCGCACGATCAATTCTAATTCATTCGTATGATCCATTCTAATTCATTCCGACGATCTATTCTAATTCATTCATTCGAATGTTTCCATTCTAATTCATTCGTACGATTCATTCTAATTCATTCGTACGATCCATTCTGATTCATTCGTACGATCCATTCTAATTCATTCGTACGATCCATTCTACTTCATTCGCACGAATGTATCCATTCTAATTCATTCGTACAATCCATTCTAATTCATTCGCACGATCAATTCTAATTCATTCGTATGATCCATTCTAATTCATTCCTATGATCTATTCTAATTCATTCGTTCGAATGTATCCATTCTAATTCATTCGTACGATCCATTCTAATTCATTCGTACGATCCATTTTACTTCATTCGCACGAATGTATCCATTCTAATTCATTCGTACAATCCATTCTAATTCATTCGCACGATCAATTCTAATTCAATCGTATGATCCATTCTAATTCATTCCTACGATCTATTCTACTTCATTCGCACGAATGTATCCATTCTAATTCATTCGTACAATCCATTCTAATTCATTCGCACGATCAATTCTAATTCATTCGTACGATCCATTCTAATTCATTCCTACGATCTATTCTAATTCATTCGTTCGAATGTATCCATTCTAATTCATTCGTACGATTCATTCTAATTCATTCGTACGATCCATTCTAATTCATTCGTACGATCCATTCTAATTCATTCGTCCGATGCATTCTAATTCATTCACATGAATGTATCCATTCTAATTCATTCGTACAATCTATTCTAATTCATTCGCACGATCCATTCTAATTCATTCGTATGATCCATTCTAATTCATTCGTACGATCCATTCTAATTCATTCCTATGATCTATTCTAATTCATTCGTTCGAATGTATCTATTCTAATTCATTCTAATTCATTCGTACGATCCATTCTGATTCATTCTACTTCATTCGCTCGAATGTATCCATTCTAATTCATTCGTGCAATCCATTCTAATTCATTCGCACGATCAATTCTAATTCATTCATATGATCCATTCTAATTCATTCCTACGTTCTATTCTAATTCATTTGTTCGAATGTATCCATTCTAATTCATTCGTACGATTCATTCTAATTCATTCGTACGATCCATTCTAATTCATTCGTACGATCCATTCTACTTCATTCGTACGAATGTATCCATTCTAATTCATTCGTACAATCCATTCTAATTCATTCGCACGATCAATTCTAATTCATTCGTATGATCCATTCTAATTCATTCCTACGATCTATTCTAATTCATTCGTTCGAATGTATCCATTCTAATTCATTCGTACGATTCATTCCAATTCATTCGTACGATCCATTCTAATTCATTCGCACGATCAATTCTAATTCATTCACATGAATGTATCCATTCTAATTCATTCGTATGATCCATTCTAATTCATTCGTACGATTCATTCTAATTCATTCTTACTTCATTCGCACGAATGTATCCATTCTAATTCATTCGTACAATCCATTCTAATTCATTCGCACGATCAATTCTAATTCATTCGTATGATCCATTCTAATTCATTCCTACGATCTATTCTAATTTATTCGTTCGAATGTATCCATTCTAATTCATTCGTACGATTCATTCTAATTCATTCGTACGATCTATTCTAATTCATTCGTATGATCATTATGGCAATTTGATCATCCTCACAAAAAATTAACAAAATCTGAAACTTCTAAGGGCGCCGATTGAATCAAACGTTTCTGAACCGTCTATTTGAACCGTTAATTTAAATAACACATTTGACGCCCTTATAAGTTTCCGAATTTGCTGATCCATTCAAATTCATTCGTACGATCCATTCTAATTCATTCGCACAAATGTATCCATTCTAATTCATTCGCTTGAATATATCCATTTTAATTCATTCGTACGATCCATTCTAATTCATTTGTACGATCTAATTCATTCATACGATCCATTCTAATTCATTCGTATGATCGATTCTAATTCATTTGCAGGATCCATTCTAATTCATTTGTACGATCCATTCTAATTCATTCGTATGATTCATTCTAATCCATTCGTACGATCCATTTAATTCATTCGTACGATCAATTCTAATTCATTCTCACAAATGTAACCTTTCTAATTCATTTGTACGATCCATTCTAATTCATTCGTACGACCCATTCTAATTCATTCGTACGATCCATTCTACTTTATTCGCACGAATGTATCCATTCTAATTCATTCGTACAATCCATTCTAATTCATTCGTACGATCAATTCTAATTCATTCGTATGATCCATTCTAATTCATTCCTACGATCTATTCTAATTCATTCGTTCGAATGTATCCATTCTAATTCATTCGTACGATTCATTCTAATTCATTCGTACGATCCATTCTAATTCATTCGTACGATCCATTCTACTTCATTCGCATGAATGTATCCATTCTAATTCATTCGTACAATCCATTCTAATTCATTCGCACGATCAATTCTAATTCATTCGTACGATCCATTCTACTTCATTCGCACGAATGTATCCATTCTAATTCATTCGTACGATCCATTCGAATTCATTCATATGATCCATTCTAATTCATTCATACGATCCATTCTAATTCATTCGCACGAATGTATTCATTCGGACAATCTATTCTAATTTATTCGAACGATCCATTCTAATTCATTCGCACGATCCATTCTAATTCATTCGTACGATCCATTCTATTTTATTTGTATGATCCATTCTTACTCATTCGTACGATCCATTCTAATTCATTCGCACGAATGTATCCATTCTAATTCAGTCATACGATCCATTCTAATTCATTCCTACGATCTATTCTAATTTATTCGTTCGAATGTACCCATTCTAATTCATTTGTACGATTCATTCTAATTCATTCGTACAATCCATTCTAATTCATTCGTACGATCCATTCTACTTCATTCGCACGAATGTATCCATTCTAATTCATTCGTATAATCCATTCTAATTCATTCGCACGATCAATTCTAATTCATTCGTATGATCCATTCTAATTCATTCCTACGATCTATTCTAATTCATTCGTTCGAATGTATCCATTCTAATTCATTCGTACGATTTATTCTAATTCATTCGTACGATCCATTCTAATGAATTAGAATTGATCGTGCGAATGAATTAGAATGGATTGTACGAATGAATTAGAATGGATACATTCGTGCGAATGAAGTAGAATGGATCGTACGAATGAATTAGAATGGATCGTACGAATGAATTAGAATGAATCGTACGAATGAATTAGAATGGATCGTGCTAATGAATTAGAATGGATCGTACGAATAAATTAGAATAGATTGTCCGAATGAATACATTCGTGCGAATGAATTAGAATGGATCGTATGAATGAATTAGAATGGATCGTATAAATGAATTCGAATGGATCGTACGAATGAATTACAATGGATACATTCATCCGAATGAATTAGAATGGATTATACGAAGGAATTAGGGTGGATCGTACGAATGCATTAGAATGGATATATTCGTGCGAATGAATTAGAATGGATTGAATGAATGAATTAGAATGGATCGTATGAATGAATTAGAATGGATCGTACGAATGAATTAGAATGGATCGTACGAATGAATTAGAATGGATCGTACGAATGAATTAGAATGGATACATTCGAACGAATGAATTAGAATAGATCGTAGGAATGAATTAGAATGGATCATACGAATGAATTAGAATTGATCGTGCGAATGAATTAGAATGGATTGCACGAATGAATTAGAATGGATACATTCGTGCGAATGAAGTAGAATGGATCGTACGAATGAATTAGAATGGATCGTACGAATGAATTAGAATGAATCGTATGAATGAATTAGAATGGATACATTCGAACGAATAAATTTGAATAAATTGTACGAATGAATTAGAATGGATCATACGAATGAATTAGAATTGATCGTGCGAATGAATTAGAATGGATTGTACGAATGAATTAGAATGGATACATTCGTGCGAATGAAGTAGAAAGGATCGTACGAATGAATTAGAATAGATCGTACAAATGAATTAGAATGGATTGTACGAATGAATTAGAATGGATACATTCGAACGAATGAATTAGAATAGATCGTAGGAATGAATTAGAATGGATCATACGAATGAATTAGAATTGATCGTGCGAATGAATTAGAATGGATTGTACGAAGGAATTAGAATGGATACATTCGTGCGAATGAAGTAGAATGGATCGTACGAATGAATTAGAATGGATCGTACGAACGAATGAATTAGAATAGATCGTACAATCCATTCTAATTCATTCGCACGATCAATTCTAATTCATTCGTATGATCCATTCTAATTCATTCCTACGATCTATTCTAATTCATTCGTTCGAATGTATCCATTCTAATTCATTCGTACGATTCATTCTAATTCATTCGTACAATCCTTTCTAATTCATTCGTACGATCCATTCTACTTTATTCGCACGAATGTATCCATTCTAATTCATTCGTACAATCCATTCTAATTCATTCGCACGATCAATTCTAATTCATTCGTATGATCCATTCTAATTCATTCCTACGATCTATTCTAATTCATTCGTTCGAATGTTTCCATTCTAATTCATTCGTACAAGTCATTCTAATTCATTCGTACGATCCATTCTGATTTATTCGTACGATCCATTCTAATTCATTCGTACGATCCATTCTACTTCATTCGCACGAATGTATCCATTCTAATTCATTCGTACAATCCATTCTAATTCATTCGCATGATCAATTCTAATTCATTCGTATGATCCATTCTAATTCATTCCTACGATCTATTCTAATTCATTCGTTCGAATGTATGCATTCTAATTCATTCGTACGATCCATTCTAATTCATTCGTACGATCAATTCTACTTCATTCGCACGAATGTATCCATTCTAATTCATTCGTACAATCCATTCTAATTCATTCGTACGATCCATTCTAATTCATTCGTACGATTCATTCTAATTTATTCGTACGATCTATTCTAATTCATTCGTATGATCGATTCTAATTCATTCGTACGATCCATTCTAATTCATTCGTACGATCCATTCTAATTCATTCGTACAATCCATTCTAATTCATTCGCACGATCAAATCTAATTCATTCGTATGATCCATTCTAATTCATTCCTACGATCTATTCTAATTCATTCGTTCGAATATATCAATGCGAATAAATTAGAATGGATTGAATTAGAATGGATTGTACGAATGAATTAGAATGGATCATACAAATGAATTAGAATGGATTGTACGAATGAATTAGAATGGATCATACGAATGAATTAGAATGGATACATTCGAACGAATGAATTAGAATAGATCGTAGGAATGAATTAGAATGAATCGTACGAATGAATTAGAATGGATACATTCGAACGAATGAATTAGAATAGATCGTAGGAATGAATTAGAATGGATCATACGAATGAATTATAATGGATCGTACGAATGAATTAGAATGGATCGTGCGAATGAATTAGAATGGATTGTACGAATGAATTAGAATGGATTGTACGAATGAATTAGAATGGAATGTATCCATTCGCGAATGAATTAGAATGGATTGTACGAAGGAATTAGAATGGATACATTCGTGCGAATGAAGTAGAATGGATCGTACGAATGAATTAGAATGGATCGTACGAATGAATTAGAATTGATCGTGCGAATGAATTAGAATGGATACATTCGAACGAATGAATTAGAATAGATCGTAGGAATGAATTAGAATGGATCATACGAATGAATTAGAATTGATCGTGCGAATGAATTAGAATGGATTGTACGAATGAATTAGAATGGATATATTTGTGCGAATGAAGTAGAATGGATCGTACGAATGAATTAGAATGGATACATTCGTGCGAATGAAGTAGAATGGATCGTACGAATGAATTAGAATGGATCGTACGAATGAATTAGAATGAATCGTACGAATGAATTAGAATGGAAACATTCGAACGAATAAATTAGAATAGATCGTAGGAATGAATTAGAATGAATCGTACGAATGAATTAGAATGGATTGTACGAATGAATTAGAATGGATCCATTCGTGCGAATGAAGTAGAATGGATCGTACGAATGAATTAGAATGGATCGTACGAATGAATCAGAATGGATTGTACGAATGAATTAGAATGAATCGTACGAATGAATTAGAATGGAAACATTCGAACGAATGAATTAGAATAGATCGTAGGAATGAATTAGAATGGATCATACGAATGAATTAGAATTGATCGTGCGAATGAATTAGAATGGATTGTACGAATGAATTAGAATGGATACATTCGTGCGAATGAAGTAGAATGGATCGTACGAATGAATTAGAATGGATACATTCGTGCGAATGAAGTAGAATGGATCGTACGAATGAATTAGAATGGATCGTACAAATTAATTAGAATGAATCGTACGAATGAATTAGAATGGAAACATTCGAACGAATGAATTAGAATAGATCGTAGGAATGAATTAGAATGGATCATACGAATGAATTAGAATTGATCGTGCGAATGAATTAGAATGGATTGTACGAATGAATTAGAATGGATACATTCATGCGAATGAAGTACAATGGATCGTACGAAAGAATTAGAATGGATCGTACGAATGAATTAGAATGAATCGTACGAATGAATTAGAATGGATACATTCGAACGAATGAATTAGAATAGATCGTAGGAATGAATTAGAATGGATCATACGAATGAATTAGAATTGATCGTGCGAATGAATTAGAATGGATTGTACGAATGAATTAGAATGGATACATTCGTGCGAATGAAGTAGAATGGATCGTACGAATGAATTAGAATGGATCGTACGAATGAATTAGAATGAATCGTACAAATGAATTAGAATGGATCGTACGAATGAATCAGAATGGATCGTACGAATGAATTAGAATGAATCGCACGAATGAATTAGAATGGAAACATTCGAACGAATGAATTAGAATAGATCGTAGGAATGAATTAGAATGGATCGTACGAATGAATTAGAATGGATCGTACGAATGAATTAGAATGAATCGTACGAATGAATTAGAATGGATACATTCGAACGAATGAATTAGAATAGATCGTAGGAATGAATTAGAATGGATCATACGAATGAATTAGAATTGATCGTGCGAATGAATTAGAATGGATACATTCGTGCAAATGAATTAGAATAGATCTGGATAGTGCGAATGAATTTGAATGGATTGCACGAATGAATTAGAATGGATACATTAATGCGAATGAAGTAGAATGGATCGTACGAATGAATTAGAATGGATCGTTAGAATGTATCCATTCTAATTCATTCGTATAATCCATTCTAATTCATTCGCACGATCGATTCTAATTCATTCGTACGATCCATTCTAATTCATTCGTACGATCCATTCTACTTCATTCGCACGAATGTATCCATTCTAATTCATTCGTACAATCCATTCTAATTCATTCGCACGATCATTTCTAATTCATTCGTATGATCCATTCTAATTCATTCCTACGATCTAATCTAATTCATTCGTTCGAATGTATCCATGCGAATGAATTAGAATGGATTGAATTAGAATGGATTGTACGAATGAATTAGAATGGATCATACAAATGAATTAGAATGGATTGTACGAATGAATAAGAATGGATCATACGAATGAATTAGAATGGATACATTCGAGCGAATGAATTAGAATAGATCGTAGGAATGAATTAGAATGAATCGTACGAATGAATTAGAATGGATTGTACGAATGAATTAGATTGGATACATTCGTGCGAATAAAGTAGAATGGATCGTACGAATGAATTAGAATGGATACATTCGTGCGAATGAAGTAGAATGGATCGTACGAATGAATTAGAATGGATCGTACGAATGAATTAGAATGAATCGTACGAATGAATTAGAATGAATACATTCGAACGAATAAATTAGAATAGATCGTAGGAATGAATTAGAATGGATGATACGAATGAATTAGAATTGATCGTGCGAATGAATTAGAATGGATTGTACGAACGAATTAGAATGGATACATTCGTGCGAATGAAGTAGAATGGATCCATTCTAATTCATTCGTACGAATGAATTAGAATGAATCGTACGAATGAATTAGAATAGATCGTAGGAATGAATTAGAATGGATCATACGAATAAATTAGAATTGATCGTGCGAATGAATTAGAATGGATTGTACGAATGAATTAGAATGGATACATTCGTGCGAATGAAGTAGAATGGATCGTACGAATGAATTAGAATGAATCGTACGAATGAATTAGAATGAATCGTACGAATGAATTAGAATGAATCGTACGAATGAATTGGAATGGATACATTCGAACGAATGAATTAGAATAGATCATAGGAATGAATTAGAATGGATCATACGAATGAATTAGAATTGATCGTGCGAATGAATTAGAATGGATCGTACGAATGAATTAGAATGGATACATTCGTGCGAATGAAGTAGAATGGATCGTACGAATGAATTAGAATGGATCATACGAATGAATTAGAATGAATCGTACGAATGAATTAGAATGGATACATTCGAACGAATGAATTAGAATAGATCGTAGGAATGAATTAGAATGGATCATACGAATGAATTAGAATTGATCGTGCGAATGAATTAGAATGGATTGCACGAATGAATTAGAATGGATACCTTCGAGCGAATGAAGTAGAATGGATCGTACGAATGAATTAGAATGGATCGTACGAATGAATTAGAATGAATTGTACGAATGAATTAGAATGGATACATTCGAACGAATGAATTAGAATAGATCGTAGGAATGAATTAGAATGGATCATACGAATGAATTAGAATTGATCGTGCGAATAAATTAGAATGGATTGTACGAATGAATTAGAATGGATACATTCGTGCGAATAATGTAGAATGGATCGTACGAATGAATCAGAATGGATCGTACGAACGAATGAATTAGAATTGATCGTGTGAATGAATTAGAATGGATTGTACGAATGAATTAGAATGGATACATTCGTGCGAACGAAGTAGAATGGATCGTACGAATGAATTAGAATGGATCGTACGAATGAATTAGAATGAATCGTACGAATGAATTAGAATGGATACATTCGAACGAATAAATTAGAATAGATCGTAGGAATGAATTAGAATGGATCATACGAATGAATTAGAATTGATCGTGCGAATGAATTAGAATGGATTGTACGAATGAATTAGAATGGATACATTCGTGCGAATGAAGTAGAATGGATCGTACGAATGAATTAGAATGGATACATTCGTGCGAATGAAGTAGAATGGATCGTACGAATGAATTAGAATGGATCGTATGAATGAATTAGAATGAATCGTACGAATGAATTAGAATGGAAACATTCGAACGAATGAATTAGAATAGATCGTAGGAATGAATTAGAATGGATATATTCGTGCGAATGAAGTAGAATGGATCGTACGAATGAATTAGAATGGATCGTACGAACGAATGAATTAGAATTGATCGTGCGAATGAATTAGAATGGATTGTACGAATGAATTAGAATGGATACATTCGTGCGAATGAAGTAGAATGGATCGTACGAATGAATTAGAATGGATCGTACGAATGAATTAGAATGAATCATACGAATGAATTAGAATGGATACATTCGAACGAATAAATTAGAATAGATCGTAGGAATGAATTAGAATGGATCATACGAATGAATTAGAATTGATCGTGCGAATAAATTAGAATGGATTGTACGAATGAATTAGAATGGATACATTCATGCGAATGAAGTAGAATGGATCGTACGAATGAATTAGAATGGATACATTCGTGCGAATGAAGTAGAATGGATCGTACGAATGAATTAGAATGGATCGTACGAATGAATTAGAATGAATCGTACGAATAAATTAGAATGGATACATTCGAACGAATGAATTAGAATAGATCGTAGGAATGAATTAGAATGGATCATACGAATGAATTAGAATTGATTGTGCGAATGAATTAGAATGGATTGTACGAATGAATTAGAATGGATACATTCGTGCGAATGAAGTAGAATGGATCGTACGAATGAATTAGAATGGATTGTACGATCCATTCTAATTCATTCGTATGATTCATTCTAATTCATTCCTACGATCTATTCTAATTCATTCGTTCGAATGTATCCATTATAATTCATTCGTACGAATGGATCGTTCTAATTCATTCGCACAATCCATTCGTACAATCCATTCTAATTCATTCGTACGATCAATTCTAATTCATTCGTACGATCCATTCTAATTCATTCCTATGATCTATTCGAATTCATTCATTCGAATGTATCCATTCTAATTCATTCGTACGATTCATTCTAATTCATTCGTACGATCCATTCTAATTCATTCGTACGATCCATTCTACTTCATTCGCACGAATGTATCCATTCTAATTCATTCGTACGATCCATTCTACTTCATTCGCATGAATGTATCCATTCTAATTCATTCGTACAATCCATTCTAATTCATTCGCACGATCAATTCTAATTCATTCGTATGATCCATTCTAATTCATTCCTACGATCTATTCTAATTTATTCGTTCGAATGTATCCATTCTAATTCATTCGTACGATTCATTCTAATTCATTCGCACGATCCATTCTAATTCATTCGTACGATCCATTCTACTTTATTCGCATGAATGTATCCATTCTAATTCATTCGTACAATCCATTCTAACTCATTCGCACGATCAATTCTAATTCATTCGTTCGTACGATCCATTCTAATTCATTCGTACGATCCATTCTACTTCATTCGCACGAATGTATCCATTCTAATTCATTCCTATGATCTATTCTAATTCATTCATTCGAATGTTTCCATTCTAATTCATTCGTACGATTCATTCTAATTCATTCGTACGATCCATTCTAATTCATTCGTACGATCCAGTCTACTTCATTCGCACGAATGTATCCATTCTAATTCATTCGTGCGATTCATTCTAATTCATTCGTACGATCCATTCTGATTCATTCGTACGATCCATTCTAATTCATTCGTACAATCCATTCGTACGATCTATTCATTTGCACGATCAATTCATTCGTATAATCCATTCTAATTCATTCGCACGAATGTATCCATTCTAATTTATTCGTACGAATGATGTAGAATGGATCGTACGAATGAATTAGAATGGATCGTACGAATGAATTAGAATGAATCGTACGAATGAATTAGAATGGAAACATTCGAACGAATGAATTAGAATAGATCATAGGAATGAATTAGAATGGATCATACGAATGAATTAGAATGGATCGTACGAATGAATTAGAATGGATTGTACGAATGAATTAGAATGGATACATTTGTGCGAATGAAGTAGAATGTATCGTACGAATGAATTAGAATGGATCGTACGAATGAATTAGAATGAATCGTACGAATGAATTATAATGGATATAATTCCTAATTCATTCGTACGATCTATTCTAATCCATTCGTACGATCCATTCTACTTTATTCGCACGAATGTATCCATTCTAATTCATTCGTATGATCCATTCTAATTCATTCGCACGATCAATTCTAATTCATTCGTATGATCCATTCTAATTCATTCCTACGATCTATTCTAATTCATTCGTTCGAATGTATCCATTCTAATTCATTCGTACGATTCATTCTAATTCATTCGTACGATCCATTCTAATTCATTCGTACGATCCATTCTACTTCATTCGCACGAATGTATCCATTCTAATTCATTCGTGCAATCCATTCTAATTCATTCGCACGATCATTTCTAATTCATTCGTACGATCCATTCTAATTCATTCGTACGATCCATTCTACTTCATTCGCATTATTGTATCCATTCTAATTCATTCGTACAATCCATTCTAATTCATTCGCACGATCAATTCTAATTCATTCGTATGATCCATTCTAATTCATTCCTACGATCTATTCTAATTTATTCGTTCGAATATATCCATTCTAATTCATTCGTATGATTTATTCTAATTCATTCGTACGATCTATTCTAATTCATTCGTATGATCCATTCTACTTCATTCGCACGAATGTATCCATTCTAATTCATTCGTGCAATCCATTTTAATTCATTCGCACGATCAATTCTAATTCATTCGTATGATCCATTCTAATTCATTCCGACGATCTATTCTAATTCATTCGTTCGATCCATTCTACTACATTCGCACGAATGTATCCATTCTAATTCATTCGTACGATCCATTCTAATTCATTCGTACGATCCATTCTAATTCATTCGTACGATCCATTCTAATTCATTCGTACGATTCATTCGAATATATCCATTCTAATTCATTCGTACAATCCATTCTAATTCATTCGCACAATCAATTCTAATTCATTCGTATGATCCATTCTAATTCATTCCTACGATCTATTCTAATTCATTCGTTCGAATGTATCCATTCTAATTCATTCGTACGATCCATTCTAATTCATTCGTACGATCCATTCTACTTCATTCGCACGAATGTATCCATTCTAATTCATTCGTACAATCCATTCTAATTCATTCGCACGATCAATTCTAATTCATTCGTATGATCCATTCTAATTCATTCCTACGATCTATTCTAATTCATTCATTTGAATGTTTCCATTCTAATTCATTCGTACGATTCATTCTAATTCATTCGTACGATCCATTCTAATTCATTCGTATGATCCATTCTACTTCATTCGCACGAATGTATCCATTCTAATTCATTCGTACGATCCATTCTACTTCATTCTCACGAATGTATCCATTCTAATTCATTCGTACAATCCATTCTAATTCATTCGCACGATCAATTCTAATTCATTCGTATGATCCATTCTAATTCATTCCTACGATCTATTCTAATTCATTCGTTCGAATGTTTCCATTCTATTTCATTCGTACGATTCATTCTAATTTATTCGTACGATCCATTCGGATTCATTCGTACGATCCATTCTAATTCATTCGTACGATCCATTCTACTTCATTCGCACGAATGGATCCATTCTATTTCATTCGTACAATCCATTCTAATTCATTCGTACGATTCATTCTAATTCATTCCTACGATCTATTCTAATTCATTCGTTCGAATGTTTCCATTCTAATTCATTCGTACGATTCATTCTAATTCATTCGTACGATCCATTCTAATTCATTCGTACGATCCATTCTACTTCATTCGCACGAATGTATCCATTCTAATTCATTCGTACGAATGAATAGAACGATCCATTCTAATTGATCGCACGAATTGTTCGTACGAATGAATTAGAATGGATCGTACGAATGAATTAGAATGGATCGTACGAATGAATTAGAATGGATCGTGCGAATGAATTAGAATGGATTGTACGAATGAATTAGAATGGATTGTACGAATGAATTAGAATGGAATGTATCCATTCTACTTCATTCGCACGAATGTATCCATTCTAATTCATTCGTACAATCCATTCTAATTCATTCGCATGATCAATTCTAATTCATTCGTATGATCCATTCTAATTCATTCCTACGATCTATTAGAATTCATTCGTTCGAATGTATCCATTCTAATTCATTCGTACAATCCATTCTAATTCATTCGCACGATCAATTCTAATTCATTCGTATGATCCATTCTAATTCATTCCTACGATCTATTCTAATTCATTCGTTCGAATGTATCCATTTTAATTCATTCGTACGATTCATTCTAATTTATTCGTACGATCCATTCTAATTCATTCGTACGATCCATTCTACTTCATTCGCACGAATGTATCCATTCTAATTCATTCGTGCAATCCATTCTAATTCATTCGCACGACCATTTCTAATTCATTCGTACGATCGATTCTAATTCATTCGTAAGATCCATTCTACTTCATTCGCATGAATGTATCCATTCTAATTCATTCGTACAATCCATTCTAATTCATTCGCACGATCAATTCTAATTCATTCGTATGATCCATTCTAATTCATTCCTACGATCTATTCTAATTTATTCGTTCGAATATATCCATTCTAATTCATTCGTACGATTCATTCTAATTCATTCGTACGATCCATTCTAATTCATTCGTATGATCCATTCTACTTCATTCGCACGAATGTATCCATTCTAATTCATTCGTGTAATCCATTCTAATTCATTCGCACGATCAATTCTAATTCATTCGTATGATCCATTCTAATTCATTCCTACGATCTATTCTAATTCATTCGTTCGATCCATTCTACTTCGTTCGCACGAATGTATCCAATCTAATTCATACATACGATCCATTCTAATTCATTCGTACGATCTATTCTAATTCATTCGTACGATCCATTCTAATTCATTCGTACGATTCATTCGAATGTATCCATTCTAATTCATTCGTACAATCCATTCTAATTCATTCGCACGATCAATTCTAATTCATTCGTACGATCCATTCTAATTCATTCGTACGATCCATTCTACTTCATTCGCATGAATGTATCCATTCTAATTTATTCGTACAATCCATTCTAATTCATTCGCACGATCAATTCTAATCATTCGTATGATCCATTCTAATTCATTCCTACGATCTATTCTAATTTATTCGTTCGAATGTATCCATTCTAATTCATTCGTACGATTCATTCTAATTTATTCGTACGATCCATTCTAATTCATTCGTATGATCCATTCTACTTCATTCGCACGAATGTATCCATTCTAATTCATTCGTGCAATCCATTCTAATTCATTCGCACGATCAATTGTAATTCATTCGTATGATCCATTCTAATTCATTCCTACGATCTATTCTAATTCATTCGTTTGATCCATTCTACTTCATTCGCACGAATGTATCCATTCTAATTCATTCGTACGATCCATTCTAATTCTTTCGTACGATCCATTCTAATTCTTTCGTACGATTCATTCGAATGTATCCATTCTAATTCATTCGTACAATCCATTCTAATTCATTCGCACGATCAATTCTAATTCATTCGTATGATCCATTCTAATTCATTCCTAATATCTATTCTAATTCATTCGTTCGAATGTATCCATTCTAATTCATTCATACGATCCATTCTAATTCATTCGTACGATCCATTCTACTTCATTCGCACGAATGTATCCATTCTAATTCATTCGTACAATCCATTCTAATTCATTCGCACGATCAATTCTAATTCATTCGTATGATTCATTCTAATTCATTCCTACGATCTATTCTAATTCATTCGTTCGAATGTTTCCATTCTAATTCATTCGTACGATTCCTTCTAATTCATTCGTACGATCCATTCTAATTCATTCGTACGATCCATTCTACTTCATTCGCACGAATGTATCATTTCTAATTCATTCGTACGATCCATTCTACTTCATTCGCACGAATGTATCCATTCTAATTCATTCGTACAATCCATTCTAATTCATTCGCACGATCAATTCTAATTCATTCGTATGATCCATTCTAATTCATTCCTACGATCTATTCTAATTCATTCGTTCGAATGTTTCCATTCTAATTAATTCATACGATTCATTCTAATTCATTCGTACGATCCATTCTGATTCATTCGTACGATCCATTCTTATTCATTCGTACGATCCATTCTACTTCATTCGCACGAATGGATCCATTCTAATTCATTCGTACAATCCATTCTAATTCATTCGTACGATTCATTCTAATTCATTCCTACGATCTATTCTAATTCATTCGTTCGAATGTTTCCATTCTAATTCATTCGTACGATTCATTCTAATTCATTCGTACGATCCATTCTAATTCATTCGTACGATCCATTATACTTCATTCGCTCGAATGTATCCATTCTAATTCATTCGTACGATCCATTCTACTTCATTCGCACGAATGTATCCATTCTAATTCATTCGTACGATTCATACAAATGAATTAGAAAGGTTACATTCGTGAGAATGAATTAGAATGGATCGTGCGAATGAATGAGAATTGATCATACGGTTGAATTAGAATGGATCGAACGAATGAATTAGATTGCATCGTACGATCCATTCTAATTCATTCGTACGATTCATTCTAATTCATTCGTACGATCCATTCTAATTCATTCGTACGATCCATTCTACTTCATTCGCATGAATGTATCCATTCTAATTCATTCGTACGATCCATTCTACTTCATTCGCACGAATGAATCCATTCTAATTCATTCGTACAATCCATTCTAATTCATTCCTACGATCTATTCTAATTCATTCGTGCGAATGTATCCATTCTAATTCATTCGCACGAATCTATTCTAATTCATTCGCACGAATTAATTAGAATGGATCATACGAATGAATTAGAATGGATCGTACGAATGAATTAGAATGAATTAGAATGGATACATTCGAACGAATGAATTAGAATAGATCGTAGGAATGAATTAGAATTGATCGTGCGAATGAATTAGAATGGATTGTACGAATGAATTAGAATGGATCATACGAATGAATTAGAATGGATCGTGCGAATGAATTAGAATAGATTGTACGAATGAATTAGAATGGATACATTCATGTGAATGAATTAGAATGGATCGGACAAATAAATTAGAATGGATCGTACGATTGAATTAGAATGGATCGTACGAATGAATTAGAATTAATCATACGAATGAATTAGAATTGATACATTCGAACGATTGAATTAGAATAGATCGTAGGAATGAATTAGAATGGATCGTACGAATGAATTAGAATTGATCGTGCGAATGAATTAGAATGGATTATACGAATGAATTAGAATGGATACATTCGTGCGAATGAAGTAGAATAGATCATAGGAATGAATTAGAATGGATCATACGAATGAATTAGAATTGATCGTGCGATTGAATTAGAATGGATTGTACGAATGAATTAGAATGCATACATTCGTGCGAATGAAGTAGAATGGATCGTACGAATGAATTAGAATGGATCGTACGAATGAATTAGAATGGATACATTCGAACGCATGAATTTGAATAGATCGTAGGAATGAATTAGAATGGATCATACGAATGAATTAGAATTGATCATGCGAATGAATTAGAATGGATTATACGAATGAATTAGAATGGATACATTCGTGCGAATGAAGTAGAATGGATCGTACGAATGAATTAGAATGGATCGTACGAATGAATCAGAATGGATCGTACGAATGAATTAGAATGAATCGTACGAATGAATTAGAATGGAAACATTCGAACGAATGAATTAGAATAGATCGTAGGAATGAATTAGAATGGATCATACGAATGAATTACAATTGATCGTGCGAATGAATTAGAATGGATTGTACGAATGAATTAGAATGGATACATTCGTGCGAATGAAGTAGAATGGATCGTACGAATGAATTAGAATGGATCGTACGAATGAATTAGAATGAATCGTACGAATGAATTAGAATGGATACATTCGAACGAATGAATTAGAATACATCGTAGGAATGAATTAGAATGGATCATACGAATGAATTAGAATTGATCGTGCGAATGAATTAGAATGGATTGTACGA
Organism: Chamaelirium japonicum; assembly: GCA_947650365.1. Taxonomy (NCBI): domain Eukaryota; kingdom Viridiplantae; phylum Streptophyta; class Magnoliopsida; order Liliales; family Melanthiaceae; genus Chamaelirium; species Chamaelirium japonicum. The sequence continues at coordinate 115,203 of CANTAL010000228.1, forward strand.
ATGAATTAGAATGGATACATTCGTGCGAATGAAGTAGAATGGATCGTACGAATGAATTAGAATGGATCGTACGAATGAACTAGAATGAATCGTACGAATGAATTAGAATGGATACATTCGAACAAATGAATTAGAATAGATCGTAGGAATGAATTAGAATGGATCATACGAATGAATTAGAATTGATCGTGCAAATGAATTAGAATGGATTGTACGAATGAATTAGAATGGATACATTCGTGCGAATGAAGTAGAATGGATCGTACGAATGAATCAGAATGGATCGTACGAATGAATTAGAATGAATCGTACGAATGAATTAGAATGGATACATTCAAATGAATGAATTAGAATAGATCGTAGGAATGAATTAGAATGGATCATACGAATGAATTAGAATTGATCGTGCGAATGAATTAGAATGGATTGTACGAATGAATTAGAATGGATACATTCGTGCGAATGAAGTAGAATCGATCGTACGAATGAATTAGAATGGATCGTACGAATGAATTAGAATGAATCGTACGAATGAATTAGAATGGATACATTCGAACGAATGAATTAGAATAGATCGTAGGAATAAATTAGAATAGATCATACGAATGAATTAGAATTGATCGTGCGAATGAATTAGAATGGATTGTACGAATGAATTAGAATGGATACATTCGTGCGAATAAAGTAGAATGGATCGTACGTTTTCGCCCGAGCTCCCTTCGCTTCTATAAGCGAACGCCTCGCCGAGGTTCTTCTCGCTGCAGCTGTTTCTGTACAAAATTTAGTCTCGATTCTTGCTAACTTTTTCACCTTCCTTATGCAGGCGGAGAAGCAGAGCCAGGTGCTGGCCGCAGAGGTCGCCGGGGCCGGGAAGGCGCTGGCTGCCTTGTTCGACGATTCCCTTCGGGGGTCCGAGCGCAAGGTGGACGAGCACATCCACGAGCTTCAACGAGCTAAGGGCTCCGAGGAGCTGAGGGCGGAATCCGAGGCACTGCACCACAGGGTCAAAGCCCTGGTGTCAGGCCTCACTATGGCCGAGGCAGCCAAAGGCCTGTCCGCTACCGCCCTCCTCAAAGCTAAGGAGGAGCGAGACGAGGCTGTGTCCGCCAGGGAGGTCGCGCAGCGGAAGGTGGCTCAACTTCAAGACGAGGTCGCTGTTCTGAAGACAGAGATCGCCGCCCTGAAGAAGACACACGCCGATGGCCTCCGGGCTCAGCAAGGTCGCTTCCAAGCCCAGCTGGACGATCTCCTCAAGAAAGGCGCCCTGGCCGTTGTGGAGAAATACAGGACCGAAAGGTCGAAGAAGCGGCGCCGAGGGGACGACAGTGGGGCGGAGGCTAGCAAGCCTTGAGCTCGCACCCTTGTAACTGCTTTTGTAATTTTTGTCAATCAATGAAATTTTTCATCTTTTTGAGCTCGCCTATGCGTTTCTTTCTTTCTCTGTCTCGCTCATGAGTCCGCTTTAGAAGTTTCGCAGCGATCTCGAGAGTGATACCCCGGGCGAGGCAGCTAATTCGATTCAACCTTTTTATTTTAAAGTATATGCAAACGAAAAACTCAGCATGCTCGCGAAAACTCAAGTCTCTGAGCCCGGAAAACGTTTAAGCGAACCAAAAGACTTCAAAACTTCCCTACACTCAGAGACTTAAACCATTTTTATTTTTAAAGGAAACTAATAAGTGCTAGCTGCCCCCTGCCCGGTTAATTTCCCTCGATGACCCTGTTCAGCGGGCTTGCCCTTCGAGGGGTATGCCCACCCCGGGAAGCTCAAGGTTGCCCACTGGCTGCCTCTGAGGATCCTGGTCTTGCTTTAAGTCTGCACAACGGCGGACTACCCCGGGAAGCTCAAGGTCGCCCACTGGCTGCCTCTGAGGATCCCGGTCTTGCTTTAAGTCCGCACAACGGCGGACTACCCCGGGAAGCTCAAGGTCGCCCACTGGCTGCCTCTGAGGATCCCGGTCTTGCTTTAAGTCCGCACAACGGTGAACTGCCCCGGGAAGCTCAAGGTCGCCTACTGGCTGCCTCTGAGGATCCCGGTCTTGCTTTAAGTCCGCACAACGGCGGACTACCTCGGGAAGCTCAAGGTCGCCCACTGGCTGCCTTTGAGGATCCCGGTCTTGCTTTAAGTCCGCGCAACGGCGGACTACACTCTATAGATCATACGAGCTCTCGCTGTGTCGAGCTTCCGAGTTAAATTCTTCGTTGAACACCTCCTGCCTTTCCACGGTCTCAACGACGAGAGGTCGCAGAGCCGGAGAAGGTCGCTGCTCGACTGCCTTGTCTTTCCGGTCTAACAGCGTATCTTTGAGCTTGATGTGCTGCTGGACAAGGGCAAAGAGCTCGACCATCGTGTGAGAATCTTTGATCACCAGCGCGTCATAAAGCTTGCTTCCCTCGGGGAGGGCATTCCGGAAAGCGCTCACCGTTGTGCGATCTTGGCCGACCACGTCCTCCAGAGCGAGGTAGGCACTTCGAAAGCGCGTCGCGAAGCTTCGAAGGGTTTCGCGGGCTCCCATGGCCAAAGTGAAGAGGGACTCAATCCTCTTTGGGGGCGTTGCAGCGGTACTGCTCCAGAAATAGCCTAGAGAGAGTAGGAAGTCTGGAATGGTGCTCGATGGCAGCTTGTGGAACCAATTCAACGCCGAGTCGGTCAAACTGCTCGGGAATGCTCGGCACAAGACGTGGTCTTGGTCCCGGAAAAACAAAAGCTTTCTGTAGACCAAGAGATGGTCAACGGGATCCTGTGTCCCGTCGAACAATACAAACTTCGGCGGGATCCAATGGTGAGGAAAACCTCCTTGGTGCACCTCGCTCGTGAAAGGCGAGCTACCCCCGTGGGCGGCGAGGTCCTCCAGTAGGTCAACCGTCACGTTAGGTCGCTGCCAGTGCCCGGGGAAAACTCCCAGAGGCTGCTGCGCAGGTCCCAGGCGGCCGTGCACGCTCCCTCGAGGGAGGTTCGGATCCGCCCCGCGGTGACCTTCGGGGGCTACCGCTCGGCGGCCTCCTCGCTGTTCGCCCGCGGATTCCTTCAGCGCGGCGGTTGGTCTGTGGGAGGCCGTTGCCTCTCGAGCTTCGGAAGGTATAGCCACCGCGGGCTCTTTCCCTCGTCGCCGATGACGCGGGTCGCGACCCCGCTCTAGAGACCTTGCCTCCGACCCGTCAGAATCGACGCTCCGGCTACGGCGGCGAGGGATGGTCGCGCGCGAGGTCGCCTAGTTGCTAGACCGCTGGGTTACAAGCTTCTGTAACCTGGTGAGTGGGGTCTCCTTCGCTCCACGCACGGCCGTCCTCTCAACCGGGGGTTCCGGACGGGAAGTTCGCCATGCTGGTACGGTCGTGGGCAGACACGACGAGACGGGAGGTCGCGCGGGGGATGCGGGCCTCGATAGTCCCGATCGTCGGCTCACCGCCGGGGCTTGACGCAAGCGCGTCAACTCCTCCATCATTGCCCGCTGGGTGGCCAACATCTCCAACAGGAGCTGATCACTGAGCGGGACAAGGGGCTGGGGAGTCTCAGCGGGGGGTTCGCTGTGCACAGACCCCATATGGGCCCTCGCCCGCCTGCGTCCCCTTGTCGTCGGAGCCATCTTTGGGGCTGCGAGAGCCGACGGCGTTCAACCGTGTGGTCGTGGGCGTTCTCGCAGGAACCAGTCGGAATCCCACAGACGGCGCCAAATGTTTGGGGGATTTTTCACTGATCCTTGCGAGCCACCTGCGAGACAAAGAAAAGAGAACGTGAGAACGGCTGGCTCCCTTAGTAGCGCAGACCCTCCGACGCTCAAGTCAGTCACGGGTGCACAACGGCGAGCTATTGTATACCAAAGTGGTAGGGAAATGGGATTCGAACCTGTACTTTGGAGCCTGGGGGTGTGCATTTATAGACATTGGCGGCCTATGATGGCCCGACACATGGAGATTCTTCCAGGGCCTTCTAGACCCCCACGTTCTGGCTCGTGTGGGTCTGACTGTCCTTGGTACTCGCGTCCTGACATTCTGTCGTCAAGCCTGCCAGGCGGTTTGAGTGGGGGAGAGCATCTTTCTTATCGCGGCCAGGTGGCTATTCTGGAATGTTCAAGTCTGGGCGGTCTCAGGGAGAAAACAAAGGCAAGCTCGGCCTGCACTGCTCCGCCCTTTCGTCCATATTTATCAAGAGTCGGACCTCGCGGGAGCAACCTCTTCGATAAACAGGGGTCTGGGCGAGCTTGGGCGAGCTCCTGAGCGAGCATGGGCGAGCTCCTGCGCGAGCTAGACGAGCTCCTGAGCGAGCATGGGCGAGCTCCTGCGCGAGCTAGGCGAGCTCCTGAGTAAGCTGGGGCGAGCTCCTGCGCGAGCTAGGCGAGCTCATGAGCGAACTTGGGCGAGCTCCTGTGCGAGCGTGGGTGAGCTCCTGCGCGAGCTAGGCGAGCTCATGAGCAAACTTGGGCGAGCTCCTGTGCGAGCGTGGGCGAGCTCCTTAGCGAGCTTTTGGCCTTGGGCCCCTTCAGCCCAATGTGGATCTCGCTCCACTGTCAAGATGATTTAGTGAGCTGCACTCAGATACAAGGTGTCCATCCAGCTCCCTGTGGGGGCGAGCTTCTTACGGGCTGAAAGGGCGAGCTCCTTGCGGGCTGGGGCGAGCTGCACTCAGATACAAGGTGTCCATCCAGCTCTCTGTGGGGGCGAGCTTCTGATGGGCTGAGAGGGCGAGCTCCTTGCGAGCTGGGAAGGGGGCCCGCTCGGCTTCCGAGGGTTCCAACTCCTGGACGGGCTCCTTCGAGAACTCTATCTCAGGTGTTGGCAATGCTATCCAAGATATGTGGTTTTTGACTACCCCCAACATTACCCCCTCCTGAGGGAGTGATCGAGGAAACTCGACGCTTGCTTAGGAGTCTTAGCGAGCTCCTATCCCTGGTAATGTGCCTGATATCAATGTCTGCTGCAACAGTTTTCTGGCGGGACGGAGATTGTAGCCATGGGCGGCCTGCGCCGAGAGCTCTGACTGCCAGTATTTCATAAACGCTGGGCAGGCCGGGAGCATCAGCCACGAGCGATCTCCTTCCGGTGCGAGCTTGCCACACGGGTCAGGGTCTGCATCGGGCGAGCTGCGGGCTCCAGCCGGGAGCGATCTGCGTCGAGAGCTTTGACTCTCAGTACTTTTCCAAAGCTGGGCGGGCCGAGAGCGTCAGCCATGAGCGATCTCCTTCCGGTGCGAGCTTGTCACACGGGTAAGGGTCTGCGTCGGGCGAGCTGCGGGCACCTGCCACGAGCGGTCTTGTGACTTGGGTACCACGCCAAATCTCCAACGGTCGCTTCACCTAATCTCCAACGGTCGCTTCACCTTAAATGCGGCGTGAGGCTCAATGCTGATACAGTGAATCTCATCATGAGATCCCGATCGGCGCGAGACACGTGCCTCCTCCTCATTTGTTCCTCTCTTGTCAGTAAATGATAGTGCCGGCGCCGGCACAGCTTTTTTCACGCGTGGCCCACGTGGCGCTTGACGATTGGAAAGAAGCGAGCTGTCGCTTCGATTGCCGTCACGCCGCCTCGCCGAGCGCGCTCGGGCATTAACTGCGGCTCGATTCGCCTGCCTCTCACCCATCTATAAATAGGGGTTGGGGGGCGGTCTTTACCGTCGCGTGAAAACAGCTCTCCCTTCTCTTCAGCTCGCTCTTCCTCCTTTGCTTTCAGCTCGCCTTAACCCTTCTGCTCTGATGGCCTCCGCTTCCGACGTTGCTGCTGCTGTTGCCGCCGCTGCTGCCACCGCCCAAGCCTCTGAGCCCGCCGCAGAGAGGGCGGTGGTCTGGCTGCAAAACCCGAGCGGGGTGCCTGTTGGGGACAGTATCCGGGCGGCGATCGATCTCCCTCAGGAGATCCTCGTCACCGAGATGCCACTCTCGGGGAGGCCGCCCCAGGGCACAGTAGCTTCTGTCGGGCTACTGTGGTCCGGGCTGCGGTTCCCCCTGAATCATCTCGCCGGGGAGCTCCTGGAGTTGACGGGGCTTTGCCCTGCTCAGCTCTCAGGAAACTCCTGGGGGATACTTTACGGGCTGTCCCAGCTGGAGACCGCCCTGAAGGTGAGGATCCCACTGAGCTATCTGCTCAAAAAGTGGCTCCTCAAGCCCTCGCCGGTCTTTAGCTCCGCGGGCTGCGGCTACTTCTACCTCGCCGGGCGACCTGGCGAGGTGCTCCCCTTCTCCACTATCGAGAGCATGGACCGCCACTGGAAGGACTATCCTTTCGTGGCGGTCGGCGACTGGCGCGGGCGGTTCAGCGGAGTCCCAGCTCACCCCGGGGCTCCCCCGATGGCGGTCTTCCGGGAGATCTCCTTCTACAAGGCGGGGAAGAAGAAGTGCATCGCTCCCGACCGGGAGCGATCTCTGGACGAGGCGATCCTCCACTACCTCGGCGGGCGGACTCCGGAGAAGATCACCGCTCCCGACTTTGCCTTCCAGCTGAAGGACGGGAAGACCGGCGCTATTCTGCTGAAGCAGAAGATCGTCCGGAAGAAGAAGGAGGAGGAGGTCGGCGCTATTCCGCCGATGCAGAACGCTCCTCCCTCCAAAGGGGCCAGCAAGGGGGCAGGGAGCTCGGGAGGCAACCCCCGCAAGAAGACGGTCCGGAGGCGGGCTTCGCCCATCCGCCTCAACGACCCCGACACCCTGGAGATGCTCTGCCAGGGCAAAGCCTCCGCTCCTCCGCAACCTCCTCGCCCGGACGCCGGACCAGGTCAGCCTCCCGCCCCAACACCAGTTGTCCACCGCAAGATCCAAATGGTCGAGCCTGACGACCCGAACATCGACCTCCCGCTAACCATGGCGGAAGTCGAATCCGGGATGGCCCAGATATTAATGGGCTACTTCCCGGGCGATCTGACCGTCCCTCTTCGTGTAGCAGTGCTGACGCCGGAGACGGAGGCCCGTGGGAAGAAGAAGGCCAAACGCGCGGGGCCCGCGCCTTCGAACACCCAGACGGAGCAGCGGCGAAAGGCGCTGGAGGAGGCGGGCTTGGACTCGGAGCCCAGCTGGACGGACTCCGAGGAGGAGGCATCAGGCTCCGAGGAGGAAGAGCCCGCTCCTCAACCTTCCCGGGCGGAGCCTTCTGCTTCCGCTCAAGTGGAGAAGCCCCCGGCTCCACTAGTTCTCGCACCAGGGGCGGGACCAAGCGGCCCGCAGGTCCCTCCTCCTCCCGCCGGGGTAGTGGTCTAGCAGGGCGAGGTGCCACCCCCTGCTCCTCGGGATATTTCCCGCGAGGACAGTGGGCGAGAAACCCCCGCCGCCGCTGCGACTTCTACACCCCCCGCAGCTCCCGTACCCGCTCCTCTGCCCTCGCCACCTGGACAGGGCAAGGAGGAAGCGGGCTTCCCGGAGGATCTGGGGGACTTGATCTATAGGTCCCCCTTCTTCGTGGATATTGGCTCCGATTCCTCGAGCTCAGGATCGGAAGCTGAAGCTGGCGGGGCGATCCCTGCTAGCCCGCCGCACGAAGGAGCTCGCCCGGAGGTGGTGCCAGCCCCCACATCCTCTCTGAGCGCGCCGCCCCCTACCCAGGCTACGGGTGGCGCCAGCGCGGGCTCCTCAGCCGAAGAGGGGAGGGTGCCCCACTACCTGCGGCAACTGCTAGGCCACAACGTCTTCGCCCGAGCTCCCTTCGCTTCTATAAGCGAACGCCTCGCCGAGGTTCTTCTCGCCGCACCTGTTTCTGTACAAAATTTAGTCTCGATTCTTGCTACCTTTTTCACCTTCCTTATGCAAGCGGAGAAGCAGAGCCAGGTGCTGGCCGCGGAGGTCGCCGGGGCCGGGAAGGCGCTGGCTGCCTTGTTCGACGATTCCCTTCGGGGGTCCGAGCGCAAGGTGGACGAGCACATCCACGAGCTTCAACGAGCTAAGGGCTCCGAGGAGCTGAGGGCGGAATCCGAGGCACTGCACCACAGGGTCAAAGCCCTGGTGTCAGGCCTCACCATGGCCGAGGCAGCCAAAGGCCTGTCCGCTACCGCCCTCCTCAAAGCTAAGGAGGAGCGAGACGAGGCTGTGTCCGCCAGGGAGGTCGCGCAGCGGAAGGTGGCTCAACTTCAAGACGAGGTCGCTGTTCTGAAGACAGAGATCGCCGCCCTGAAGAAGACGCACGCCGATGGCCTCTGGGCTCAGCAAGGTCGCCTCCAAGCCCAGCTGGACGATCTCCTCAAGAAAGGCGCCCTGGCCGCTGTGGAGAAATACAGGACCGAAAGGTCGAAGAAGCGGCGCCGAGGGGACGACAGTGGGGCGAAGGCTAGCAAGCCTTGAGCTCACACCCTTGTAACTGCTTTTGTAATTTTGTTCAATCAATGAAATTTTTCATCTTTTTGAGCTCGCCTATGCATTTCTTTCTTTCTCTGTCTCGCTCATGAGTCCGCTTTAGAAGTTTCGCAGCGATCTCGAGAGTGATACCCCGGGTGATGCAGCTAATTCGATTCAACCTTTTTATTTTAAAGTATATGCAAACGAAAAACTCGGCATACTCGCGAAAACTCAAGTCTCTGAGCCCGGAAAACGTTTAAGCGAACCAAAAGACTTCAAAACTTCCCTACACTCAGAGACTTAAACCATTTTTATTTTTAAAGGAAACTAATAAGTGCTAGCTACCCCCTGCCCGGTTAATTTCCCTCGATGACCCTGTTCAGCAGGCTTGCCCTTCGAGGGGTATGCCCACCCCGGGAAGCTCAAGGTTGCCCATTGGCTGCCTCTGAGGATCCAGGTCTTGCTTTAAGTCTGCACAACGGCGGACTACCCCGGGAAGCTCAAGGTCGCCCACTGGCTGCCTCTGAGGATCCCGGTCTTGCTTTAAGTCCGCACAACGGCGGACTACCCCGGGAAGCTCAAGGTCGCCCACTGGCTGCCTCTGAGGATCCCGGTCTTGCTTTAAGTCCGAACAACGGTGAACTGCCCCGGGAAGCTCAAGGTCGCCTACTGGCTGCCTCTGAGGATCCCGGTCTTGCTATAAGTCCGCACAACGGCGGACTACCCCGGGAAGCTCAAGGTCGCCCACTGGCTGCCTCTGAGGATCCCGGTCTTGCTTTAAGTCTGCGCAACGGCGGACTACACTCTATAGATCATGCGAGCTCTCGCTGTGTCGAGCTTCCGAGTTAAATTCTTCGTTGAATACCTCCTGCCTTTCCACGGTCTCAACGACGAGAGGTCGCAGAGCCGGAGGAGGTCGCTGCTCGACTGCCTTGTCTTTCTGGTCTAACAGCGTATCTTCGAGCTTGATGTGCTGCTGGACAAGGGCAAAGAGCTCGACCATCGTGCGAGGATCTTTGAACACCAGCGCGTCATGAAGCTTGCTTCCCTCGGGGAGGGCATTCCGGAAAGCGCTCACCGTTGTGCGATCTTGGCCGACCACGTCCTCCAGAGCGAGGTAGGCACTTCGAAAGCGCGTCGCGAAGCTTCGAAGGGTTTCGCGGGCTCCCATGGCCAAAGTGAAGAGGGACTCAATCTTCTTTGGGGGCGTTGCAGCGGTACTGCTCCAGAAATAGCCTGGAGAGAGTAGGGAAGTCTGGAATGGTGCCCGATGGCAGCTTGTGGAACCAATTCAACACCGAGCCGGTTAAACTGCTCGGGAATGCTCGGCACAAGACGTGGTCTTGGTCCCGGAAAAACAAAAGCTTTCTGTAGACCAAGAGATGGTCAACGGGATCCTGCGTCCCGTCGAACAATACAAACTTCGGCGGGATCCAATGGTGAGGAAAACCTCCTTGGTGCACCTCGCTCGTGAAAGGCGAGCTAACCCCGTGGGCGGCGAGGTCCTCCAGCAGGTCAACCGTCACGTTAGGTCGCTGCCAGTGCCCGGGGAAAACTCCCAGAGGCTGCTGCGCAGGTCCCAGGAGGCCGTGCACGCTCCCTCGAGGGAGGTACGGATCCGCCCCGCGGCGACCTTCGGGGGCTACCGCTCGGCGGCCTCCTCGCTGTTCGCCCGCGGATTCCTTTAGCGCGGCGGTTGGTCTGTGGTAGGCCGTTGCCTCTCGAGCTTCGGAAGGTATAGCCACCGCGGGCTCTTTCCCTCGTCGCCGATGACACGGGTCGCGACCCCGCTCTAGAGACCTTGCCTCCGACCCGTCAGAATCGACGCTCCGGCTACGGCGGCGAGGGATGGTCGCGCGCGAGGTCGCCTGGTTGCTAGACCGCTGGGTTACAAGCTTCTGTAACCTGGTGAGTGGGGTCTCCTTCGCTCCACGCACGGCCGTCCTCTCAACCGGGGGTTCCGGACGGGAAGTTCGCCGTGCTGGTACGGTCGTGGGCAGACGCAACGAGACGGGAGGTCACGCGGGGGATGCGGGCCTCGATGGTCCCGATCGCCGGCTCACCGCCGGGGCTTGACGCAAGCGCGTCAACTCTTCCATCATTGCCCGCTGGGTGGCCAACATCTCCAACAGGAGCTGATCACTGAGCGGGACAAGGGGCTGGGGAGTCTCAGCGGGGGGTTCGCTGTGCACAGACCCCATACGGGCCCTCGCCCGCCTGCGTCCCCTTGTCGTTGGAGCCATCGTTGGGGCTGCGAGAGCCGACGGCGTTCAACCGTGTGGTCGTGGGCGTTCTCGCAGGAACCAGTCGGAATCCCACAGACGGCGCCAAATGTTTGGGGGATTTTTCACTGATCCTTGCGAGCCACCTGCGAGACAAAGAAAAGAGAACGTGAGAACGGCTGGCTCCCTTAGGAGCGCAGACCCTCCGACGCTCAAGTCAGTCACGGGTGCACAACAGCGAGCTGTTGTATACCAAAGTGGTAGGGAAATGGGATTCGAACCTATACTTTGGAGCCTGGGGGTGTGCATTTATAGACATTGGCGGCCTATGATGGCCCGACACGTGGAGATACTTCCAGGGCCTTCTAGACCCCCACGTTCTGGCTCGCGTGGGTCTGACTGTCCTTGGTACTCGCGTCCTGACATTCTGTCGTCAAGCCTGCCAGGCGGTTTGAGTGGGGGAGAGCATCTTTCTTATCGCGGCCAGGTGGCTATTCTGGAATGTTCAAGTCTGGGCGGTCTCAGGGAGAAAACAAAGGCAAGCTCGGCCTGCACTGCTCCGCCCTTTCGTCCATATTTATCAAGAGTCGGACCTCGCGGGAGCAACCTCTTCGATAAACAGGGGTCTGGGCGAGCTCCTGAGCGAGCATGGGCGAGCTCCTGCGCGAGCTAGACGAGCTCCTGAGCGAGCATGGGCGAGCTCCTACGTGAGCTAGGCGAGCTCCTGAGCAAGCTGGGGTGAGCTCCTGGCGATCTTGGGCGAGCTCCTGCGCGAGCTAGGCGAGCTCATGAGCGAACTTGGGCGAGCTCCTGTGCGAGCGTGGGCGAGCTCCTGCGCGAGCTAGGCGAGCTCATGAGCGAACTTAGGCGAGCTCCTGTGCGAGCGTGGGCGAGCTCCTTAGCGAGCTTTTGGCCTTGGGTTCCTTCAGCCCAATGTGGATCTCGCTCCACTGTCAAGATGATTTAGTGAGCTGCACTCAGATACAAGGTGTCCATCCAGCTCCCTGTGGGGGCGAGCTTCTTACGGGCTGAAAGGGCGAGCTCCTTGCGGGCTGGGGCGAGCTGCACTCAGATACAAGGTGTCCATCCAGCTCTCTGTGGGGGCGAGCTTCTGATGGGCTGAGAGGGCGAGCTCCTTGCGAGCTGGGAAGGGGGCCCGCTCGGCTTCCGAGGGTTCCAACTCCTGGACGGGCTCCTTCGAGAACTCTATCTCAGGTGTTGGCAATGCTATCCAAGATATGTGGTTTTTGACTACCCCCAACAGATCGTACGAATGAATTAGAATGAATCATACGAATGAATTAGAATGGATACATTCGAACGAATGAATTAGAATAGATCATAGGAATGAATTAGAATGGATCATACGAATGAATTAGAATTGATCGTGCGAATGAATTAGAATGGATTGTACGAATAAATTAGAATGGATACATTCGTGCGAATGAAGTAGAATGGATCGTATGAATGAATTAGAATGGATCGTACGAATGAATTAGAATGAATCGTACGAATGAATTAGAATGGATACATTCGAACGAATAAATTAGAATAGATCGTAGGAATGAATTAGAATGGATCATACGAATGAATTAGAATTGATCGTGCGAATGAATTAGAATGGATTGTACGAATGAATTAGAATGGATACATTCGTGCGAATGAAATAGAATGGATCGTACGAATGAATTAGAATGGATCGTACGAATGAATTAGAATGAATCGTACGAATGAATTAGAATGGATACATTCGAACGAATGAATTAGAATAGATCATAGGAATGAATTAGAATGGATCATACGAATGAATTAGAATTGATCGTGCGAATGAATTAGAATGGATTGTACGAATGAATTAGAATGGATACATTCGTGCGAATGAAGTAGAATGGATCGTACGAATGAATTAGAATGAATCATACGAATGAATTAGAATGAATTGTACGAATGAATTAGAATGGATACATTCGAACGAATGAATTAGAATAGATCGTAGGAATGAATTAGAATGGATCATACGAATGAATTAGAATTGATCGTGCGAATGAATTAGAATGGATTGTACGAATGAATTAGAATGGATACATTCGTGCGAATGAAGTAGAATGGATCGTACGAATGAATTAGAATGGATTGAATTAGAATGGATTGTACGAATAAATTAGAATGGATCATACAAATGAATTAGAATGGATTGTACGAATGAATTAGAATGGATCAAACGAATGAATTAGAATTGATCGTACGAATGAATTAGAAAGGATACATTCATGCGAATGAAGTAGAATGGATCGTACGAATGAATTAGAATGGATCGTACGAATGAATTAGAATGGATCGTGCGAATGAATTAGAATGGATTGTACGAATGAATTAGAATGGATTGTACGAATGAATTAGAATGGAATGTATCCATTCTACTTCATTCGCACGAATGTATCCATTCTAATTCATTCGTACAATCCATTCTAATTTATTCGTTCGATCCATTCTAATTCATTCATACGAATGAATTAGAATTGATCGTGCGAATGAATTAGAATGGATTGTACGAATGAATTAGAATGGATACATTCGTGCGAATGAAGTAGAATGAATCAGAATGGATCGTACGAATGAATTAGAATGAATTAGAATGGATACATTCGAACGAATGAATTAGAATAGATCGTAGGAATGAATTAGAATTGATCGTGCGAATGAATTAGAATGGATTGTACGAATGAATTAGAATGGATCATACGAATGAATTAGAATGGATCGTGCGAATGAATTAGAATAGATTGTACGAATGAATTAGAATAGATACATTCATGTGAATGAATTAGAATGGATCGGACGAATGAATTAGAATGGATCGTACGAATGAATTAGAATGGATCGTACGAATGAATTAGAATGAATCGTACGAATGAATTAGAATAGATACATTCGAACGAATGAATTAGAATAGATCGTAGGAATGAATTAGAATGGATCATACGAATGAATTAGAATGGATCGTACGAATGAATTAGAATGGATCGTACGAATGAATTAGAATGGATCGTACGAATGAATTAGAATGGATCGTACGAATGAATTAGAATGGATCGTACGAATGAATTAGAATGGATTGTACGAATGAATTAGAATGGATACATTCGTGCGAATGAAGTAGAATGGATCGTACGAATGAATTAGAATGGATACATTCGTGAGAATGAAGTCGAATGGATCGTACGAATGAATTAGAATGGATCGTACGAATGAATTAGAATGAATCGTACGAATGAATTAGAATGGATACATTCGAACGAATGAATTAGAATAGATCATAGAAATGAATTAGAATGGATCATACAAATGAATTAGAATTGATCGTGCGAATGAATTAGAATGGATTGCACGTACGATCCATTCTACTTCATTCGCATGAATGTATCCATTCTAATTCCTTCGTACAATCCATTCTAATTTATTCGCACGATCAATTCTAATTCATTCGTATGATCCATTCTAATTCATTCGTACGATCCATTCTACTTCATTCACACGAATGTATCCATTCTAATTCATTCGTACGATCCATTCTAATTCATTCGTACGATCCATTCTAATTCATTCGCACGATCAATTCTAATTCATTCGCACGAATGTGTCAATTCTAATTCATTCGTACGATCTATTCTAATTCATTCGCACGATCCATTCTAATTTATTCGTACGATCCATTCTACTTCATTCGCACGAATGTATCCATTCTAATTCATTCGTACAATCCATTCTAATTCATTCGCACGATCAATTCTAATTCATTCGTATGATCCATTCTAATTCATTCCTACGATCTATTCTAATTCATTCGTTCGAATGTATCCATTCTAATTCATTCATACAATCCATTCTAATCGTACGAATGAATTAGAATGGAAACATTCAAACGAATGAATTAGAATAGATCGTAGGAATGAATTAGAATGGATCATACGAATGAATTAGAATTGATCGTGCGAATAAATTAGAATGGATTGTACGAATGAATTAGAATGGATACATTCGTGCGAATGAATTAGAATGGATCATACGAATGAATTAGAATTGATCATAAGAATGAATTAGAATGGATACATTCGAACGAATGAATTAGAATAGATCGTAGGAATGAATTAGAATGAATCGTAGGAATGAATTAGAATGGATGCATTCGTGCGAATGAAGTAGAATGGATCGTACGAATGAATTAGAATAGATCGTACGAATGAATTAGAATGGATACATTCGAACGAATGAATTAGAATAGATCGTAGGAATGAATTAGAATGGATCATACGAATGAATTAGAATTGATCGTGCGAATGAATTAGAATGGATTGTACGAATGAATTAGAATGGATACATTCGAGCGAATGAAGTAGAATGGATACATTCCATTCTAATTCATTCGTACGATCCATTCTAATTCATTCCTACGATCTATTCTAATTCATTCGTTCGAATGTATCCATTCTAATTCATTCGTACGATTCATTCTAATTCATTCCTACGATCTATTCTAATTCATTCGTTCGAATGTATCCATTCTAATTCATTCGTATGATCAATTCTAATACATTCGAACGAATGAATTAGAATAGATCGTAGGAATGAATTAGAATGAATCGTACGAATGAATTAGAATAGATCGTAGGAATGAATTAGAATGGATTGTACGAATGTATTAGAATTGATCATACGAATGAATTAGAATGAATTAGAATGGATTAGAATGGATTGTACGAATGAATTAGAATGAATCGTGCGAATGAATTAGAATAGATCATAGGAATAAATTAGAATGGATCGTACGAATGTTTCCATTCTAATTCATTCGTACGATTCATTCTAATTCATTCGTACGATCCATTCTGATTCATTCGTACGATCCATTCTACTTCATTCGCACGAATGTATCCATTCTAATTCATTCGTGCAATCCAATCTAATTCATTCGCACGATCAATTCTAATTCATTCGTATGATCCATTCTAATTCATTCCTACGATCTATTCTAATTCATTTGTTCGAATGTATCCATTCTAATTCATTCGTACGATTCATTCTAATTAATTCGTACGATCCATTCTAATTCATTCGTACGATCCATTCTACTTCATTCGCACGAACGTATCCATTCTAATTCATTCGTACAATCCATTCTAATTCATTCGCACGATCAATACTAATTCATTCGTATGATACATTCTAATTCATACGAATGAATTAGAAATGAAGTAGAATGGATCGTACGAATGAATTAGAATGGATCGTACGAATGAATTAGAATGAATCGTACGAATGAATTAGAATGGATACATTCGAACGAATAAATTAGAATAGATCGTAGGAATGAATTAGAATGGATCATACGAATAAATTAGAATTGATCGTACAAATGAATTAGAATGGATTGTACGAATGAATTAGAATGGATACATTCGTGCGAATGAAGTAGAATGGATCATACGAATGAATTTGAATGGATCGTACGAATGAATTAGAATGGATACATTCGAACGAATGAATTAGAATGGATAGTAGGAATAAATTAGAATGGATCATACGAATGAATTAGAATTGATCGTGCGAATGAATTAGAATGGATACATTCGTGCGAATGAATTAGAATTGATCGTGCGAATGAATTAGAATGGATACATTCGAACGAATGAATTAGAATAGATCGTAGGAATGAATTAGAATGGATCATACGAATGAATTAGAATTGATCGTGCGAATGAATTAGAATGGATCGTACGAATGAATTAGAATGGAAACATTCGAACGAATGAATTAGAATAGATCGTAGGAATGAATTAGAATGGATCATACGAATGAATTAGAATTGATCGTGCGAATGAATTAGAATGATTGTACGAATGAATTAGAATGGATACATTCGTGCGAATGAAGTAGAATGGATCGTACGAATAAATTAGAATGGATCGTACGAATGAATTAGAATGAATCGTACGAATGAATTAGAATGGATACATTCGAACGAATAAATTAGAATAGATCGTAGGAATGAATTAGAATGGATCATACGAATGAATTAGAATTGATCGTGCGAATGAATTAGAATGGATTGTACGAATGAATTAGAATGGATACATTTGTGCGAATGAAGTAGAATGGATCGTACGAATGAATTAGAATGGATCGTACGAATGAATTAGAATGAATCGTACGAATGAATTAGAATGGATACATTCGAACGAATGAATTAGAATTGATCATAGGAATGAATTAGAATGAATCATACGAATGAATTAGAATTGATCGTGCGAATGAATTAGAATGGATTGTACGAATGAATTAGAATGGATACATTCGTGCGAATGAAGTAGAATGGATCGTACGAATGAATCAGAATGGATCGTACGAATGAATTAGAATGAATCGTACGAATGAATTAGAATGGATACATTCGAACGAATGAATTAGAATAGATCGTAGGAATGAATTAGAATGGATCATACGAATGAATTAGAATTGATCGTGCGAATGAATTAGAATGGATTGTACGAATGAATTAGAATGGATACATTCGTGCGAATGAAGTAGAATGGATCGTACGAATGAATTAGAATGGATCATACGAATGAATCAGAATGGATCGTACGAATGAATTAGAATGAATCGTAGGAATGAATTAGAATGGATACATTCGAACGAATGAATTAGAATAGATCATAGGAATGAATTAGAATGGATCGTACGAATGAATTAGAATGAATCGTATGAATGAATTAGAATGGATATATTCGAACGAATGAATTAGAATAGATCGTAGGAATGAATTAGAATGGATACATTCGAACGAATAAATTAGAATAAATTAGAATAGATCGTAGGAATGAATTAGAATGGATCAAACGAATGAATTAGAATTGATCGTGCGAATGAATTAGAATGGATTGTCTGAATGAATTAGAATGGATACATTCGTGCGAATGATGTAGAATGGATCGTACGAATGAATTAGAATGGATCGTACGAATGAATTAGAATAAATCGAACGAATGAATTAGAATGGAAATATTCGAACGAATGAATTAGAATAGATCGTAGGAATGAATTAGAATGGATCATACGAATGAATTAGAATGGATCGTACGAATGAATTAGAATGGATTGTACGAATAAATTAGAATGGATACATTCGTGCGAATGAAGTAGAATGGATCGTACGAATGAATTAGAATGGATCGTACGAATGAATTAGAATAGATCGTACGAATGAATTAGAATGAATCGTACGAATGAATTAGGAATTATATCCATTCTAATTCATTCGTACGATTCATTCTAATTCATTCGTACGATCCATTCTAATTCATTCGTACGATCCATTCTACTTCATTCGCACGAATGTATCCATTCTAATTCATTCGTACAATCCATTCTAATTCATTCGCACGATCAATTCTAATTCATTCGTAATATCCATTCTAATTCATTCCTACGTAGGAATGAATTAGAATGGATCATACGAATGAATTAGAATTGATCGTGCGAATGAATTAGAATGGATTGCACGAATGAATTAGAATGGATACATTCGTGGAATAAATAAGAATGGATCGTACGAATGAATTAGAATGGATCATGCGAATGAATTTGAATGGATCGTACGAATGAATAAAAATGGATCGTACGAATGAATTAGAATGGATACATTCGAGCGAATAAATTAGAATAGATTGTAGGAATGAATTAGAATGGATCATACGAATGAATTAGAATTGATCGTGCGAATGAATTAGAATAGATTGTACGAATGAATTAGAATGGATACATTCGTGTGAATGAAGTAGAATGGATCGTACGAATGAATTAGAATGGATCATACGAATGAATTAGAATGAATCGTACGAATGAATTAGAATGGATACATTTGAACGAATGAATTAGAATAGATCGTTGGAATGAATTAGAATGGATCATACAAATGAATTAGAATTGATCGTGCGAATGAATTAGAATGGATTGTACGAATGAATTAGAATGGATACATTCGTGCGAATGAAGTAGACTGGATCGTACGAATAAATTAGAATGGATCGTACGAATGAATTAGAATGAATCGTACGAATGAATTAGAATGGATACATTCGAACGAATGAATTAGAATAGATCGTAGGAATGAATTAGAATGGATCATACGAATGAATTAGAATTGATCTAATTCATTCGTACGATTCATTCTAATTCATTCGTACGATCCATTCTGATTCATTCGTACGATCCATTCTACTTCATTCGCACGAATGTATCCATTCTAATTCATTCGTACAATCCATTCTAATTCATTCGCACGATCAATTCTAATTCATTCGTATGATTCATTCTAATTCATTCCTATGATCTATTCTAATTCATTCGTTCGAATGTATCCATTCTAATTCATTCGCACGATCAATTCTAATTCATTCGTATGATCCATTCTAATTTATTCCTACGATCTATTCTAATTCATTCGTGCGAATGTATCCATTCTAATTCATTCGTATAATCCATTCTAATTCATTCGCACGATCAATTCTAATTCATTCGTATGATCCATTCTAATTCATTCCTACGATCTATTCTAATTCATTCGTTCGAATGTATCCATTCTAATTCATTCGTACGATTCATTCTAATTCATTCGTACGATCCATTCTAATTTATTCGTACGATCCATTCTACTTCATTCGCACGAATGTATCCATTCTAATTCATTCGTGCAATCCATTCTAATTCATTCGCACGATCATTTCTAATTCATTCGTACGATCCATTCTAATTCATTCGTACGATCCATTCTACTTCATTCGTATGAATGTATCCATTCTAATTCATTCGTACAATCCTTTCTAATTCATTCGCACGATCAATTCTAATTCATTCGTATGATCCATTCTAATTCATTCCTACGATCTATTCTAATTTATTCGTTCGAATGTATCCATTCTAATTCATTCGTACGATTCATTCTAATTCATTCGTGCGATCCATTCTAATACATTCGTACGATCCATTCTACTTCATTCACACGAATGTATCCATTCTAATTCATTCGTGCGAATGGATCGTACGAATTAATTAGAATGGATTCATTCGTACGATCCATTCTAATGAATGAATTAGTACAATCCATTCTAATTAGAATGAATTAGAATGGATCGTACGAATGAATTAGAAAGAATTGTACGAATGAATTAGAATGGATCGTAGGAATGAATCGTGCGAATGAACGAATGATTTAGAATAGATTGTACGAATGAATTAGAATGGATCGTACGAATGAATTAGAATGGATCGTACGAATGAATTAGAATGAATCGTACGAATGAATTAGAATGGATATATTCGTGCGAATGAAGTAGAATGGATCGTACGAATGAATTAGAATGGATCGTACGAACGAATGAATTAGAATAGATCGTACAATCCATTCTAATTCATTCGCTCGATCAATTCTAATTCATTCGAATGAATTAGAATAGATCTGGATAGTGCGAATAAATTTGAATGGATTGCACGAATGAATTAGAATGGATACATTCGTGCGAATGAAGTAGAATGGATCGTACGAATGAATTAGAATGGATCGTACGAATGAATCAGAATGGATCATACGAATGAATTAGAATGGATCATACGAATGAATTAGAATGAATCGTACGAATGAATTAGAATGGATACATTCGAACGAATGAATTAGCATATATCATAGGAATGAATTAGAATGGATCACACAAATGAATTAGAATTGATCATGCGAATGAATTAGAATGGATTGAACGTATGATCCATTCTACTTCATTCGCACGAATGTATCCATTCTAATTCATTCGTACGATCCATTCTAATTCATTCGTACGATCCATTCTAATTTATTCGCACGATCAATTCTAATTCATTCGCACGAATGTATCAATTCTAATTCATTCGTACGATCTATTCTAATTCATTCGCACGATCCATTCTAATTCATTCGTACGATCCATTCTACTTCATTCGCACGAATGTATCCATTCTAATTCATTCGTACAATCCATTCTAATTCATTCGCACGATCAATTCAAATTCATTTGTATGATCCATTCTAATTCATTCCTACGATCTATTCTAATTCATTCGTTCGAATGTATCCATTCTAATTCATTCGTATGATTCATTCTAATTCATTCGTACGATCCATTCTAATTCATTCGTACGATCCATTCTACTTCATTCTCATAAATGTATCCATTCTAATTCATTCGTACAATCTATTCTAATTCATTCGCACGATCAATTCTAATTCATTCGTATGATCCATTCTAATTCATTCCTACGATCTATTCTAATTCATTCGTACAATCCATTCTAATTCATTCGCACGATCAATTCTAATTCATTCATATGATCCATTCTAATTCATTCCTACGATCTATTCTAATTCATTCGTTCGAATGTATCCATTCTAATTCATTCTAATTCATTCGTACGATCCATTCTACTTCCTTAGAATGGATCGTACGAATGAATTAGAATACGAATGAATTAGAATGGATCATACGAATGAATTAGAATTGATCGTGCGAATGAATTAGAATGGATTGTACGAATGAATACGTACGATCTATTCTACGAATGAATTCTAATTCTAATTCATTCGTTCATTCGTACGATCCATTCTTACTCATTCTAATTAATTCAATTCGTGCGAATGAACGATCCATTATAATTCATTCGTATGATAATTTCTAATTCATTCGTATGATCAATTAGATCGTACGAATGAATTAGAATGAATCGTACGAATGAATGGATCCATTCTAATTCATTCTAATTAGAATTAACGTACGATTCATTCATTCGTACGATTCATTCTAATTAACGTACGATTCATTCATTCATATGAATTCATTCGTACGATCCATTCTACTTCATTTGCACGAATGTATCCATTCTAATTCATTCGTACAATCCATTCTAATTCATTCGCACGATCAATTCTAATTCATTCGTATGATCCATTCTAATTCATTCCTACGATCTATTCTAATTCATTCGTTCGAATGTATCCATTCTAATTCATTCGTACGATTCATTCTAATTCATTCGTACGATCCATTCTAACTCATTCGTACGATCCATTCTACTTCATTCGCACGAATGTATCCATTCTAATTCTTTCGTACAATCCATTCTAATTCATTCGCATGATAATTTCTAATTCATTCGTATGATCCATTCTAATTCATTCCTACGATCTATTCTAATTCATTCGTACGATTCATTCTAATTCATTCGTACGATCCATTCTAATTCATTCGTATGATCCATTCTAATTCATTCATACGATCTATTCTAATTCATTCGTTCGAATGTATCCATTCTAATTCATTCGTACGATTCATTCTAATTCATTCGTACGATCTATTCTATTTCATTCGTACGATCCATTCTACTTTATTCGCACGAATGTATCCATTCTAATTCCTTCGTACAATTCATTCTAATTCATTCGCACGATCAATTCTAATTCATTCGTATGATCCATTCTAATTCATTCCTACGATCTATTCTAATTCATTAGTTCGAATGTATCCATTCTAATTCATTCGTACAATCCATTCTAATTCATTCGCACGATCAATTCTAATTCATTCGTATGATCCATTCTAATTCATTCCTACGATCTATGAATTCATTCGTTCGAATGTATCCATTCTAATTCATTCGTACGATTCATTCTAATTCATTCGTACGATCCATTCTATTTCATTCGTACGATCCATTCTACTTCATTCGCACGAATGTATCCGTTCTAATTCCTTCGTACAATCCATTCTAATTCATTCGCACGATCAATTCTAATTCATTCGTATGATCCATTCTAATTCATTCCTATGATCTATTCTAATTCATTAGTTCGAATGTATCCATTCTAATTTTTTCGTACGATTCATTCTAATTCATTCGTACGATCCATTCTAATTCATTCGTACGATCCATTCTAATTCATTCGCACGAATGTATCCATTCTAATTCATTCGTACGATCCATTCTACTTCATTCGCACGAATGTATCCATTCTAATTCATTCGTACAATCCATTCTAATTTATTCGCACGATCAATTCTAATTCATTCGTTCGTACGATCCATTCTGATTCATTCGTACGATCCATTCTACATCATTCGCACGAATGTATCCATTCTAATTCATTCGTACAATCCATTCTAATTCATTTGCACGATCAATTCTAATTCATTCGTATGATCCATTCTAATTCATTCCTACGATCTATTCTAATTCATTCGTTCGAATGTATCTATTCTAATTCATTCGTACGATTCATTCTAATTCATTCGTACGATCCATTCTAATTCATTCGTACGATCCATTTTACTTCATTCGCTCGAATGTATCCATTCTAATTCATTCGTGCAATCCATTCTAATTCATTCGCACGATCAATTCTAATTCATTCGTATGATCCATTCTAATTCATTCCTACGATCTAT
Organism: Chamaelirium japonicum; assembly: GCA_947650365.1. Taxonomy (NCBI): domain Eukaryota; kingdom Viridiplantae; phylum Streptophyta; class Magnoliopsida; order Liliales; family Melanthiaceae; genus Chamaelirium; species Chamaelirium japonicum. The sequence continues at coordinate 138,204 of CANTAL010000228.1, forward strand.
TCTAATTCATTCGTTCGAATGTATCCATTCTAATTCATTCGTACGATTCATTCTAATTCATTCGTAAGATCCATTCTAATTTATTCGTACGATCCATTCTACTTCATTCGCACGAATGTATCCATTCTAATTCATTCGTACAATCCAATCTAATTCATTCGCACGATCAATTCTAATTCATTCGTATGATCCATTCTAATTCATTCCTACGATCTATTCTAATTCATTCGTTCGAAAGTATCCATTCTAATTCATTCGTACGATTCATTCTAATTCATTCGTACGATCCATTATAATTCATTCGTACGATCCATTCTACTTCATTCGCACGAATGTATCCATTCTAATTCATTCGTACAATCCATTCTAATTCATTCGCACGATCAATTCTAATTCATTCGTATGATCCATTCTAATTCATTCCTACGATCTATTCTAATTCATTCGTTCGAAAGTATCCATTCTAATTCATTCGTACGATTCATTCTAATTCATTCGTACGATCCATTCTAATTCATTCGTACGATCCATTCTACTTCATTCGCACAAATGTATCCATTCTAATTCATTCGTACAATCCATTCTAATTCATTCGCACGATCAATTCTAATTCATTCGTATGATCCATTCTAATTCATTCCTACGATCTATTCTAATTCATTCGTACGATTCATTCTAATTCATTCGTACGATCCATTCTAATTCATTCGTATCATCCATTCTAATTCATTCCTATGATCTATTCTAATTCATTCGTTCGAATGTATCCATTCTAATTCATTCGTACGATCCATTCTATTTCATTCGTACGATCCATTCTACTTCATTCGCACGAATGTATCCATTCTAATTCCTTCGTACAATCCATTCTAATTCATTCGCACGATCAATTCTTATTCATTCGTATGATCCATTCTAATTCATTCCTACGATCTATTCTAATTCATTAGTTTGAATGTATCCATTCTAATTCATTCGTACAATCCATTCTAATTCATTCGCACGATCAATTCTAATTCATTCGTATGATCCATTCTAATTCATTCCTACGATCTATTCTAATTCATTCGTTCGAATGTATCCATTCTAATTCATTCGTACGATTCATTCTAATTCATTCGTACGATCCATTCTATTTCATTCGTACGATCCATTCTACTTCATTCGCACGAATGTATCCATTCTAATTCCTTCGTATAATCCATTCTAATTCATTCGCACGATCAATTCTAATTCATTCGTATGATCCATTCTAATTCATTCCTACGATCTATTCTAATTCATTAGTTCGAATGTATCCATTCTAATTCATTCGTACGATTCATTCTAATTCATTCGTACGATCCATTCTAATTCATTCGTACGATCCATTCTAATTCATTCGCACGAATGTATCCATTCTAATTCAGTCGTACGATCCATTCTACTTCATTCGCACGAATGTATCTATTCTAATTCATTCGTACAATCCATTCTAATTCATTCGCACGATCAATTCTAATTCATTCGCACGATCCATTCTACTTCATTCGTACGAATGAATTAGAATGGATTAGAATGGATTGTACGAATGAATTAGAATGGATCATACGAATGAATTAGAATGAATCGTACGAATGAATTATAATGGATACATTCGAACGAATGAATTAGAATAGATCGTAGGAATGAATTAGAATGGATCATACGAATGAATTAGAATTGATCGTGCGAATGAATTAGAATGGATTGTACGAATGAATTAGAATGGATACATTCGTGCGAATGAAGTAGAATGGATCGTACAAATGAATTAGAATGGATCATACGAATGAATTAGAATGGATCGTACGAATGAATTAGAATGGATCGTATGAATGAATTAGAATGGATCGTACGAATGAATTAGAATGGATCGTACGAATGAATTAGAATGAATACATTCGTGCGAATGAATTAGAATAGATCGTAGGAATGAATTAGAATGGATCGTACGAATGAATTAGATTGGAATGTATCCATTCTACTTCATTCGCTCGAATGTATCCATTTTAATTCATTCGTACAATCCATTCTAATTCATTCGCACGATCAATTCTAATTCATTCGTATGATCCATTCTAATTCATTCCTACGATCTAATCTAATTCCTTCGTGCGAATTCATTCGTACGATTCATTCTAATTCATTCCTACGATCTATTCTAATTTATTCGTTCGAATGTATCCATTCTAATTCATTCATACGATTCATTCTAATTCATTCGTACGATCCATTCTAATTCATTCGTATGATCCATTCTACTTCATTCGCACAAATGTATCCATTCTAATTCATTCGGGCAATCCATTCCTACGATCTATTCTAATTCATTCGTTCGAATGTATCCATTCTAATTCATTCGTACGATCCATTCTAATTCATTCGTACGATCCATTCTACTTCATTCGCACGAATGTATCCATTCTAATTCATTCGTACAATCCATTCTAATTCATTCGCACGATCAATTCTAATTCATTCGTATGATCCATTCTAATTCATTCCTACGATCTATTCTAATTCATTCGTTCGAATGTTTCCATTCTAATTCATTCGTACGATTCATTCTAATTCATTCATACGATCCATTCTAATTCATTCGTACGATCCATTCTACTTCATTCGTACGAATGTATCCATTCTAATTCATTCGTACGATCCATTCTACTTCATTCGCACGAATGTATCCATTCTAATTCATTCGTACAATCCATTCTAATTCATTCGTACGATCAATTCTAATTCATTCGTATGATCCATTCTAATTCATTCCTACGATCTATTCTAATTCATTCGTTCGAATGTTTCTATTCTAATTCATTCGTACGATTCATTCTAATTCATTCGTACGATCCATTCTGATTTATTCGTACGATCCATTCTAATTCATTCGTACGATCCATTCTACTTCATTCGCACGAATGGATCCATTCTAATTCATTCGTACAATCCATTCTAATTCATTCGTACAATTCATTCTAATTCATTCCTACTATCTATTCTAATTCATTCGTTCGAATGTTTCCATTCTAATTCATTCGTACGATTCATTCTAATTCTTTCATACGATCCATTCTAATTCATTCGTACGATCCATTCTACTTCATTCGTATGATCCATTCTAATTCATTCCTACGATCTATTCTAATTCATTCGTTCGAATGTATCCATTCTAATTCATTCGTATGATCAATTCTAATACATTCGAACGAATGAACTAGAATAGATCATAGGAATGAATTAGAATGGATCATACGAATGAATTAGAATTGATCGTGCGAATGAATTAGAATGGATTGTACGAATGAATTAGAATGGATACATTCGTGCGAATGAAGTAGAATGGATCGTACGAATGAATTAGAATAGATCGTACGAATGAATTAGAATGGATACATTCGAACGAATGAATTAGAATAGATCATAGGAATGAATTAGAATGGATCATACGAATGAATTAGAATTGATCGTGCGAATGAATTAGAATGGATTCTACGAATGAATTAGAATGGATACATTCGAGCGAATGAAGTAGAATGGATACATTCCATTCTAATTCATTCGTACGATCCATTCTAATTCATTCCTACGATCTATTCTAATTCATTCGTTAATTCATTCGTTTGAATGTATCCATTCTAATTCATTCTAATTCATTCGTACGATCCATTCTGATTCATTCTACTTCATTCGCACGAATGTATCTATTCTAATTCATTCGTACAATCCATTCTAATTCATTCGCACGATCAATTCTAATTCATTCGTATGATCCATTCTAATTTATTTGTTCGAATGTATCCATTCTAATTCATTCGTACGATTCATTCTAATTCATTCGTACGATCCATTCTAATTCATTCGTACGATCCATTCTACTTCATTCGCACGAATGTATCCATTCTAATTCATTCGTACAGACCATTCTAATTCATTCGCACGAATATATCCATTCGAATGCATTCGTACGATCCACCCTAATTCCTTCGTATGATCCATTCTAATTCATTCGGACGAATGTATCCATTGTAATTCATTCGTACGATCCATTCGAATTCATTCATACGATCCATTCTACTTCATTCATACGATCCATTCTAATTCATTCGCACGAATGTATTCATTCGGACAATCTATTCTAATTTATTCGTACGATCCATTCTAATTCATTAGCACGATCCATTCTAATTCATTCGTACGATCCATTCTATTTCATTTGTATGATCCATTCTTACTCATTCGTACGATCCATTCAAATTCATTCGCACGAATGTATCCATTCTAATTCAGTCATACGATCCATTCTAATTCATTCGCACGATCCATTCTAATTCATTTATACGATCCATTCTAATTCATTCGTACGATCCATTCTGATTCATTCGTACGATCCATTCTACATCATTCGCACGAATGTACGAATGAATTAGAATGGATCATACGAATGAATTAGAATTGATCGTGCGAATGAATTAGAATGGATTGTACGAATGAATTAGAATGGATACATTCGTGCGAATGAAGTAGAATGGATCGTACGAATAAATTAGAATGGATCGTACGAATGAATTAGAATGGATACATTCGAACGAATGAATTAGAATAAATCGTAGGAATGAATTAGAATGGATCATATGAATGAATTAGAATTGATCGTGCGAATGAATTAGAATGGATTGTACGAATGAATTAGAATGGATACATTCGAACTAATGAATTAGAATAGATCATAGGAATGAATTAGAATGGATCATACGAATGAATTAGAATTGATCGTGCGAATGATTTAGAATGGATTGTACGAAGGAATTAGAATGGATACATTCGTGCGAATGAAGTAGAATGGATCGTACGAATGAAATAGAATGGATCGTACGAATGAATTAGAATGGATACATTCGAACGAATGAATTAGAATAGATCGTAGGAATGAATTAGAATGGATCATACGAATGAATTAGAATTGATCGTGCGAATGAATTAGAATGGATTGTACGAATGAATTAGAATGGATACATTCGTGCGAATGAAGTAGAATGGATCGTACGAATGAATTAGAATGGATCATACGAATGAATCAGAATGGATCGTACGAATGAATTAGAATGAATCGTAGGAATGAATTAGAATGGATACATTCGAACGAATGAATTAGAATAGATCATAGGAATGAATTAGAATGGATCGTACGAATGAATTAGAATGAATCGTATGAATGAATTAGAATGGATATATTCGAACGAATGAATTAGAATAGATCGTAGGAATGAATTAGAATGGATACATTCGAACGAATAAATTAGAATAAATTAGAATAGATCGTAGGAATGAATTAGAATGGATCAAACGAATGAATTAGAATTGATCGTGCGAATGAATTAGAATGGATTGTCTGAATGAATTAGAATGGATACATTCGTGCGAATGATGTAGAATGGATCGTACGAATGAATTAGAATGGATCGTACGAATGAATTAGAATAAATCGAACGAATGAATTAGAATGGAAATATTCGAACGAATGAATTAGAATAGATCGTAGGAATGAATTAGAATGGATCATACGAATGAATTAGAATGGATCGTACGAATGAATTAGAATGGATTGTACGAATAAATTAGAATGGATACATTCGTGCGAATGAAGTAGAATGGATCGTACGAATGAATTAGAATGGATCGTACGAATGAATTAGAATAGATCGTACGAATGAATTAGAATGAATCGTACGAATGAATTAGGAATTATATCCATTCTAATTCATTCGTACGATTCATTCTAATTCATTCGTACGATCCATTCTAATTCATTCGTACGATCCATTCTACTTCATTCGCACGAATGTATCCATTCTAATTCATTCGTACAATCCATTCTAATTCATTCGCACGATCAATTCTAATTCATTCGTAATATCCATTCTAATTCATTCCTACGTAGGAATGAATTAGAATGGATCATACGAATGAATTAGAATTGATCGTGCGAATGAATTAGAATGGATTGCACGAATGAATTAGAATGGATACATTCGTGGAATAAATAAGAATGGATCGTACGAATGAATTAGAATGGATCATGCGAATGAATTTGAATGGATCGTACGAATGAATAAAAATGGATCGTACGAATGAATTAGAATGGATACATTCGAGCGAATAAATTAGAATAGATTGTAGGAATGAATTAGAATGGATCATACGAATGAATTAGAATTGATCGTGCGAATGAATTAGAATAGATTGTACGAATGAATTAGAATGGATACATTCGTGCGAATGAAGTAGAATGGATCGTACGAATGAATTAGAATGGATCATACGAATGAATTAGAATGAATCGTACGAATGAATTAGAATGGATACATTTGAACGAATGAATTAGAATAGATCGTTGGAATGAATTAGAATGGATCATACAAATGAATTAGAATTGATCGTGCGAATGAATTAGAATGGATTGTACGAATGAATTAGAATGGATACATTCGTGCGAATGAAGTAGACTGGATCGTACGAATAAATTAGAATGGATCGTACGAATGAATTAGAATGAATCGTACGAATGAATTAGAATGGATACATTCGAACGAATGAATTAGAATAGATCGTAGGAATGAATTAGAATGGATCATACGAATGAATTAGAATTGATCTAATTCATTCGTACGATTCATTCTAATTCATTCGTACGATCCATTCTGATTCATTCGTACGATCCATTCTACTTCATTCGCACGAATGTATCCATTCTAATTCATTCGTACAATCCATTCTAATTCATTCGCACGATCAATTCTAATTCATTCGTATGATTCATTCTAATTCATTCCTATGATCTATTCTAATTCATTCGTTCGAATGTATCCATTCTAATTCATTCGCACGATCAATTCTAATTCATTCGTATGATCCATTCTAATTTATTCCTACGATCTATTCTAATTCATTCGTGCGAATGTATCCATTCTAATTCATTCGTATAATCCATTCTAATTCATTCGCACGATCAATTCTAATTCATTCGTATGATCCATTCTAATTCATTCCTACGATCTATTCTAATTCATTCGTTCGAATGTATCCATTCTAATTCATTCGTACGATTCATTCTAATTCATTCGTACGATCCATTCTAATTTATTCGTACGATCCATTCTACTTCATTCGCACGAATGTATCCATTCTAATTCATTCGTGCAATCCATTCTAATTCATTCGCACGATCATTTCTAATTCATTCGTACGATCCATTCTAATTCATTCGTACGATCCATTCTACTTCATTCGTATGAATGTATCCATTCTAATTCATTCGTACAATCCTTTCTAATTCATTCGCACGATCAATTCTAATTCATTCGTATGATCCATTCTAATTCATTCCTACGATCTATTCTAATTTATTCGTTCGAATGTATCCATTCTAATTCATTCGTACGATTCATTCTAATTCATTCGTGCGATCCATTCTAATACATTCGTACGATCCATTCTACTTCATTCACACGAATGTATCCATTCTAATTCATTCGTGCGAATGGATCGTACGAATTAATTAGAATGGATTCATTCGTACGATCCATTCTAATGAATGAATTAGTACAATCCATTCTAATTAGAATGAATTAGAATGGATCGTACGAATGAATTAGAAAGAATTGTACGAATGAATTAGAATGGATCGTAGGAATGAATCGTGCGAATGAACGAATGATTTAGAATAGATTGTACGAATGAATTAGAATGGATCGTACGAATGAATTAGAATGGATCGTACGAATGAATTAGAATGAATCGTACGAATGAATTAGAATGGATATATTCGTGCGAATGAAGTAGAATGGATCGTACGAATGAATTAGAATGGATCGTACGAACGAATGAATTAGAATAGATCGTACAATCCATTCTAATTCATTCGCTCGATCAATTCTAATTCATTCGAATGAATTAGAATAGATCTGGATAGTGCGAATAAATTTGAATGGATTGCACGAATGAATTAGAATGGATACATTCGTGCGAATGAAGTAGAATGGATCGTACGAATGAATTAGAATGGATCGTACGAATGAATCAGAATGGATCATACAAATGAATTAGAATGGATCATACGAATGAATTAGAATGAATCGTACGAATGAATTAGAATGGATACATTCGAACGAATGAATTAGCATATATCATAGGAATGAATTAGAATGGATCACACAAATGAATTAGAATTGATCATGCGAATGAATTAGAATGGATTGAACGTATGATCCATTCTACTTCATTCGCACGAATGTATCCATTCTAATTCATTCGTACGATCCATTCTAATTCATTCGTACGATCCATTCTAATTTATTCGCACGATCAATTCTAATTCATTCGCACGAATGTATCAATTCTAATTCATTCGTACGATCTATTCTAATTCATTCGCACGATCCATTCTAATTCATTCGTACGATCCATTCTACTTCATTCGCACGAATGTATCCATTCTAATTCATTCGTACAATCCATTCTAATTCATTCGCACGATCAATTCAAATTCATTTGTATGATCCATTCTAATTCATTCCTACGATCTATTCTAATTCATTCGTTCGAATGTATCCATTCTAATTCATTCGTATGATTCATTCTAATTCATTCGTACGATCCATTCTAATTCATTCGTACGATCCATTCTACTTCATTCTCATAAATGTATCCATTCTAATTCATTCGTACAATCTATTCTAATTCATTCGCACGATCAATTCTAATTCATTCGTATGATCCATTCTAATTCATTCCTACGATCTATTCTAATTCATTCGTACAATCCATTCTAATTCATTCGCACGATCAATTCTAATTCATTCATATGATCCATTCTAATTCATTCCTACGATCTATTCTAATTCATTCGTTCGAATGTATCCATTCTAATTCATTCTAATTCATTCGTACGATCCATTCTACTTCCTTAGAATGGATCGTACGAATGAATTAGAATACGAATGAATTAGAATGGATCATACGAATGAATTAGAATTGATCGTGCGAATGAATTAGAATGGATTGTACGAATGAATACGTACGATCTATTCTACGAATGAATTCTAATTCTAATTCATTCGTTCATTCGTACGATCCATTCTTACTCATTCTAATTAATTCAATTCGTGCGAATGAACGATCCATTATAATTCATTCGTATGATAATTTCTAATTCATTCGTATGATCAATTAGATCGTACGAATGAATTAGAATGAATCGTACGAATGAATGGATCCATTCTAATTCATTCTAATTAGAATTAACGTACGATTCATTCATTCGTACGATTCATTCTAATTAACGTACGATTCATTCATTCATATGAATTCATTCGTACGATCCATTCTACTTCATTTGCACGAATGTATCCATTCTAATTCATTCGTACAATCCATTCTAATTCATTCGCACGATCAATTCTAATTCATTCGTATGATCCATTCTAATTCATTCCTACGATCTATTCTAATTCATTCGTTCGAATGTATCCATTCTAATTCATTCGTACGATTCATTCTAATTCATTCGTACGATCCATTCTAACTCATTCGTACGATCCATTCTACTTCATTCGCACGAATGTATCCATTCTAATTCTTTCGTACAATCCATTCTAATTCATTCGCATGATAATTTCTAATTCATTCGTATGATCCATTCTAATTCATTCCTACGATCTATTCTAATTCATTCGTACGATTCATTCTAATTCATTCGTACGATCCATTCTAATTCATTCGTATGATCCATTCTAATTCATTCATACGATCTATTCTAATTCATTCGTTCGAATGTATCCATTCTAATTCATTCGTACGATTCATTCTAATTCATTCGTACGATCTATTCTATTTCATTCGTACGATCCATTCTACTTTATTCGCACGAATGTATCCATTCTAATTCCTTCGTACAATTCATTCTAATTCATTCGCACGATCAATTCTAATTCATTCGTATGATCCATTCTAATTCATTCCTACGATCTATTCTAATTCATTAGTTCGAATGTATCCATTCTAATTCATTCGTACAATCCATTCTAATTCATTCGCACGATCAATTCTAATTCATTCGTATGATCCATTCTAATTCATTCCTACGATCTATGAATTCATTCGTTCGAATGTATCCATTCTAATTCATTCGTACGATTCATTCTAATTCATTCGTACGATCCATTCTATTTCATTCGTACGATCCATTCTACTTCATTCGCACGAATGTATCCGTTCTAATTCCTTCGTACAATCCATTCTAATTCATTCGCACGATCAATTCTAATTCATTCGTATGATCCATTCTAATTCATTCCTATGATCTATTCTAATTCATTAGTTCGAATGTATCCATTCTAATTTTTTCGTACGATTCATTCTAATTCATTCGTACGATCCATTCTAATTCATTCGTACGATCCATTCTAATTCATTCGCACGAATGTATCCATTCTAATTCATTCGTACGATCCATTCTACTTCATTCGCACGAATGTATCCATTCTAATTCATTCGTACAATCCATTCTAATTTATTCGCACGATCAATTCTAATTCATTCGTTCGTACGATCCATTCTGATTCATTCGTACGATCCATTCTACATCATTCGCACGAATGTATCCATTCTAATTCATTCGTACAATCCATTCTAATTCATTTGCACGATCAATTCTAATTCATTCGTATGATCCATTCTAATTCATTCCTACGATCTATTCTAATTCATTCGTTCGAATGTATCTATTCTAATTCATTCGTACGATTCATTCTAATTCATTCGTACGATCCATTCTAATTCATTCGTACGATCCATTTTACTTCATTCGCTCGAATGTATCCATTCTAATTCATTCGTGCAATCCATTCTAATTCATTCGCACGATCAATTCTAATTCATTCGTATGATCCATTCTAATTCATTCCTACGATCTATTCTAATTCATTCGTTCGAATGTATCCATTCTAATTCATTCGTACGATTCATTCTAATTCATTCGTAAGATCCATTCTAATTTATTCGTACGATCCATTCTACTTCATTCGCACGAATGTATCCATTCTAATTCATTCGTACAATCCAATCTAATTCATTCGCACGATCAATTCTAATTCATTCGTATGATCCATTCTAATTCATTCCTACGATCTATTCTAATTCATTCGTTCGAAAGTATCCATTCTAATTCATTCGTACGATTCATTCTAATTCATTCGTACGATCCATTATAATTCATTCGTACGATCCATTCTACTTCATTCGCACGAATGTATCCATTCTAATTCATTCGTACAATCCATTCTAATTCATTCGCACGATCAATTCTAATTCATTCGTATGATCCATTCTAATTCATTCCTACGATCTATTCTAATTCATTCGTTCGAAAGTATCCATTCTAATTCATTCGTACGATTCATTCTAATTCATTCGTACGATCCATTCTAATTCATTCGTACGATCCATTCTACTTCATTCGCACAAATGTATCCATTCTAATTCATTCGTACAATCCATTCTAATTCATTCGCACGATCAATTCTAATTCATTCGTATGATCCATTCTAATTCATTCCTACGATCTATTCTAATTCATTCGTACGATTCATTCTAATTCATTCGTACGATCCATTCTAATTCATTCGTATCATCCATTCTAATTCATTCCTATGATCTATTCTAATTCATTCGTTCGAATGTATCCATTCTAATTCATTCGTACGATCCATTCTATTTCATTCGTACGATCCATTCTACTTCATTCGCACGAATGTATCCATTCTAATTCCTTCGTACAATCCATTCTAATTCATTCGCACGATCAATTCTTATTCATTCGTATGATCCATTCTAATTCATTCCTACGATCTATTCTAATTCATTAGTTTGAATGTATCCATTCTAATTCATTCGTACAATCCATTCTAATTCATTCGCACGATCAATTCTAATTCATTCGTATGATCCATTCTAATTCATTCCTACGATCTATTCTAATTCATTCGTTCGAATGTATCCATTCTAATTCATTCGTACGATTCATTCTAATTCATTCGTACGATCCATTCTATTTCATTCGTACGATCCATTCTACTTCATTCGCACGAATGTATCCATTCTAATTCCTTCGTATAATCCATTCTAATTCATTCGCACGATCAATTCTAATTCATTCGTATGATCCATTCTAATTCATTCCTACGATCTATTCTAATTCATTAGTTCGAATGTATCCATTCTAATTCATTCGTACGATTCATTCTAATTCATTCGTACGATCCATTCTAATTCATTCGTACGATCCATTCTAATTCATTCGCACGAATGTATCCATTCTAATTCAGTCGTACGATCCATTCTACTTCATTCGCACGAATGTATCTATTCTAATTCATTCGTACAATCCATTCTAATTCATTCGCACGATCAATTCTAATTCATTCGCACGATCCATTCTACTTCATTCGTACGAATGAATTAGAATGGATTAGAATGGATTGTACGAATGAATTAGAATGGATCATACGAATGAATTAGAATGAATCGTACGAATGAATTATAATGGATACATTCGAACGAATGAATTAGAATAGATCGTAGGAATGAATTAGAATGGATCATACGAATGAATTAGAATTGATCGTGCGAATGAATTAGAATGGATTGTACGAATGAATTAGAATGGATACATTCGTGCGAATGAAGTAGAATGGATCGTACAAATGAATTAGAATGGATCATACGAATGAATTAGAATGGATCGTACGAATGAATTAGAATGGATCGTATGAATGAATTAGAATGGATCGTACGAATGAATTAGAATGGATCGTACGAATGAATTAGAATGAATACATTCGTGCGAATGAATTAGAATAGATCGTAGGAATGAATTAGAATGGATCGTACGAATGAATTAGATTGGAATGTATCCATTCTACTTCATTCGCTCGAATGTATCCATTTTAATTCATTCGTACAATCCATTCTAATTCATTCGCACGATCAATTCTAATTCATTCGTATGATCCATTCTAATTCATTCCTACGATCTAATCTAATTCCTTCGTGCGAATTCATTCGTACGATTCATTCTAATTCATTCCTACGATCTATTCTAATTTATTCGTTCGAATGTATCCATTCTAATTCATTCATACGATTCATTCTAATTCATTCGTACGATCCATTCTAATTCATTCGTATGATCCATTCTACTTCATTCGCACAAATGTATCCATTCTAATTCATTCGGGCAATCCATTCCTACGATCTATTCTAATTCATTCGTTCGAATGTATCCATTCTAATTCATTCGTACGATCCATTCTAATTCATTCGTACGATCCATTCTACTTCATTCGCACGAATGTATCCATTCTAATTCATTCGTACAATCCATTCTAATTCATTCGCACGATCAATTCTAATTCATTCGTATGATCCATTCTAATTCATTCCTACGATCTATTCTAATTCATTCGTTCGAATGTTTCCATTCTAATTCATTCGTACGATTCATTCTAATTCATTCATACGATCCATTCTAATTCATTCGTACGATCCATTCTACTTCATTCGTACGAATGTATCCATTCTAATTCATTCGTACGATCCATTCTACTTCATTCGCACGAATGTATCCATTCTAATTCATTCGTACAATCCATTCTAATTCATTCGTACGATCAATTCTAATTCATTCGTATGATCCATTCTAATTCATTCCTACGATCTATTCTAATTCATTCGTTCGAATGTTTCTATTCTAATTCATTCGTACGATTCATTCTAATTCATTCGTACGATCCATTCTGATTTATTCGTACGATCCATTCTAATTCATTCGTACGATCCATTCTACTTCATTCGCACGAATGGATCCATTCTAATTCATTCGTACAATCCATTCTAATTCATTCGTACAATTCATTCTAATTCATTCCTACTATCTATTCTAATTCATTCGTTCGAATGTTTCCATTCTAATTCATTCGTACGATTCATTCTAATTCTTTCATACGATCCATTCTAATTCATTCGTACGATCCATTCTACTTCATTCGTATGATCCATTCTAATTCATTCCTACGATCTATTCTAATTCATTCGTTCGAATGTATCCATTCTAATTCATTCGTATGATCAATTCTAATACATTCGAACGAATGAACTAGAATAGATCATAGGAATGAATTAGAATGGATCATACGAATGAATTAGAATTGATCGTGCGAATGAATTAGAATGGATTGTACGAATGAATTAGAATGGATACATTCGTGCGAATGAAGTAGAATGGATCGTACGAATGAATTAGAATAGATCGTACGAATGAATTAGAATGGATACATTCGAACGAATGAATTAGAATAGATCATAGGAATGAATTAGAATGGATCATACGAATGAATTAGAATTGATCGTGCGAATGAATTAGAATGGATTCTACGAATGAATTAGAATGGATACATTCGAGCGAATGAAGTAGAATGGATACATTCCATTCTAATTCATTCGTACGATCCATTCTAATTCATTCCTACGATCTATTCTAATTCATTCGTTAATTCATTCGTTTGAATGTATCCATTCTAATTCATTCTAATTCATTCGTACGATCCATTCTGATTCATTCTACTTCATTCGCACGAATGTATCTATTCTAATTCATTCGTACAATCCATTCTAATTCATTCGCACGATCAATTCTAATTCATTCGTATGATCCATTCTAATTTATTTGTTCGAATGTATCCATTCTAATTCATTCGTACGATTCATTCTAATTCATTCGTACGATCCATTCTAATTCATTCGTACGATCCATTCTACTTCATTCGCACGAATGTATCCATTCTAATTCATTCGTACAATCCATTCTAATTCATTCGCACGATCAATTCTAATTCATTCGTATGATCCATTCTAATTCATTCCTACGATCTATTCTAATTCATTCGTTCGAATGTTTCCATTCTAATTCATTCGTACGATTAGAATGGATTGTACGAATGAATTAGAATGGATACAATCGAACGAATAAATTAGAATAGATCGTAGGAATGAATTAGAATGGATCATACGAATGAATTAGAATTGATCGTGCGAATGAATTAGAATGGATTCTACGAATGAATTAGAATGGATACATTCGTGCGAATGAAGTAGAATGGATCGTACGAATGTATTAGAATGGATCGTACGAATGAATTAGAATGAATCGTACGAATGAATTAGAATGGATACATTCGAACGAATGAATTAGAATAGATCGTAGGAATGAATTAGAATGGATCATGCGAATGAATTAGAATTGATCGTGCGAATGAATTAGAATGGATTGTACGAATGAATTAGAATGGAATGTATCCATTCTAATTCATTCGTACGATCCATTCTAATTCATTCGTACGATCCATTCTAATTCATTCGTACGATCCATTCTAATTCATTCGTTCGAATGTATCCATTCTAATTCATTCGTACGATTCATTCTAATTCATTCGTACGATCCATTCTAATTCATTCGTACGATCCATTCTAATTCATTCCTACGATCTATTCTAATTCATTCGTTCGAATGTTTCCATTCTAATTCATTCGTACGATCCATTCTAATTCATTCGTACAATCCATTCTAATTCATTCGCACGATCAATTCTAATTCATTCGTATGATCCATTCTAATTCATTCGTATGATCCATTCTAATTCATTCCTATGATCTATTCTAATTCATTCGTTTGAATGTACACATTCTAATTCATTCGTATGATTCATTCTAATTCATTCGTACGATCCATTCTAATTCATTCGTACGATCCATTCTACTTCATTCTCACGAATGTATCCATTCTAATTCATTCGTACAATCCATTCTAATTCATTCGCACGATCGATTCTAATTCATTCGTATGATCCATTCTAATTCATTCCTACGATCTATTCTAATTCATTCGTACAATCCATTCTAATTCATTCGCACGATCAATTCTAATTCATTCGTATGATCCATTCTAATTCATTCCTACTATCTATTCTAATTCATTCGTTCGAATGTATCCATTCTAATTCATTCGTACGATTCATTCTAATTCATTCGTACGATCCATTCTAATTCATTCGTACGATCCATTCTACTTCATTCGCACGAATGCATCCATTTTAATTCATTCGTACAATCCATTCTAATTCATTCGCACGATCAATTCTAATTCATTCGTATGATCCATTCTAATTCATTCCTACGATCTATTCTAATTCATTCGTTCGAATGTATCCATTCTAATTCATTCGTACGATTCATTCCAATTCATTCGTACGATCCATTCTAATTCATTCGTACGATCCATTCTACTTCATTCGCACGAATGTATCCATTCTAATTCATTCGTACAGACCATTCTAATTCATTCGCACGAATATATCCATTCGAATGCATTCGTACGATCCACCCTAATTCCTTCGTATGATCCATTCTAATTCATTCGGACGAATGTATCCATTGTAATTCATTCGTACGATCCATTCGAATTCATTCATACGATCCATTCTACTTCATTCATACGATCCATTCTAATTCATTCGCACGAATGTATTCATTCGGACAATCTATTCTAATTTATTCGTACGATCCATTCTAATTCATTAGCACGATCCATTCTAATTCATTCGTACGATCCATTCTATTTCATTTGTATGATCCATTCTTACTCATTCGTACGATCCATTCAAATTCATTCGCACGAATGTATCCATTCTAATTCAGTCATACGATCCATTCTAATTCATTCGCACGATCCATTCTAATTCATTTATACGATCCATTCTAATTCATTCGTACGATCCATTCTGATTCATTCGTACGATCCATTCTACATCATTCGCACGAATGTACGAATGAATTAGAATGGATCATACGAATGAATTAGAATTGATCGTGCGAATGAATTAGAATGGATTGTACGAATGAATTAGAATGGATACATTCGTGCGAATGAAGTAGAATGGATCGTACGAATAAATTAGAATGGATCGTACGAATGAATTAGAATGGATACATTCGAACGAATGAATTAGAATAAATCGTAGGAATGAATTAGAATGGATCATATGAATGAATTAGAATTGATCGTGCGAATGAATTAGAATGGATTGTACGAATGAATTAGAATGGATACATTCGAACTAATGAATTAGAATAGATCATAGGAATGAATTAGAATGGATCATACGAATGAATTAGAATTGATCGTGCGAATGATTTAGAATGGATTGTACGAAGGAATTAGAATGGATACATTCGTGCGAATGAAGTAGAATGGATCGTACGAATGAAATAGAATGGATCGTACGAATGAATTAGAATGGATACATTCGAACGAATGAATTAGAATAGATCGTAGGAATGAATTAGAATGGATCCTACGAATGAATTAGAATGGATCGTACGAATGAATTAGAATGAATCGTACGAATGAATTAGAATGGATCGTGCGAATGAATTAGAATGGATCGTATGACTGAATTAGAATGGATACATTCGTGCGAATGAAGTAGAATGGATACATTCGTGCGAATAAAGTAGAATGGATCGTACGAATGAATTAGAATGGATCGTACGAATGAATTAGAATGATAGAAACATTCGAACGAATGAATTAGAATAGATCGTAGGAATGAATTAGAATAGATCATACGAATGAATTCGAATTGATCGTGCGAATGAATTAGAATGGATTGTACGAATGAATTAGAATGGATACATTCGTGAGAATGAAGTTGAATGGATCGTACGAATGAATTAGAATGGATCATACGAATGAATTAGAATGAATCATACGAATGAATTAGAATGGATACATTCAAACGAATGAATTAGAATAGATCGTAGGAATGAATTAGAATGGATCATACGAATGAATTAGAATTGATCGTGCGAATGAATTAGAATGGATCGTACGAATGAATTAGAATGGATTGTATGAATGAATTAGAATGGATCGTACGAATAAATTAGAATGGATCGTACGAATGAATTAGAATGGATCGTGCTAATGAATTAGAATGGATCGTACGAATGACTTAGAATAGATTGTGCGAATGAATTAGAATGGATTGTACGAATGAATTAGAATGTATCCATTCTAATTCATTCGTACAATCTATTCTAATTCATTCGCACGATCAATTCTAATTCATTTGTATGATCCATTCTAATTCATTCGTACGATCCATTCTAATTCATTCGTACGATCCATTCTACTTCGTTCGCACGAATGTATCCATTCTAATTCATTAGTTCGAATGTATCCATTCTAATTCATTCGTATGATCCATTCTAATTCATTCCTACGATCTATTCTAATTTATTCGTTCGAATGTATCCATTCTAATTCATTCGTATGATCCATTCTAATTCATTCCTACGATCTATTCTAATTCATTCGTTCGAATGAATCCAATGAATTAGAATGGATCATAGGAATGAATTAGAATTGGATCATACGAATGAATTAGAATTGATCGTGCGAATGAATTAGAATGGATTGTACGAACGATTAGAATGGATACATTCGTGCGAATAAATTAGAATGGATCGTACGAATGAATTAGAATGGATCGTACGAATGAATTAGAATGGATCGTACGAATGAATTAGAATGGATCGTACGAATGAATTAGAATGGATCATACGAATGAATTAGAATTGATCGTACGAATGAATTAGAATGGATCGTACGAATGAATTAGAATGGATATATTCGTGCGAATGAAGTAGAATGGATCATATGAATGAATTAGAATGGATCGTATGAATGAATTGAATGAATTAGAATAGATCGTAGGAATTAATTAGAATGGATCATACGAATGAATTAGAATTGATCGTGCGAATGAATTAGAATGGATTGTACGAATGAATTAGAATGGATTCATTCGTGCGAATGAAGTAGAATGGATCGTGCGAATGAATTAGAATGGATTGCACGAATGAATTAGAATGGATCGTGCGAATGAATTAGAATGGATTGTACGAATGAATTAGAATGGATTGTACGAATGAATTAGAATGGAATGTATCCATTCTACTTCATTCGCACGAATGCATCCATTCTAATTCATTCGTACAATCCATTCTAATTCATTCGCACGATCAATTCTAATTCATTCGTATGATCCATTCTAATTCATTCCTACGATCTATTCTAATTCATTCGTTCGAATGTATTAGAATTGATCATATGAATGAATTAGAATGGATACATTCGAACGAATGAATTAGAATAGATCGTAGGAATGAATTAGAATGAATCGTACGAATGAATTAGAATGGATACATTCGAACGAATGAATTAGAATAGATCGTAGGAATGAATTAGAATGGATCGTACGAATGAATTAGAATGGAATGTATCCATTCTACTTCATTCGCTCGAATGTATCCATTCTAATTCATTCGTACAATCCATTCTAATTCATTCGCACGATCAATTCTAATTCATTCGTATGATCCATTCTAATTCATTCCTACGATCTATTCTAATTCATTCGTTCGAATGTATCCATTCTAATTCTTTCGTACGATCTATTCTAATTCATTCGTACGATCCATTCTACTTCATTCGCACGAATGTATCCATTCTAATTCATTCGTACAATCCATTCTAATTCATTCGTATGATCCATTCTAATTCATTCCTACGATCTATTCTAATTCATTCGTTCGAATATATCCATTCTAATTCATTCGTACGATTCATTCTAATTCATTCCTACGATCTATTCTAATTCATTCGTTCGAATGTATCCATTCTAATTCATTCGTATGATCAATTCTAATTCATTCGTATGATCCATTCTAATTCATTCGCACGAATGTATCCATTCTAATTCATTCGTACAATCCATTCTAATTCATTCGTACGATCAATTCTAATTTATTCGTATGATCCATTCTAATTCATTCCTACGATCTATTCTAATTCATTCGTTCGAATGTTTCCATTCTAATTCATTCGTACGATTAGAATGGATTGTACGAATGAATTAGAATGGATACATTCGAACGAATGAATTAGAATAGATCGTAGGAATGAATTAGAATGGATCATACGAATGAATTAGAATTGATCGTGCGAATGAATTAGAATGGATTGTACGAATGAATTAGAATGGATACATTCGTGCGAATGAAGTAGAATGGATCGTACGAATGAATTAGAATGGATCGTGCGAATGAATTAGAATAGATCGTACGAATGAATTAGAATTGATACATTCGTGCGAATGAATTAGAATTGATCGTGCGAATGAATTAGAATGGATCGTACGAATGAATTAGAATGGATCGTACGAATGAATTAGAATGGATATATTCGTGCGAATGAAGTAGAATGGATCATACGTGCAATCCATTCTAATTCATTCGCATGATCAATTCTAATTCATTCGTGTGATCCATTCTAATTCATTCCTATGATCTATTCTAATTCATTCGTTCGAATGTATCCATTCTAATTCATTCGTACGATTCATTCTAATTCATTCGTATGATCCATTCTAATTCATTCATATGATCCATTCTGATTCATTCGTACGATCCATTCTAATTCATTCGTACGATCCATTCTACTTCATTCGCACGAATGTATCCATTATAATTCATTCGTGCAATCCATTCAAATTCATTCGCACTATCCAGATCTATTCTAATTCATTCGCACGAATGTATCCATTCTAATTCATTCGCACGATCAATTCTAATTCATTCGTATGATCCATTCTAATTCATTCCTACGATCTATTCTAATTCATTCGTTCGAATGTATCCATTCTAATTTATTCATACGATTCATTCTAATTCATTCGTACGATCCATTCTGATTCATTCGTACGATCCATTCTACTTCATTCGCACGATTGTATCTATTCTAATTCATTCGTACAATCCATTCCAATTCATTTGCACGATCAATTCTAATTCATTCGTATGATCCATTCTAATTCATTCCAACGATCTATTCTAATTCATTCGTTCGAATGTATCCATTCTAATTCATTCGTACGATTCATTCAAATTCATTCGTACGATCCATTCTAATTCATTCGTACGATCCATTCTACTTCATTCGCACGAATGTATCCATTCTAATTCATTCGTACAATCCATTCTAATTCATTCGCACGATCAATTCTAATTCATTCGTGTGATCCATTCGAATTCATTCCTATGATCTATTCTAATTCATTCGTTCGAATGTATCCATTCTAATTCATTCGTATGATTCATTCTAATTCATTCGTATGATCCATTCTAATTCATTCGTACGATCCATTCTGATTCATTCGTACGATCCATTCTAATTCATTCGTACGATCCATTCTACTTCATTCGCACGAATGTATCCACTCTAATTCATTCGTGCAATCCATTCAAATTCATTCGCACTATCCAGATCTATTCTAATTCATTCGCACGAATGTATCCATTCTAATTCATTCGCACGATCAATTCTAATTCATTCGTATGATCCATTCTAATTCATTCCTACGATCTATTCTAATTCATTCGTTGGAATGTTTCCATTCTAATTCGTTCGTACGATTCGTTCTAATTCATTCGTACGATCCATTCTGATTCATTCGTACGATTCATTCTAATTCATTCGTACGATCCATTCTACTTCATTCGCTCGAATGTATCCATTCTAATTCATTCGTGCAATCCATTCTAATTCATTCGCACGATCAATTCTAATTCATTCGTATGATCCATTCTAATTCATTCCTCATTCTAATTCATTCGTACAATCAATTCTAATTCATTCGCACGATCAATTCTAATTCATTCGTATGATCCATTCTAATTCATTCCTACGATCTATTCTAATTTATTCGTTCGAATGTATCCATTCTAATTCATTCGTACGATTCATTCTAATTCATTCGTACGATCCATTCTAATTCATTTGTATGATCCATTCTACTTAATTCGCACGAATGTATCCATTCTAATTCATTCGAGCAATCCATTCTAATTCATTCGCACGATCAATTCTAATTCATTCGAATGAATTAGAATGGATACATTCGTGCGAATGAAGTAGAATGGATCGTACAAATGAATTAGAATGGATACATTCGAACGAATGAATTAGAATAGATCGCAGGAATGAATTAGAATGGATCATATGAATGAATTAGAATAGATCGTAGGAATGAATTAGAATGGATCATACGAATGAATTAGAATTGATCGTGCGAATGAATTAGAATGGATTGCACGAATGAATTACAATGGATACATTCATGGAATGAATAAGAATGGATCGTACGAATGAATTAGAATGGATCATGCGAATGAATTTGAATGGATCGTACGAATGAATAAGAATGGATCGTACGAATGAATTAGAATGGATACATTCGAGCGAATAAATTAGAATTGATCGTAGGAATGAATTAGAATGGATCATACGAATGAATTAGAATTGATCATGCGAATGAATTAGAATAGATTGTACGAATGAATTAGAATGGATACATTCGTGCGAATGAAGTAGAATGGATCGTACGAATGAATTAGAATGGATCGTACGAATGAATTAGAATGAATCGTACGAATGAATTAGAATGGATACATTCGAACGAATGAATTAGAATAGATCGTAGGAATGAATTAGAATGGATCATACGAATGAATTAGAATTGATCGTGCGAATGAATTAGAATGGATTGTACGAATGAATTAGAATGGATACATTCGTGCGAATGAAGTAGAATGGATCGTACAAATGTATTAGAATGGATCGTACGAATGAATTAGAATGAATCGTACGAATGAATTAGAATGGATACATTTGAACGAATGAATTAGAATAGATCGTAGGAATGAATTAGAATGGATCATACGAATGAATTAGAATTGATCGTGCGAATGAATTAGAATGGATTGCACAAATGAATTAGAATGGATACATTCGAGCGAATGAAGTAGAATGGATCGTACGAACGAATTAGAATGGATCGTACGAATGAATTAGAATAAATCGTACGAATGAATTAGAATGGATACATTCGAACGAATGAATTAGAATAGATCGTAGGAATGAATTAGAATGGATCATACGGAATTAGAATGGATACATTTGTGCGAATGAAGTAGAATGGATCGTACGAATAAAATAGAATGGATCGTACGAATGAATTAGAATAAATCGTACGAATGAATTAGAATGGATACATTCGAACGAATGAATTAGAATAGATCGTAGGAATTAATTAGAATGGATCATACGAATGAATTAGAATTGATCGTGCGAATGAATTAGAATGGATTGTACGAATGAATTAGAATGGATACATTCATGCGAATGAAGTAGAATGGATTGTACGAATGAATTAGAATGGATACATTCGTGCGAATGAAGCAGAATGGATCGTACGAATGAATTAGAATGGATCGTACGAATGAATTAGAATGAATCGTACGAATGAATTAGAATGGATACATTCGAACGAATGAATTAGAATAGATCGTAGGAATGAATTAGAATGGATCATACGAATGAATTAGAATTGATCGTGCGAATGAATTAGAATGGATTGCACGAATGAGTTAGAATGGATACATTCGTGCGAATGAAGTAGAATGGATCGTACGAATGAATCAGAATGGATCGTACGAATGAATTAGAATGAATCATACGAATGAATTAGAATGGAAACATTCATACGAATGAATTAGAATGGATTGTCCGAATGAATTAGAATGGATACATTCGTGCGAATGAAGTAGAATGGATCGTATGAATGAATCAGAATGGATCGTACGAATGAATTAGAATGAATCATACGAATGAATTAGAATGGATACATTCGAACGAATGAATTAGAATAGATCGTAGGAATGAATTAGAATGGATCATACGAATGAATTAGAATTGATCGTGCGAATGAATTAGAATGGATTGTACGAATGAATTAGAATGGATACATTCGTGCGAATGAAGTAGAATGGATCGTACGAATGAATTAGAATGGATCGTACGAATGAATTAGAATGAATCATACGAATGAATTAGAATAGATCGTACAATCCATTCTAATTCATTCGTACAATCCATTCTAATTCATTCGCACGATCAATTCTAATTCATTCGTATGATCCATTCTAATTCATTCCTACGATCTATTCTAATTCATTCGTTCGAATGTATCCATTCTAATTCATTCCTACAATTCATTCTAATTCATTCGTACGATCCATTCTAATTCATTCGTACGATCTATTCTACTTCATTCGCACGAATGTATCCATTCTAATTCATTCGTACAATCCATTCTAATTCATTCGCACGATCAATTCTAATTCATTCGTACGATCCATTCTAATTCATTCGTACGATCTATTCTACTTCATTCGCACGAATGTATCCATTCTAATTCATTCGTACTATCCATTCTAATTCATTCGCACGATCAATTCTAATTCATTCGTATGATCCATTCTAATTCATTCCTACGATCTATTCTAATTCATTCGTTCGAATGTTTCCATTCTAATTCATTCGTACGATTCATTCTAATTCATTCGTACGATCCATTCTGATTCATTCTACTTTATTCGCACGAATGTATCCATTCTAATTCATTCGTACAATCCATTCTAATTCATTCGCACGATCAATTCTAATTCATTCGTATGATTCATTCTAATTCATTCGTACAATCTATTCTAATTCATTCGTTCGAATGTATCCATTCTAATTCATTCGTACGATTCATTCTGTGGGTGCAAATTTTGGCAAAAATCCACCACGGAACCCACCGGCCCTGCCTGGTGGGCCCACGAGGACTACCGCGGGACCCACCGGCCCTGCCTGGTGGGCCCACGAAGACTACAGCGGGACCCACCGGCCCTGCCTGGTGGGCCCACGAAGACTACAGCGGGACCCACCGGCCCTGCCTGGTGGGCCCACGAAGACTACCACGGGACCCACCGGCCCTGCCTGGTGGGCCCACGAAGACTACCACGGGACCCACCGGCCCTGCCTGGTGGGCCCGCGAGGACTACCACGGGACCCACTGGCCCTGCCTGGTGGGCCCACGAAGACTACCACGGGACCCACCGGCCCTGCCTGGTGGGACCAAGAGCCAGTGGAATCCCCCAGAAGATGGTAACAGGGCCCGCAACTTTACCTGGAGGATCCCCAGATACGACAGCAAAAACCGCCATTTACCACCAGACTCACTCCTGAAAAATCCTATAAGTAGCAGAGCCTTCGAATGTAAAAGGATCCGATCCGAAAATCTGATTTCCACTCTGAGATCTGACTTTCAGAACCAGAGCTTTGGGATTTCTAACCTCCGATCTACCATCTCTCTTCGATCTTCTTCTCTCTTTCGAAGAGATCAGGGAGCTTTCAGTGATACTCGGCCTGTCGAGGTCACTTCAACATAAGTGTTAGTGAATTCAGGTTGCTCCCTATAGCACGGAGACGTAGGCTTCGGCTGAACTCCGAGATCACTTCTCTTGTGTCAAAATCTCTCTCTCTCTGATTGCTTTTCTGTTTACATATCAAAAAAGCAACAACTTCAACCAACCGATCGACCAACGATCTTCGACATTAACTTCGACTCCAATTGACTGGTGCTGCGAAGGTCTTCGGGTCGGCACGAAGATTTTCCCCCACAGTTTGGCGCCGTCTGTGGGATCCGAGCGAGAAGCTGTGTTCTCTCTCTTTACTTCGACTACCAGATCAATAGCCAAACTTCCTCGCCCCCTCGGTTGATCAGACAACTGATCGGACATCGGCAATCTCGTTGTACCCTTCGCACTCTGAATGGCGAGAACCAAACACCAGGGCCAACCAGAAGGAAGTAACACTCAACATCAACCTCGTCCTGAGACTCGTTCAATGAGTCAAAGGCTCAACTTCGGGCAGCCCCTTGCTGTCCCCGAGATGGGAGTTCACTCAGGAAGCGGGAGATCAGTCGATCGACCGATCGCCCCTCATCCTCATCAATCAATTGGGCAGACTGTCCCTGCTCATGTTGAAGATCCTCCATCGACTTACCAGATCTCTGCAATCGATTTCCAACTACTCCAATTGGCGAAGCAAAACGCCACCCTCACTGCTGAGAGGGATGCTCTGAAGAAGGCAGCTTCCGAAGCTGGAATTGCTATTCCGATCCCCTCTGCAAGTGAGAGGATCAATCTTCCACAACGTTCAATCCACTCCGAGCAACGGAGATCAATGGGTACTACTACCCCCGAGAGGATTCGCCGTGACCCAACTCCCTCTGCTGCCCCTTGGAAGCAGAGTGTTTGGGATCGCCTCGACGACGAGTCTTCCCAATCCTCTTCTGGTCGCAACTGCGACAAGACGGCACCTTCAAAGATTAACATGCCAAGGAAGCACCAAATGAAAGGCGCTCCTTCAAAGAGTAGAGTCTCTCCTTCTATTCCATTTCAACGTAGACTTGGATCGGACCTTCGACATCGACTTCAACCGGCGAACACTCCGATGCCAGAACAAGACCTTGCGATCTTACCTCTTGACCCACCTCTAGGTCGAGGACACGGTCGTAGGGATGGCTACTCTTCTGCCGGGCCACTTCATCGAAGCCTCTTCGAATCAGCATTTCCAAGAGGATGGAGAACTCCTACCCTCCCCAAATTCAACTGCGTCCGAGGAGATCCAAGCCTCCATATACTTGCCTTCAAGCAAGCTCTAACGCCACACGAAGAGGAAAACAACGTGCTCTGCCGCACCTTCGCGGGAAGTCTCGACGAGCCTTCACTCGACTGGTATCACAATCTCCGAGCTGGATCCATTACCCAGTTCGGTGTTTTGGCTAACCTCTTTGTGCAGCATTACCAGCTCAACCTGAAACCCGAGAAGAAGCTCGACTCTCTATATCGACTAAGGATGGGTGCAGATGAGACTCTCCGCAGCTTCACGAGGAGGTTTCGCAACGAGCATGCTGCTCTCTCTGGAAGGCATCTGGATGATGAAGCCATCATGTTGGCTTTCCAGAACGCTCTCCGCTTCGATCTACACATCTACAACGACTTCATCCGCAATCCCCCTCCTTCTCTGGGAGCTATGTTCGATCGAATTCAGAGGGAGATTGAGGTGGAAGACGATCAAGTCGCTCGAAAAGGGCGAGAAACTAAGAGAAGGCCTGCTGAAAGAGAAGCACCTAAATATGCTGCAAAGGCTCACAACACTGAAGCAGCAGCCCCTCCGGCCAACAAAAGATCAAAGAATGATGGGCGTCGATCTCCAATGAAGACCACTTTCACCGAGTGGAACATGCCAGTCGAGCAGATACTCGACCGTATTCAACACGACGAGTATCTTCGGAGGCCCAATCCTCTTCAACCAAATTCCAAATTCACAGCAGACAAAACAGTCTACTGTGAATTCCATCGAAGTCACGGCCATTCCACCGATCGGTGTTTTCGGCTGAAATTCCATCTTGAAGACTTACTACGAGAAGGCCACCTTCAAGAATTCGTCAACAATGGGCACGATCAACGTCGAACCTCTGCCAAGGGGAAAGAAGTGTGTTGGATACATCAAATCTCTTCCAACCGGCAACCAATTTCTGTGAATGCCAATGTCTTTGGCATTCATGGAACCTTGCACAATCAAGCTTTGACCGGGAAGGAAGTCGATCGGCAGGTTCGACGCATCTTCCATGTTCGATCTACTGCAAACAAAGAAGATACCTGGATCGAGAAGCCCATCGAAGGTCTGGCTTGGCCATCCATAGTCTTCAACGACACCGATCTTCAAGGAGTTCACACTCCCCATCGAGACCCCCTGGTCTTGAAACTCATCATCGACGGAAGCACCGTCAATCGAATCCTCATAGACACTGGAAGCTCCATTGACATTATGTTCTCAGACTGTTTCAAACGTCTGGGACATAAGTATCAAAGCCTCGACGTCGTCCCGACTGTGATCACCGGCTTCAATGGTGAACAAAGCATCACAGTGGGCGAATCCAGATTTACCATCGACCTCAGCCGAGAGACTCGAGTCTCGGTGAGGTTTGCAATCGTCGAAGGAATGTCTAGCTATAACGCCATTCTTGGGCGACCATTCCTCCATCAGATCAATGCCATCTCCTCCTCTTACCATCAACTACTCAAGTTTGCAACTGGAGAAGGCATCGTCTGCATTCGAGGCGATCAGCAAGCTGGAAGATCTTGTGAAGCTGCTGCTGCTAAAACAGATCGAAAGATCAATATTGCTCCTCCAAAGCGGCCACGAGATGAAGCTGGTCCCTCCTCTAAATAGCAATCAAAGGAGATTCCGCTGACCGAACCTCCGCCAATCGAATGGGAAGCATCACCTTCAATTGAAGAAATCATCCCGATCAACATAGGCAGCAGAGATCTCCCTCGACAAACATTTATTGGTACCGGTCTTAGCGACGTAGAAGCGCAAGACATGGTATCCTTCCTCCAGTCCAATATCGACGTCTTCGCATGGTGCTTCGAAGACATGCCTGGGATCAATCCAGATGACGCTTGTCACCGACTTGCGATCAAAGAAGAGGTGAAGCCCGTCAAGCAAAAGCCTCGCACCATTCGACCAGAGCTGCAAGTTGCTGTTCAAGAAGAAATTACCAAGCTACTCGCAGCCGGATTCATCCGAGAAGTAGAGTATCCAACTTGGATCTCTAATATAGTGGCTGTTCCAAAGAAGAATGGGAAAGTCAGAGTCTGCATCGACTTTACCAACCTCAACAAGGCTTGCCCCAAAGATCCTTTTCCCATGCCAAGGATAGATAGACTCGTCGACGCCACTGCTGGCCACGAGCTGTTGTCTTTCATGGATGGGTATTCTGGGTACAATCAAATTCCTCTTCACGCCGATGATCAAGAGAAAACGTGTTTTGTGACTAGCCGAGGTCTCTACTGCTACAATGTCATGCCATTTGGCCTCAAAAATGCTGGTTCCACCTATCAAAGGTTAGTCACGAAAATGTTCGAAGATCAGATCGGTCGCAACGTCGAAGTCTATGTAGATGATCTCCTTACCAAGAGCTTCACTAGAGGGAAGCATCTATCTGATCTAGCTGAAACCTTCCAAGTCCTTCGAAAGTATCGAATAAAGCTCAATCCAGCCAAGTGCGCCTTCGGAGTTCAATCTGGCAAATTCCTGGGTCATCTTGTGACCAGGAGAGGTATTGAAGCCAATCCTGATCAAATTCGAGCCATCATCGATATGCCTTCACCTACAAATCGAAAAGAAGTTCAACGTCTCACTGGAAGGTTAGCAGCACTCAATCGATTCATCTCAAAGTCCTCAGACAAGTGCAAGCCACTCTTCGACAAACTACGAAAGGCGGATACCTCCGGCTGGAGTCCAACCTGTGAAGAAGCATTTCAAAGTATCAAGAAATATCTGGTGCAAGCTCCTATCCTGACTGCTCCACTTCCAAAAGAAGACTTGTGGCTCTACCTTGCCGTGACCGATCAAGCAATCAGCGCGGTCTTAGTCAGTAGAAGAGAAGGCATCGAACATCCAGTCTACTACATCAGCCACACTCTTCTTCCGGCTGAGACTCGCTACTCAAAAACTGAGAAGGTCATCTTGGCCTTGCTCACTGCTTCGCGTCGTCTTCAACCGTACTTCGTCTCCCACCAGATTACTGTCATTTCAGAACACTCACTCAAAGATATCATTGACAAAGCTGGTCGAGCTGGTCGAATGACCAAATGGGTGATCGAAATGAGTGCTCTGGGGATTCAATTCGAATCTCGCACTTCTATCAAAGGTCAAGCAATTGCTGATTTTCTAGCTGACTTTCCAGTTGAAGACCCCATCACTTGGGAAGAGGATGTCGACATGCGCTTGGAAGATGAGGATACTCCTCCGATCAATCCTGCAACAAAAATTGATCCAAGTCTTGAAGTTATTTCTGCAACTCCTCCATGGAAGCTTTATACTGATGGAGCATCAAGTTCGATCGGTTCGGGAACTGGGATAGTCTTAATATCCCCCGAACTCGATCATCTCCAGAAGGCCACTCTCCTTGGGTTTAATGCCACCAACAACGAAGCTGAATATGAAGCACTCATTTCCGGACTCGAAATGGCAGAATCTCTGGGGGTAGATCGAATCATCATATACAGCGACTCCCAATTGATCATAAGGCAAATCAATGGAGAGTACACAGCTCGAGAAGAAAGAATGCAACTCTACTTGGCCTTAGTACTGTAGGTGCAAATTTTGGCATAAATCTACCACGGGACCCACCGGCCCTGCCTGGTGGGCCCACGAGGACTACAGCGGGACCCACCGGCCCTGCCTGGTGGGCCCACGAGGACTACAGCGGGACCCACCGGCCCTGCCTGGTGGGCCCACGAGGACTACAGCGGGACCCACCGGCCCTACCTGGTGGGCCCACGAGGATTACAGCGGGACCCACCGGCCCTGCCTGGTGGGCCCACGAGGACTACAGCGGGACCCACCGGCCCTACCTGGTGGGCCCACGAGGATTACAGCGGGACCCACCGGCCCTACCTGGTGGGCCCACGAGGATTACAGCGGGACCCACCGGCCCTGCCTGGTGGGCCCACGAGGACTACAGCGGGACTCACCAGCCCTGCCTGGTGGACCCCCGAAGACAACCGCAGGGCCCGCAACTTTACCTGGAGAATCCCCAGATACTACAGCAGAAACCGCCATTCACCACCCAGAATGTCTATAAATAGCAGAGCCTTCGAATGTAAAAGGATCGATGCTAAAAAGATCGAATTCTCAGTTCTAAAAACCAGAGCTCTGGGATTTTCAACTTCTGATCTACCATCTCTCTTCGATCTTCTTCTCTCTTTCGAAGAGATCAGGAAGCTTTCAGTGATACTCGGCCTGTCGAGGTCACTTCAACATAAGTGTTAGTGAATTCGGGTTGCTCCCTATAGCACGGAGACGTAGGCTTCGGCTGAACTCCGAGATCACTTCTCTTGTGTCAAAATCTCTCTCTCTCTGATTGCTTTTCTGTTTACATATCAAAAAAGCAACAACTTCAACCAACAGATCGACCAACGATCTTCGACGTCAACACGAACATTCAATTGACTGGTGCTGCGAGAGTCTTCGGGTCGGCACGAAGATTTTCCCCCACAGTTTGGCGTCGTCTGTGGGATTCGAGCGAAAAGCTGTGTTCTCTCTACTTCGACTACCATATCAATATAGTCAAACTTCCTCGTTCCCTCGGTTTATCAGACAACTGATCGGACGTCGGCAATCTCGTTGCACCCTTCGCACTCTGAATGGCGAGAACCAAACATCAGGGTCAACCAGAAGGAAGTAACACTCAACATCAACCTCGTCCTGAGACTCGTTCAATGAGTCAAAGGCTCAATTTCGGGCAGCCCCTTGCTGTCCCCGAGATGGGGGTTCATTCAGGAAGCGGGAGATCAGTCGATCGACCGATCGCCCCTCATCCTCATCAATCAATTGGGCAGACTGTCCCTGCTCCTGCTGAAGATCCTCCATCGACTTACCAGATCTCTGCAATCGATTTCCAACTACTCCAATTGGCGAAGCAAAATGCCACCCTCACTGCTGAGAGGGATGCTCTGAAGAAGGCAGCTTCCGAAGCTGGAATTGCTATTCCGATCCCCTCCGCAAATGAGAGGGTTGATCCTCCTCGACATTCAATTTACTCCGAACAACGGAGGTCAATGGGCACTGATGCTCTCGAGAGGATTCGACGCGACCCAACTCCCTCTGCTGCTCCTTGGAAGCAGAGTGTCTGGGATCGTCTTGAAGATGAGTCCTCCCAATCTTCATCTGGTCGTAACTGCGACAAAAGAGCACCATCGAAGCTCAACCTGCCAAGGAAGCACCAAATGAAAGGCGCTCCTTCAAAGAGTAGAGTCTCCCCTTCCATTCCACTCCAACGTGGACTTGGATCGGACCTTCGACATCGACTTCGACCGGCAAACACTTCAATACCAGAGCAAGACCTTGCGATCTTGCCTCTTGACCCACCTCTAGGTCGAGGACATGGTCGTAGGGATGGGTATTCCTCTGCCGGACCTCTACATCGAAGTCTCTTCGATACCACCTTTCCAAGAGGATGGAGAACTCCTATCCTCCCCAAATTCAACTGTATCAGAGGAGATCCAAGCCTCCATATACTTGCCTTCAAGCAAACTCTAACGCCACACGAAGAGTAAAATAACGTGCTCTGCCGCACCTTCGCGGGAAGTCTCGACGAACCTTCACTCGACTGGTATCACAATCTCCGAGCTGGATCCATTACCCAGTTCGGTGTTTTGGCTAACCTCTTTGTGCAGCATTACCAGCTCAACCTGAAACCCGAGAAGAAGCTCGACTCTCTATATCGGCTAAGGATGGGTGCAGATGAGACTCTCCGTAGCTTCACGAGGAGGTTTCGCAACGAGCATGCTGCTCTCTCTGGAAGGCATCTGGATGATGAAGCCATCATGTTGGCTTTCCAGAACGCTCTCCGCTTCGATCTACACATCTACAACGACTTCATCCGCAATCCCCCTCCTTCTCTGGGAGCTATGTTCGATCGAATTCAGAGGGAGATTGAGGTGGAAGACGATCAAGTCGCTCGAAAAGGACGAGAAACTAAGAGAAGGCCTGCTGAAAGATAAGCACCTAAATATGCTGCAAAAGCTCACAACACTGAAGCAGCAGCCCCTCCGGCCAACAAAAGATCAAAGAATGATGGGCGTCGATCTCCAACGAAGACCACTTTCACCGAGTGGAACATGCCAGTCGAGCAGATACTCGACCGTATTCAACACGACGAGTATCTTCGGAGGCCCAATCCTCTTCAACCAAATTCCAAATTCACAGCAGACAAAACAGTCTACTGTGAATTCCATCGAAGTCACGGCCATTCCACCGATCGGTGTTTTCGGCTGAAATTCCATCTTGAAGACTTACTACGAGAAGGCCACCTTCAAGAATTCGTCAACAATGGGCACGATCAACGTCGAACCTCTGCCAAGGGGAAAGAAGTGTGTTGGATACATCAAATCTCTTCCAACCGGCAACCAATTTCTGTGAATGCCAATGTCTTTGGCATTCATGGAACCTTGCACAATCAAGCTTTGACCGGGAAGGAAGTCGATCGGCAGGTTCGACGCATCTTCCATGTTCGATCTACTGCAAACAAAGAAGATACCTGGATCGAGAAGCCCATCGAAGGTCTGGCTTGGCCATCCATAGTCTTCAACGACACCGATCTTCAAGGAGTCCATACTCCACATCGAGACCCTCTGGTCTTGAAACTCATTATCGACGGCAGCACTGTCAACCGGATCCTCATCGACACCGGAAGCTCCATCGACATTATGTTCTCAGACTGTTTCAAACGTCTGGGACATAAGTATCAAAGCCTCGACGTCGTCCCGACTGTGATCACCGGCTTCAATGGTGAACAAAGCATCACAGTGGGCGAATCCAGATTTACTATCGACCTCAGCCGAGAGACTCGAGTCTCGGTGAGGTTTGCAATCGTCGAAGGAATGTCTAGCTACAACGCCATTCTTGGGCGACCATTCCTCCATCAGATCAATGCCATCTCCTCCTCTTACCATCAACTACTCAAGTTTGCAACTGGAGAAGGCATCGTCTGCATTCGAGGCGATCAGCAAGCTGGAAGATCTTGTGAAGCTGTTGCTGCTAAAACAGATCGAAAGATCAATATTGCTCCTCCAAAGCGACCACGAGATGAAGCTGGTCCCTCTTCTAAATAGCAATCAAAGGAGATTCCGCTGACCGAACCTCCGCCAATCGAATGGGAAGCATCACCTTCAATTGAAGAAATCATCCCAATCAATATTGGCAGCGGAGATCTCCCTCGACAAACATTTATTGGTACCGGTCTTAGCGACGCAGAAGCGCAAGACATGGTATCCTTCCTCCAGTCCAATATCGACGTCTTCGCATGGTGCTTCGAAGACATGCCTGGGATCAATCCAGATGACGCTTGTCACCGACTTGCGATCAAAGAAGAGGTGAAGCCCGTCAAGCAAAAGCCTCGCACCATTCGACCAGAGCTACAAGTTGCTGTTCAAGAAGAAATTACCAAGCTACTCGCAGCCGGATTCATCCGAGAAGTAGAGTATCCTACTTGGATCTCTAACATTGTGGCTGTTCCGAAGAAGAACGGAAAGGTTAGAGTCTGCATCGACTTTACCAATCTCAACAAGGCTTGCCCCAAAGATCCTTTTCCCATGCCAAGGATAGATAGACTCGTCGACGCCACTGCTGGCCACGAGCTATTGTCTTTCATGGATGGGTATTCCGGATACAATCAAATTCCACTCCACGCTGATGATCAAGAGAAGACATGTTTTGTGACTAGCCGAGGCCTTTATTGCTACAATGTCATGCCATTCGGCCTCAAAAATGCTGGTTCCACCTATCAAAGGCTAGTCACCAAAATGTTCGAAGATCAGATCGGTCGCAACGTCGAAGTCTATGTCGATGATCTCCTCACCAAGAGTTTCGTTCGGAGCAAACATCTATCTGATCTGGCTGAAACCTTCCAAGTCCTCCGAAAGTATCGAATGAAGCTCAATCCAGCCAAGTGCGCTTTCGGAGTTCAATCTGGCAAATTCCTGGGTCATCTTGTGACCAGGAGAGGTATTGAAGCCAATCCTGATCAAATTCGAGCCATTATCGATATGCCTTCACCTACAAATCGAAAGGAAGTTCAACGTCTCACTGGAAGGTTAGCAGCACTCAATCGATTCATCTCAAAGTCCTCAGACAAGTGCAAGCCACTCTTCGACAAACTACGAAAGGCGGATACCTCCGGCTGGAGTCCAACCTGTGAAGAAGCATTTCAAAGTATCAAGAAATATCTGGTGCAAGCTCCTATCCTGACTGCTCCACTTCCAAAAGAAGACTTGTGGCTCTACCTTGCCGTGACCGATCAAGCAATCAGTGCGGTCTTAGTCAGTAGAAGAGAAGGCATCGAACATCCAGTCTACTACATCAGCCACACTCTTCTTCCGGCTGAGACTCGCTACTCAAAAACTGAGAAGGTCATCTTGGCCTTGCTCACTGCTTCGCGTCGTCTTCAACCGTACTTCGTCTCCCACCAGATTACTGTCATTTCAGAACACTCACTCAAAGATATCATTGACAAAGCTGGTCGAGCTGGTCGAATGACCAAATGGGTGATCGAAATGAGTGCTCTGGGGATTCAATTCGAATCTCGCACTTCTATCAAAGGTCAAGCAATTGCTGATTTTCTAGCTGACTTTCCAGTTGAAGACCCCATCACTTGGGAAGAGGATGTCGATATGCGCTTGGAAGATGAGGATACTCCTCCGATCAATCCTGTAACAAAAATTGATCCAAGTCTTGAAGTTATTTCTGCAACTCCTCCATGGAAGCTTTATACTGATGGAGCATCAAGTTCGATCGGTTCGGGAACTGGGATAGTCTTAATATCCCCCGAACTCGATCATCTCCAGAAGGCCACTCTCCTTGGGTTTAATGCCACCAACAACGAAGCTGAATATGAAGCACTCATTTCCGGACTCGAAATGGCAGAATCTCTGGGGGTAGATCAAATCATCATATACAGCGACTCCCAATTGATCATAAGGCAAATCAATGGAGAGTACACAGCTCGAGAAGAAAGAATGCAACTCTACTTGGCCTTAGTACGACGTCTTCAACAACGTTTTACTAGCGCTGAATTCATTCAAATCCCCAGAGCAGAGAACCGAGAAGCAGATGCCTTAGCTAATGCTGCCTCAGTTCTTGGAGACTCACTCGGAGGAAGGCAAATACAGATCGATTATCAAGAAGTGCCCAAGACCATCCCCGATCAACAGATCCTTACTACTACAAAAGAATCTGGGGGTGGAGATCAACTTCAAGACTGGAGGCGACCAATTTTCGACTTCTTCAAGCATGGCAAAATGCCGGAAGATCCAAATCAAGCCCGAAGACTTCAGAGGAAACTCCCGTGCTACATTCTGCAAGGAGAAGATCTATACTTCAAATCTCACAACGGGATGTTGCTCAAGTGCCTTGGTCCTGGGCAGGCACAATCAATCCTGATTGATATCCACTCTGGAGCTTGTGGAAATCATTCAGGAGGAAGATCTCTTGAAGCCAAGACGAAGCTACAAGGGTACTACTGGCCAACAATGGCAAAGGATGCTCAACAAGTCGTTCAAAGATGCGAGCCTTGCCAACGACACGCTCGAGCTATCCATCTCCCTGCAGATGAACTTCATCAATTATCAAGTCCTTGGCCTTTCCATCAATGGGGGTTAGATTTCTTGGGTCCTTTCCCTCCAACTCCAAGCAAGAAGAAATATCTACTGCTGGCTACTGATTACTTCACCAAATGGGTTGAAGCTGTGCCCCTCTTTCGAGAGACTGACGACGAAGTGATCAAATTCATTCGGCACAACATCTTCTCAAGATTTGGCACACCTCAAGTTCTTGTTGCTGACAATGGAGCTCAATTTGACTCAGACAAATTCCGAGAGTTCTGTCTGAACAACGGTATCAAGTTATTCTATTCAACTCCAAGATATCCTCAATGCAATGGTCAAGCTGAAGCCTCAAACAGATCTATACTTGATATACTCAAGAAGAAACTCAACGACAAGAAAGGATTGTGGGAGCAAGTCCTACCTGAAGTTATTTGGGGGTATCGCACAACTCCGAGAAGATCAACAGGGTTCTCACCCTTCCGTCTAACATATGGATCAGAAGCAATACTCCCAACAGAAAATATATCTAGTACTTTGAAGACCAAAGCTGTTGAAGAAGGAGTCAATGAAGAACTTCGGATCAATGATCTAGACTTCTCTGAAGAACTACGAGATCTAGCATCACTTCGTGTGGCCAAATATCAACAGAAGATCAAAAGAGCCTATGACAAGAAAGTCCACAAGAGACAGTTCCCAGTGGGTAGTTTAGTTCTCAGAGCAGTTTTCTACAATACCAAAGAGCACAGCAGTGGAAAGCTTGCTCCCAACTGGGAAGGTCCATATATCATTGAATCAGTTGGAGGTAAAGGTTCTTACAGACTGATCACACCAGAAGGAGATAGATTGCCTCGAGCTTGGAATTCTAGACATCTCAAGTTGTTCTATCCATAATGTAATTTCTGTGATGAATAAAGCTCTCTTTCAAGTGTTCAAGTGTACAAGTGTTCTGATTTTCAATCCAAGTTCTGAAGCAGTTTCAAGTTATCTATATTCAAATTACCAGGTCTTTTAACAAGTTTGGGTGTTAGGGTTGCGACCCAACCCCTTACTAGCAAATGTTAAAAACTGACCATTTTCAAGTTACCAGGTCTTAACATGTTTGGGTGTTAGAGTTGCGACTCGACCCCTTACTAACGAATGTTAAACTGACCTTCGAAATTCAATATCCAATTTCAATCAATTCGATATCGTCTAACAGGTTTGGGAGTTTGAGTTGCGACTCGACCCCTTACATTCAAATGTTATTCGAATTCAAATTCAATTTTCAAAGTTACAAGTTTGGGTGATTGAGTAGCGACTCAACCCCTTACATTCAAGTATATGTGTATTCAAATTATCTTCAAATTTATGAATACTCAATCATGTCAAATAGCATTCTAGAACTCAACATTCAAAGACATTCAACTCAAAAGAAGTGCAAGTTTCAAATACCAAAAAGATGTCTTCTATTATCATCAAAATATGTCAGATACAAGGAGCTGTTACATTTCAAAAATTTACAAGTACAACAACAAAGAAGAAGAAAAATCTCAGGGCTTGGCCACACTCTTTGCATGCGACTTCTCCCCTTCAGATCCAGGACGAGCTTTACTCGCCACTGATGCCTTGGAGGATCGGACGCTAGCTACATGAGTCCTGAGCGCTTCTGCTGCCTTCTCTGCAGTTTCCTTGTAAACCTTGCACTCTGACAGCGCGTGCTCCATTGCCTTTTTGGAAGTCTCCTCTCTGGCAGTGAAGGCAGCGTGCTGAGTAGCAAGTTGTTGCTTCAGCTCTTGAATCTCGATGGTGCGGCCACAGGACACGTCCTCAACCCTGGAGAGTCGAGTCTTCAGGGATTCGAGCTCGTGACTCTGTGCCTCACACCGATCCTTCAGCCCCTTGATCTCCAGCTTTCCCTTGCGAAGTTCCTCAATCTTGGATTTGAGAGAGGCTTTCTTCGAAGCCAGAAGCTCTCTCAGCTCATCTCTCTCCGCGGTCAACTGATTTATTTCAGCTACAGCTTCTTTTGCTCCCGCCCTCAAGGAGAGTTTGGTTGCAACATTCATAAGTGCTGAGTTCTGCAAAAGAACAAAAGAGTTGAATTATTCTGAAGGAAGATACGATTCAAATGATCGATCAAGTAGATGCACCTACCAATAGGTTAATTCTATCGAAAGCTTCATCCAAAGTGGCACTCGGAAGGTTGATGAGTTTTCTGATCGCAGCAGTGGGGCGGTTGATATCAACGTCACCCAAGTTTTTTATTGTTGGAGTCAATCCAGCAGGCGTACCTGCAATCAAAGGGAATCAAAGTGTTAGATTATTTTCGAACTTCAAAGACAAGACATTCAAAGCAAGTTAAGTTCAATTACCTGATGTTTCGACCCTCGGCTCTTTGCCCTTCCGACGATCAGAGCCACTCTTAGGAGTCGATTTCTCCTGAATCGGGGTTGGCGCTGGTTGAGGTTGAGGAGCCCCATCGCCCACTCGACTTCCCCTCTCCAAATTAGCAGGGGGGGAAGCATTCCTGGGAGGTGAGGCTCTCTCTTCTTGCGACCCGCCTGGCTGGATGAGCCCGGCCAGCATGGCCTCCACCTCGTTGAGCAGAGAGTGAGAGGGGGGAGGGGGTTGCTCAACCTCTACACCCCCACTCATTGTTGCTCCCTCAATGCGAAGAGCGTCGGGGGGGATTTGATCAAGAGGCGTGGGGTTGCTTCCAACCCCAGCACTCTTCGATAGTTTAATTTTGAAGCGCATCGGCCTCTTCAATTCGTCAAATTTGTAGGTGGGAACCACCTTTTTGCCGTCGCCTTCTGTGTCGAGAATTTCCTCCATCTGACGGGCTTTAACCTCGTCAATGGGAATAGGGATCGAGTCCTCCCCCGTTGCACCACCAGTGGGGGTGGGAGGAATTTCTTCCTCACCACCCCCATTCTCATCATCCCCACTGGAGGGGGTAGAAGACGGATCGTCCTCGCCGTCCCCGTCCTCATCTTCGCCATTGCCACTGTTGTCGTGGCTGGCATTCTCAGTTTCTTCTTCTTCATTCTTCTTTTCTTCTTCTTCATCTTCATTCTTCTTGTCTTGGTCTTCATCTTCCTTAGGCTTGACGAGAGTTTTTCGCTTCTTCTTCACTGGGCCTCTTTGGAGCACCAGTTTCTCGTCCATGGTAGGTAACCGGCGCCTCGCAGTGTAGATTTTCTTCTCGGCCCGAACCTTCCGGATGACCTTGCCCGACTGAGGGTCCTCCTCGTAGTCAGAGTATAGGACTTCGTTGTCCTCGTACCTGTCCTTTGATCTGTGGAGGAGATTGGCCTTGCCATATCTCACAGGACAGTTAGAAAACTGTTTCCACGACCTGGTTCCACAGGTTAGCTCGAGGAACAAGTTATCTATGGCTCCCGCCCTCTCAGAATTCCAGGCGAAGATGCCTCCAGCGCTGTACATTTTCACCGCCTCGTGCACGCTGTCTCGGGGGGTGTCGGGCACTGACATGGACGTCCAGGCGCCAGATACAGAAATAGGCCAGTCCGTGTATAACTTGTCCGATGGGACTGTATCGGTGAGCGGGCGCAGGGGAGATACTCCAGTCAAATTATAGAAAGGGCTGTCCTTCCTGTAATTCCATCGATAATGAAAGAAGAAGTATCCGAGCTCAATCCTGGCAGGTTCACCTTCCGGGATACTGGAGTAACAGGCCCTCAAGTCCTCTTGAAAATCTGATTCCACCCGGCAGAACGCATAGATGATTCGCCAGGCATTCCCTGTGACTTGCCCCGGGCAAAGGCCAGATGTATTCAGTAGTCTTGCAGCGAAGGGTGGCAGAGGCAGACGTAGGCCGCAGTTCATTTGGCCGATGGTCACGATGGTTCCCATGACCTTCTCGTTGCTGGCAAAATTGGTGAAGACGGTCTTCTTGTCGATGCCGAAAGCCGTCTGGATGCTAGGGAGTGAAGGCTGCGCTCCCTTCCCTTCAGTGAAGTAAGAGAGAAGTGCTTGCCACTTCTTTCTCTTCGTATCTGTGAACTCACCACCCACATTGTACATGTACTCCGTCTCGTCTGTCAGGGGCATAAGAGGACCCAGAACAAACTTCACTTTGGGGATGAATTCTGGCCTTGATGGCGCTGAGGCAAAACCTACCCCTTGGTGCCTCTTGCCCAGTTGGCCAAGTTCAGCGAGAGCAGCCTTGCCTTTGCCACGGCCCCTCGGAGGAGATTGAACCTCGACAATTTCCTTCCCCTTTCTCTTCGAGGGAGCTGTACCGGACTTCTTCGAACTGCCAGATGAAGCCATTCGACCGATCGAACGAGAACAAGAACAAGAGCAGAAAATCAAGAGAACAAGGGTCTGGACTTCGAAAAATTTTGGAAGCGTGAGGCGAAATGACAGCCGGTGAAAACTTTTTGTACCCAGGGTAAAACAGGTGCGCAAATCGAGAAGACACGTGTCTTCACCATATCAAATCGCGTGTTTTTGTAGGTACACGTGGCATCCATCCGTAGCAAGCGCAAAACCAGGCGAACAGTCGTGACCAGGCGAAACGTCGGACCTACCGGTCCACATGAACCAACGGTCCAAGCAAGCCACCGGTCTGGGTAAACCGGACCGCCGGTTCAAACCGGACCGCCGGTTCAAAGCAACCATCAAGCCAACCAAGGATTCAAAACAAGAAGAATCAAGCTCCATCAATGTTCAAAACTCTGCCAAAATATCGAAGAACAAAGCAGTAAAAATCCTTTGAAGGGCAGGTTCACAACTTTACTTCGATCAGTCAAATTTCTACTGGATCTGGCAAAAAACCAAGGGTTTTTGCCGATCACTCGAACCTTGACCGGATATTTTTTCACCGATCGGACAAACATGTCCGATCGGCGAAAGTTATCTGATCGGTCAAATTTCTACTGGATCTGGCAAAAAACCAAGGGTTTTTGCCGATCACTCGAACCTTGACCGGATATTTTTCACCGATCGGACAAACATGTCCGATCGGCGAAAGTTATCTGATCGGTCAAATTTCTACTGGATCTGGCAAAAAACCAAGGGTTTTTGCCGATCACTCGAACCTTGACCGGATATTTTTTCACCGATCGGACAAACATGTCCGATCGGCGAAAGTTATCTGATCGGTCAAATTTCTACTGGATCTGGCAAAAAACCAAGGGTTTTTGCCGATCACTCGAACC
The DNA here is from genome assembly GCA_947650365.1 of Chamaelirium japonicum. NCBI lineage: Eukaryota > Viridiplantae > Streptophyta > Magnoliopsida > Liliales > Melanthiaceae > Chamaelirium > Chamaelirium japonicum. Next base: position 179,690 of record CANTAL010000228.1, read on the forward strand.
TTGACCGGATATTTTTTCACCGATCGGACAAGCATGTCCGATCGGCGAAAGTTATCTGATCGGTCAAATTTCTACTGGATCTGGCAAAAAACCAAGGGTTTTTGCCGATCACTCGAACCTTGACCGGATATTTTTCACCGATCGGACAAACATGTCCGATCGGCGAAAGTTATCTGATCGGTCAAATTTCTACTGGATCTGGCAAAAAACCAAGGGTTTTTGCCGATCACTCGAACCTTGACCGGATATTTTTTCACCGATCGGACAAACATGTCCGATCGGCGAAAGTTATCTGATCGGTCAAATTTCTACTGGATCTGGCAAAAAACCAAGGGTTTTTGCCGATCACTCGAACCTTGATCGGATATTTTTCACCGATCGGACAAACATGTCCGATCGGCGAAAGTTATCTGATCGGTCAAATTTCTACTGGATCTGGCAAAAAACCAAGGGTTTTTGCCGATCACTCGAACCTTGACCGGATATTTTTTCACCGATCGGACAAACATGTCCGATCGGCGAAAGTTATCTGATCGGTCAAATTTCTACTGGATCTGGCAAAAAACCAAGGGTTTTTGCCGATCACTCGAACCTTGACCGGATATTTTTCACCGATCGGACAAACATGTCCGATCGGCGAAAGTTATCTGATCGGTCAAATTCCTACTGGATCTGGCAAAAAACCAAGGGTTTTTTGCCGATCACTCGAACCTTGACCGGATATTTTTTCACCGATTGGACAAACATGTCCAATCGGCGAAAGTTATCTGATCGGTCAAATTTCTACTGGATCTGGCAAAAAACCAAGGGTTTTTGCCGATCGCTCGAACCTTGACCGGATATTTTTCACCGATCGGACAAACATGTCCGATCGGCGAAAGTTATCTGATCGGTCAAATTTCTACTGGATCTGGGAAAAAACCAAGGTTTTTTGCCGATCGCTCGAACCTTGACCGGATATTTTTCACCGATCGGACAAACATGTCCGATCGGCGAAAGTTATCTGATCGGTCAAATTTCTACTGGATCTGGCAAAAAACCAAGGTTTTTTGCCGATCGCTCGAACCTTGACCGGATATTTTTCACCGATCGGACAAACCTGTCCGATCGGCGAAAGTTATCTGATCGGTCAAATTTCTACTGGATCTGGCAAAAAACCAAGGTTTTTTGCCGATCACTCGAACCTTGACCGGATATTTTTCACCGATCGGACAAACATGTCCGATCGGCGAAAGATATCTGATCGGTCAAATTTCTACTGGATCGGTCAAAAAACCCTGTTTTTTGACCGATCACCCGATTCTTGACCGGTTGAATTTTGCCCGATCGGTCAAAATTTGACCGATCGATCAAAAGTGACCGATCGGTCAAAATTTAACCGATCGGTCAAATTTCAGCTGATCGGTCAAAATTACTACTGGATCGGTCAAAAAACCCTGTTTTTTGACCGATCACCCGATTCTTGACCGGTTGAATTTTGACTGATCGGTCAAAATTTGACCGATCGGTCAAAATTTGACCGATCGGTCAAATTTGACCGATCGGTCCAAATTGACCGATCAGTCACCTTTTTCTCTAAAATGCGACAAGTTTCTTCGTGTCCGTTTTTCAAAACAGGAAGTTGCTATTTTTTGCACCAAGTCCAAGCCAGCTAGAATGCACTCTAGCTAACTTGGAGGGGGTAACTGTAGGTGCAAATTTTGGCATAAATCTACCACGGGACCCACCGGCCCTGCCTGGTGGGCCCACGAGGACTACAGCGGGACCCACCGGCCCTGCCTGGTGGGCCCACGAGGACTACAGCGGGACCCACCGGCCCTGCCTGGTGGGCCCACGAGGACTACAGCGGGACCCACCGGCCCTACCTGGTGGGCCCACGAGGATTACAGCGGGACCCACCGGCCCTGCCTGGTGGGCCCACGAGGACTACAGCGGGACCCACCGGCCCTACCTAGTGGGCCCACGAGGATTACAGCGGGACCCACCGGCCCTACCTGGTGGGCCCACGAGGATTACAGCGGGACCCACCGGCCCTGCCTGGTGGGCCCACGAGGACTACAGCAGGACTCACCAGCCCTGCCTGGTGGACCCCCGAAGACAACCGCAGGGCCCGCAACTTTACCTGGAGAATCCCCAGATACTACAGCAGAAACCGCCATTCACCACCCAGAATGTCTATAAATAGCAGAGCCTTCGAATGTAAAAGGATCGATGCTAAAAAGATCGAATTCTCAGTTCTAAAAACCAGAGCTCTGGGATTTTCAACTTCTGATCTACCATCTCTCTTCGATCTTCTTCTCTCTTTCGAAGAGATCAGGAAGCTTTCAGTGATACTCGGCCTGTCGAGGTCACTTCAACATAAGTGTTAGTGAATTCGGGTTGCTCCCTATAGCACGGAGACGTAGGCTTCGGCTGAACTCCGAGATCACTTCTCTTGTGTCAAAATCTCTCTCTCTCTGATTGCTTTTCTGTTTACATATCAAAAAAGCAACAACTTCAACCAACAGATCGACCAACGATCTTCGACGTCAACACGAACATTCAATTGACTGGTGCTGCGAGAGTCTTCGGGTCGGCACGAAGATTTTCCCCCACAAGTACGACGTCTTCAACAACGTTTTACTAGCGCTGAATTCATTCAAATCCCCAGAGCAGAGAACCGAGAAGCAGATGCCTTAGCTAATGCTGCCTCAGTTCTTGGAGACTCACTCGGAGGAAGGCAAATACAGATCGATTATCAAGAAGTGCCCAAGACCATCCCCGATCAACAGATTCTTACTACTACAAAAGGATCTGGGGGTGGAGATCAGCTTGAAGACTGGAGAAGACCAATTTTCGACTTCTTCAAGCATGGCAAAATGCCGGAAGATCCAAATCAAGCCCGAAGACTTCAGAGGAAACTCCCGTGCTACATTTTGCAAGGAGAAGATCTATACTTCAAATCTCACAACGGGATGTTGCTCAAGTGCCTTGGTCCTGAGCAAGCACAATCAATCCTGATTGATATCCACTCTGGAGCTTGTGGAAATCATTCAGGAGGAAGATCTCTTAAAGCCAAGACGAAGCTACAAGGGTACTACTGGCCAACAATGGCAAAGGATGCTCAACAAGTCGTTCAAAGATGCGAGCCTTGCCAACGACACGCTCGAGCTATCCATCTCCCTGCAGATGAACTTCATCAATTATCAAGTCCTTGGCCTTTCCATCAATGGGGGTTAGATTTCTTGGGTCCTTTCCCTCCAACTCCAAGCAAGAAGAAATATCTACTGCTGGCTACTGATTACTTCACCAAATGGGTTGAAGCTGTGCCCCTCTTTCGAGAGATTGACGACGAAGTGCTCAAATTCATTCGGCACAACATCTTCTCAAGATTTGGCACACCTCAAGTTCTTGTTGCTGACAATGGAGCTCAATTTGACTCAGACAAATTCCGAGAGTTCTGTCTGAACAACGGTATCAAGTTATTCTATTCAACTCCAAGATATCCTCAATGCAATGGTCAAGCTGAAGCCTCAAACAGATCTATACTTGATATACTCAAGAAGAAACTCAACGACAAGAAAGGATTGTGGGAGCAAGTCCTACCTGAAGTTCTTTGGGGGTATCGCACAACTCCGAGAAAATCAACAGAGTTCTCACCCTTCCGTCTAACATATGGATCAGAAGCAATACTCCCAACAGAAAATATATCTAGTACTTTGAAGACCAAAGCTGTTGAAGAAGGAGTCAATGAAGAACTTCGGATCAATGATCTAGACTTCTCTGAAGAACTACGAGATCTAGCATCACTTCGTGTGGCCAAATATCAACAGAAGATCAAAAGAGCCTATGACAAGAAAGTCCACAAGAGACAGTTCCCAGTGGGTAGTTTAGTTCTCAGAGCAGTTTTCTACAATACCAAAGAGCACAGCAGTGGAAAGCTTGCTCCCAATTGGGAAGGTCCATATATCATTGAGTCAGTTGGAGGCAAAGGTTCTTACAGACTGATCACACCAGAAGGAGATAGATTGCCTCGAGCTTGGAATTCTAGACACCTCAAGTTGTTCTATCCATAATGTAAATTCTGTGATGAATAAAGCTCTCTTTCAAATGTTCAAGTGTACAAGTGTTCTGATTTTCAATCCAAGTTCTGAAGCAGTTTCAAGTTATCCATATTCAAATTACCAGGTCTTTTAACAAGTTTGGGTGTTAGGGTTGCGACCCAACCCCTTACTAGCAAATGTTAAAAACTGACCATTTTCAAGTTACCAGGTCTTAACATGTTTGGGTGTTAGAGTTGTGACTCGACCCCTTACTAGCGAATGTTAAACTGACCTTCGAAATTCAATATCCAATTTCAATCAATTCGATATCGTCTAACAGGTTTGGGAGTTTGAGTTGCGACTCGACCCCTTACATTCAAATGTTATTCGAATTCAAATTCAATTTTCAAAGTTACAAGTTTGGGTGATTGAGTAGCGACTCAACCCCTTACATTCAAGTATATGCGTATTCAACTTACGTTCAAATGTATGAATACTCAATCATGTCAAATAGCATTCCAGAACTCAACATTCAAAGACATTCAACTCAAAAGAAGTGCAAGTTTCAAATACCAAAAAGATGTCTTCTATTATCATCAAAATATGTCAGATACAAGGAGCTGTTACATTTCAAAAATTTACAAGTACAACAACGAAGAAGAAGAAAAGTCTCAGGGCTTGGCCACACTCTTCGCATGCGACTTCTCCCCTTCAGATCCAGGACGAGCTTTACTCGCCACTGATGCCTTGGAGGATCGGACGCTAGCTACATGAGTCCTGAGCGCTTCTGCTGCCTTCTCTGCTGTTTCCTTGTAAACCTTGCACTCTGACAGCGCATGCTCCAGTGCCTTCTTGGAAGTCTCCTCTCTGGCAGTAAAGGCAGCGTGCTGAGTAGCAAGTTGTTGCTTCAGCTCTTGGATCTCGATGGTGCGACCACAGGACACATCCTCAACCTTGGAGAGTCGAGTCTTCAAGGATTCGAGCTCGTGACTCTGTGCCTCACATCGATCCTTCAGCCCCTTGATCTCCAGCTTTCCCTTGCGAAGTTCCTCAATCTTGGTTTTGAGAGAGGCTTTCTTCGAAGTCAGGAGCTCTCTCAGCTCATCTCTCTCCGCGGTCAACTGATTTATTTCAGCTACAGCTTCTTTTGCTCCCGCCCTCATGGAGAGTTTGGTTGCAACATTCATAAGTGCTGAGTTCTGCAAAAGAACAAAAGAGTTGAATTATTCTGAAGAAAGATACGATTCAAATGATCGATCAAGCAGATGCACCTACCAACAGGTTAATTCTATCGAAAGCTTCATCCAAAGTGGCACCCGGAAGGTTGATGAGTTTTCTGATCGCAGCAGTGGGGCGGTTGATATCAACGTCACCCAAGTTTTTTATTGTTGGAGTCAATCCAGCAGGCGCACCTGCAATCAAAGGGAATCAAAGTGTTAGATTATTTTCGAACTTCAGAGACAAGACATTCAAAGCAAGTTAAGTTCAATTACCTGATGTTTCGACCCTCGGCTCTTTGCCCTTCCGACGTTCAGAGCCACTCTGAGGAGTCGATTTCTCCTGAATCGGGGTTGGCACTGGTTGAGGTTGAGGAGCCCCATCGCCCACTCGACTTCCCCTCTCCAAATTAGCAGGGGGGGAAGCATTCCTGGGAGGTGAGGCTCTCTCTTCTTGCGACCCGCCTGGCTGGATGAGCCCGGCCACCATGGCCTCCACCTCGTTGAGCAAAGAGTGAGAGGGGGGAGGGGGTTGCTCAACCTCTACACCCCCACTCATTGTTGCTCCCTCAATGCGAAGAGCGTCGGGGGGGATTTGATCAAGAGGCGTGGGGTTGCTTCCAACCCCAGCACTCTTCGATAGTTTAATTTTGAAGCGCATCGGCCTCTTCAATTCGTCAAATTTGTAGGTGGGAACCACCTTTTTGCCGTCGCCTTCTGTGTCGAGAATTTCCTCCATCTGACGGGCTTTAACCTCGTCAATGGGAATAGGGATCGAGTCCTCCCCCGTTGCACCACCAGTGGGGGTGGGAGGAATTTCTTCCTCACCACCCCCATTCTCACCATCCCCACTGGAGGGGGTAGAAGACGGATCGTCCTCGCCGTCCCTGTCCTCGTCTTCGTCATTGCCACTGATGTCGTGGCTGACATTCTCTGTCTCTTCTTCTTCTTCATTCTTCTTCTTTTCTTCTTCCTCTTCGTTCTTCTTCCCTTCATCTTCATCTTCCTTAGGCTTGACGAGAGTTTTTCGCTTCTTCTTCACTGGGCCTCTTTGGATCACCAGTTTCTCATCCATGGTAGGTAATCGGCGCCTCGCAGTGTAGATTTTCTTCTCGGCCCGAACCTTCCGGATGATCTTACCCGAATGTGGGTCCTCCTCATAATCAGAATATAGGACTTCGTTGTCCTCGTATCTATCCTTTTGTCGGTGGAGGAGATTGGCCTTGCCATACCTCACGGGGCAATTGGAGAACTGTTTCCATGACCTGGTCCCGCAGGTCAACTCGAGAAATAAATTGTCGATTGCTCCAGCCCTCTCGGAGGTCCAGTCAAAGATGCCTCCAGCGCTGTACATCTTAACTGCGTCGTGCACGCTGTCTCGGGGGGTGTCGGGCACTGACATAGATGTCCACGCGCCGGAAACAGAGATAGGCCAGTCTGTGTACAGTTTGTCCGAAGGAACTGTATCAGTTAACGGACGAAGCGGAGACACACCAGTCAAATTGTAGAACGGGCTGTCCTTCCTGTAATTCCATCGATAATGAAAGAAAAAATATCCAAGCTCGATCCGGGCAGGTTCACCTTCCGGGATACTGGAGTAGCATGCCCTCAAGTCTTCCTGGAAATCTGACTCCACCCGGCAGAATGCATAGATGATTCGCCAGGCATTCCCTGTGACTTGTCCCGGGCAAAGGCCAGAAGTATTTAGCAATCTGGCAGCGAAGGGTGGCAGAGGCAGACGTAGACCGCAGTTCATTTGGCCAATGGTCACGATGGTTCCCATGACCTTCTCGTTGCTGGCAAAGCTGGTGAAGACGGTCTTCTTGTCGATGCCGAAAGCTGTCTGGATACTAGGGAGTGAAGGCTGCGCCCCTTTCCCTTCTGTGAAGAACGAGAGCAGTGTTTGCCACTTCTTTCTTTTGGTATCTGTGAACTCACCGCCAGTATTATACATATACTCTGTCTCCTCTGTCAGTGGCATAAGCGGACCCAGAACAAACTTCACTTTGGGGATAAACTCTGGCCTTGATGGCGCCGAAGCAAAACCTACCCCTTGGTGCCTCTTGCCCAGTTGGCCAAGTTCAACTAGAGCAGCCTTGCCTTTGCCACGGCCCCTTGGAGGAGATTGAACCTCGACAATTTCCTTCCCCTTTCTCTTCGAGGGTGCTGTACCGGACTTCTTCGAACTGCCAGATGAAGCCATTCGACCGATCGAACGAGAACGAGAACAAGAACAAGAGCAGAAAATCAAGAGAACAAGGGTCTGGACTTCGAAAAATTTTGGAAGCGTGAGGCGAAATGGCAGCCAGAAAAAACTTTTGTACCCAGGGTAAAACAGGTGCGCAAATCGAGAAGACACGTGTCTTCACCATATCAAATCGCATGTTTTTGTAGGTACACGTGGCATCCATCCGTAGCAAGCGCAAAACCAGGCGAACAGTCGCGACCAGGCGAAGCGTCGGACCTACCGGTCCACATGAACCAACGGTCCAAGTAAGCCACCGGTCTGGGTAAACCGGACCGCCGGTTTAAAGCAACCATCAAGCCAACCAAGGATTCAAAACAAGAATCAAGCTCCATCAATGTTCAAAACTTTGCCAAAGTATCGAAGAACAAAGCAGTAAACCTTCTCTAAAGGGCAGGTTCAAAACTTTACTTCGATCAGTCAAATTTTTACTGGATCTGGCAAAAAACCAAGGTTTTTTGCCGATCACTCGAACCTTGACCGAATATTTTTCACCGATCGGACAAACATGTCCGATCGGCGAAAGTTATCTGATCGGTCAAATTTCTACCGGATCTGGCAAAAAACCAAGGTTTTTTGCCGATCACTCGAACCTTGACCGGATATTTTTCACCGATCGGACAAACATGTCCGATCGGCGAAAGTTATCTGATCGGTCAAATTTCTACTGGATCTGGCAAAAAACCAAGGTTTTTTGCCGATCACTCGAACCTTGACCGGATATTTTTCACCGATCGGACAAACATGTCCGATCAGCGAAAGTTATCTGATCGGTCAAATTTCTACCGGATCTGGCAAAAAACCAAGGTTTTTTGCCGATCACTCGAACCTTGACCGGATATTTTTCACCGATCGGACAAACATGTCCGATCGGCGAAAGTTATCTGATCGGTCAAATTTCTACCGGATCTGGCAAAAAACCAAGGTTTTTTTGCCGATCACTCGAACCTTGACCGAATATTTTTCACCGATCGGACAAACATGTCCGATCGGCGAAAGTTATCTGATCGGTCAAATTTCTACCGGATCTGGCAAAAAACCAAGGTTTTTTGCCGATCACTCGAACCTTGACCGGATATTTTTCACCGATCGGACAAACATGTCCGATCGGCGAAAGTTATCTGATCGGTCAAATTTCTACTGGATCTGGCAAAAAACCAAGGTTTTTTACCGATCACTCGAACCTTGACCGGATATTTTTTCACCGATCGGACAAACATGTCCGATCGACGAAAGTTATCTGATCGGTCAAATTTCTACTGGATCTGGCAAAAAACCAAGGTTTTTTACCGATCACTCGAACCTTGACTGGATATTTTTTCACCGATCGGACAAACATGTCCGATCGACGAAAGTTATCTGATCGGTCAAATTTCTACTGGATCTGGCAAAAAACCAAGGTTTTTTGCCGATCACTCGAACCTTGACCGGATATTTTTCACCGATCGGACAAACATGTCCGATCGGCGAAAGTTATCTGATCGGTCAAATTTCTACTGGATCTGGCAAAAAACCAAGATTTTTTACCGATCACTCGAACCTTGACCGGATATTTTTTCACCGATCGGACAAACATGTCCGCTCGACGAAAGTTATCTGATCGGTCAAATTTCTACTGGATCTGGCAAAAAACCAAGGTTTTTTGCCGATCACTCGAACCTTGACCGAATATTTTTCACCGATCGGACAAACATGTCCGATCGGCGAAAGTTATCTGATCGGTCAAATTTCTACCGGATCTGGCAAAAAACCAAGGTTTTTTGCCGATCACTCGAACCTTGACCGGATATTTTTCACCGATCGGACAAACATGTCCGATCGGCGAAAGTTATCTGATCGGTCAAATTTCTACCGGATCTGGCAAAAAACCAAGGTTTTTTTTGCCGATCACTCGAACCTTGACCGAATATTTTTCACCGATCGGACAAACATGTCCGATCGGCGAAAGTTATCTGATCGGTCAAATTTCTACCGGATCTGGCAAAAAACCAAGGTTTTTTGCCGATCACTCGAACCTTGACCGGATATTTTTTCACCGATCGGACAAACATGTCCGATCGGTGAAAGTTATCTGATCGGTCAAATTTCTACTGGATCTGGCAAAAAACCAAGGTTTTTTGCCGATCACTCGAACCTTGACCGGATATTTTTCACCGATCGGACAAACATGTCTGATCGGCGAAAGTTATCTGATCGGTCAAATTTCTACTGGATCTGGCAAAAAACCAAGGTTTTTTGCCGATCACTCGAACCTTGACCGGATATTTTTCACCGATCGGACAAACATGTCCGATCAGCGAAAGTTATCTGATCGGTCAAATTTCTACCGGATCTGGCAAAAAACCAAGGTTTTTTGCCGATCACTCGAACCTTGACCGAATATTTTTTACCGATCGGACAAACATATCCGATCGGCGAAAGTTATCTGATCGGTCAAATTTCTACCGGATCTGGCAAAAAACCAAGGTTTTTTGCCGATCACTCGAACCTTGACCGGATATTTTTCACCGATCGGACAAACATGTCCGATCGGCGAAAGTTATCTGATCGGTCAAATTTCTACTGGATCTGGCAAAAAACCAAGGTTTTTTGCCGATCACTCGAACCTTGACCGGATATTTTTCACCGATCGGACAAACATGTCCGATCGGCGAAAGTTATCTGATCGGTCAAATTTCTACTGGATCTGGCAAAAAACCAAGGTTTTTTGCCGATCACTCGAACCTTGACCGGATATTTTTCACCGATCGGACAAACATGTCCGATCGGCGAAAGTTATTTGATCGGTCAAATTTACTACTGGATCGGTCAAAAAACCCTGTTTTTTGACCGATCACCCGATTCTAGACCGGTTGAATTTTTGCCCGATCGGTCAAAATTTGACCGATCGGTCAAAAGTGACCGATCGGTCAAAATTTAACCGATCGGTCAAACTTCAGCTGATCGGTCAAAATTACTACTGGATCGGTCAAAAAACCCTGTTTTTTGACCGATCACCCGATTCTTGACCGGTTGAATTTTGCCCGATCGGTCAAAATTTGACCGATCGGTCAAAAGTGACCGATCGGTCAAAATTTAACCGATCGGTCAAATTTCAGCTGATCGGTCAAAATTACTACTGGATCGGTCAAAAAACCCTGTTTTTTGACCGATCACCCGATTCTTGACCGGTTGAATCTTGACCGATCGGTCAAAATTTGACCGATCGGTCAAAATTTGACCGATCGGTCAAATTTGACCGATCGGTCCAAATTGACCGATCAGTCCCTTTTTTTTTTTTTTTTCTCTAATATGCGACAAGTTTCTTCGTGTCCGTTTTTTAAAACAGGAAGTTGCTATTTTTTGCACCAAGTCCAAGCCAGCCAGAATGCACTCTAGCTAACTTGGAGGGGGTAACTGTGGGTGCAAATTTTGGCAAAAATCCACCACGGAACCCACCGGCCCTGCCTGGTGGGCCCACGAGGACTACCGCGGGACCCACCGGCCCTGCCTGGTGGGCCCACAAAGACTACAGCGGGACCCACCGGCCCTGCCTGGTGGGCCCACGAAGACTACAGCGGGACCCACCGGCCCTGCCTGGTGGGCCCACGAAGACTACCACGGGACCCACCGGCCCTGCCTGGTGGGCCCACGAAGACTACCACGGGACCCACCGGCCCTGCCTGGTGGGCCCGCGAGGACTACCACGGGACCCACTGGCCCTGCCTGGTGGGCCCACGAAGACTACCACGGGACCCACCGGCCCTGCCTGGTGGGACCAAGAGCCAGTGGAATCCCCCAGAAGATGGTAACAGGGCCCGCAACTTTACCTGGAGGATCCCCAGATACGACAGCAAAAACCGCCATTTACCACCAGACTCACTCCTGAAAAATCCTATAAATAGCAGAGCCTTCGAATGTAAAAGGATCCGATCCGAAAATCTGATTTCCACTCTGAGATCTGACTTTCAGAACCAGAGCTTTGGGATTTCTAACCTCCGATCTACCATCTCTCTTCGATCTTCTTCTCTCTTTCGAAGAGATCAGGGAGCTTTCAGTGATACTCGGCCTGTCGAGGTCACTTCAACATAAGTGTTAGTGAATTCAGGTTGCTCCCTATAGCACGGAGACGTAGGCTTCGGCTGAACTCCGAGATCACTTCTCTTGTGTCAAAATCTCTCTCTCTGATTGCTTTTCTGTTTACATATCAAAAAAGCAACAACTTCAACCAACCGATCGACCAACGATCTTCGACATTAACTTCGACTCCAATTGACTGGTGCTGCGAAGGTCTTCGGGTCAGCACGAAGATTTTCCCCCACACATTCTAATTCATTCGTACGATCCATTCTAATTCATTCGTACGATCCATTCTACTTCATTCGCACGAATGTATCCATTCTAATTCATTCGTACAATCCATTCTAATTCATTCGCACGATCAATTCTAATTCATTCGTTCGTACGATCCATTCTGATTCATTCGTACGATCCATTCTATATCATTCGCACGAATGTATCCATTCTAATTCATTCGTACAATCCATTCTAATTCATTCGCACGATCAATTCTAATTCATTCATATGATCCATTCTAATTCATTCCTACTATCTATTCTAATTCATTCGTTCGAATGTATCCATTCTAATTCATTCGTACGATTCATTCTAATTCATTCGAACGATCCATTCTAATTCATTCGTACGATCCATTCTACTTCATTCTCACGAATGTATACATTCTAATTCATTCGTACAATCCATTCTAATTCATTCGCACGATCAATTCTAATTCATTCATATGATCCATTCTAATTCATTCCTACGATCTATTCTAATTTATTCGTTCGAATGTATCCATTCTAATTCATTCATACGATTCATTCTAATTCATTCGTACGATCCATTCTAATTCATTCGTACGATCCATTCTACTTCATTCGCCCGAATGTATCCATTCTAATTCATTCGTACAATCCATTCTAATTCATTCGCACGATCAATTCTAATTCATTCATATGATCCATTCTAATTCATTCCTACGATCTATTCTAATTCATTCGTTCGAATGTATCCATTCTAATTCATTCATACGATTCATTCTAATTCATTCGTACGATCCATTCTAATTCATTCGTACGATCCATTCTACTTCATTCGCCCGAATGTATCCATTCTAATTCATTCGTACAATCCATTCTAATTCATTCGCACGATCAATTCTAATTCATTCGTATGATCCATTCTAATTCATTCCTACGATCTATTCTAATTAATTCGTTCGAATGTTTCCATTCTAATTCATTCGTACGAATGAATTAGAATGGATTGTATGAATGAATTAGAATGGATCGTACGAATGAATTAGAATGGATCGTACGAATGAATTAGAATGGATCGTGCTAATGAATTAGAATGGATCGTACGAATGACTTAGAATAGATTGTGCGAATGAATTAGAATGGATTGTACGAATGAATTAGAATGTATCCATTCTAATTCATTCGTACAATCCATTCTAATTCATTCGCACGATCAATTCTAATTCATTCGTATGATCCATTCTAATTCATTCGTACGATCCATTCTAATTCATTCGTACGATCCATTCTACTTCGTTCGCACGAATGTATCCATTCTAATTCATTAGTTCGAATGTATCCATTCTAATTCATTCGTATGATCCATTCTAATTCATTCCTACGATCTATTCTAATTTATTCGTTCGAATGTATCCATTCTAATTCATTCGTATGATCCATTCTAATTCATTCCTACGATCTATTCTAATTCATTCGTTCGAATGAATCCAATGAATTAGAATGGATCATACGAATGAATTAGAATTGGATCATACGAATGAATTAGAATTGATCGTGCGACTGAATTAGAATGGATTGTACGAATGATTAGAATGGATACATTCGTGCGAATAAATTAGAATGGATCGTACGAATGAATTAGAATGGATCGTACGAATGAATTAGAATGGATCGTACGAATGAATTAGAATGGATCGTACGAATGAATTAGAATGGATCATACGAATGAATTAGAATTGATCGTACGAATGAATTAGAATGGATCGTACGAATGAATTAGAATGGATATATTCGTGCGAATGAAGTAGAATGGATCATATGAATGAATTAGAATGGATCGTATGAATGAATTGAATGAATTAGAATAGATCGTAGGAATTAATTAGAATGGATCATACGAATGAATTAGAATTGATCGTGCGAATGAATTAGAATGGATTGTACGAATGAATTAGAATGGATTCATTCGTGCGAATGAAGTAGAATGGATCGTGCGAATGAATTAGAATGGATTGCACGAATGAATTAGAATGGATTGTACGAATGAATTAGAATGGATTGTACGAATGAATTAGAATGGAATGTATCCATTCTACTTCATTCGCACGAATGTATCCATTCTAATTCATTCGTACAATCCATTCTAATTCATTCGCACGATCAATTCTAATTCATTCGTATGATCCATTCTAATTCATTCCTACGATCTATTCTAATTCATTCGTTCGAATGTATTAGAATTGATCATACGAATGAATTAGAATGGATACATTCGAACGAATGAATTAGAATAGATCGTAGGAATGAATTAGAATGAATCGTACGAATGAATTAGAATGGATACATTCGAACGAATGAATTAGAATAGATCGTAGGAATGAATTAGAATGGATCGTACGAATGAATTAGAATGGAATGTATCCATTCTACTTCATTCGCTCGAATGTATCCATTCTAATTCATTCGTACAATCCATTCTAATTCATTCGCACGATCAATTCTAATTCATTCGTATGATCCATTCTAATTCATTCCTACGATCTATTCTAATTCATTCGTTCGAATGTATCCATTCTAATTCTTTCGTACGATCTATTCTAATTCATTCGTACGATCCATTCTACTTCATTCGCACGAATGTATCCATTCTAATTCATTCGTACAATCCATTCTAATTCATTCGTATGATCCATTCTAATTCATTCCTACGATCTATTCTAATTCATTCGTTCGAATATATCCATTCTAATTCATTCGTACGATTCATTCTAATTCATTCCTACGATCTATTCTAATTCATTCGTTCGAATGTATCCATTCTAATTCATTCGTATGATCAATTCTAATTCATTCGTATGATCCATTCTAATTCATTCGCACGAATGTATCCATTCTAATTCATTCGTACAATCCATTCTAATTCATTCGTACGATCAATTCTAATTTATTCGTATGATCCATTCTAATTCATTCCTACGATCTATTCTAATTCATTCGTTCGAATGTTTCCATTCTAATTCATTCGTACGATTAGAATGGATTGTACGAATGAATTAGAATGGATACATTCGAACGAATGAATTAGAATAGATCGTAGGAATGAATTAGAATGGATCATACGAATGAATTAGAATTGATCGTGCGAATGAATTAGAATGGATTGTACGAATGAATTAGAATGGATACATTCGTGCGAATGAAGTAGAATGGATCGTACGAATGAATTAGAATGGATCGTGCGAATGAATTAGAATAGATCGTACGAATGAATTAGAATTGATACATTCGTGCGAATGAATTAGAATTGATCGTGCGAATGAATTAGAATGGATCGTACGAATGAATTAGAATGGATCGTACGAATGAATTAGAATGGATACATTCGTGCGAATGAAGTAGAATGGATCATACGTGCAATCCATTCTAATTCATTCGCATGATCAATTCTAATTCATTCGTGTGATCCATTCTAATTCATTCCTATGATCTATTCTAATTCATTCGTTCGAATGTATCCATTCTAATTCATTCGTACGATTCATTCTAATTCATTCGTATGATCCATTCTAATTCATTCGTATGATCCATTCTGATTCATTCGTACGATCCATTCTAATTCATTCGTACGATCCATTCTACTTCATTCGCACGAATGTATCCACTATAATTCATTCGTGCAATCCATTCAAATTCATTCGCACTATCCAGATCTATTCTAATTCATTCGCACGAATGTATCCATTCTAATTCATTCGCACGATCAATTCTAATTCATTCGTATGATCCATTCTAATTCATTTCTACGATCTATTCTAATTCATTCGTTCGAATGTATCCATTCTAATTTATTCATACGATTCATTCTAATTCATTCGTACGATCCATTCTGATTCATTCGTGCGATCCATTCTACTTCATTCGCACGAATGTATCTATTCTAATTCATTCGTACAATCCATTCTAATTCATTTGCACGATCAATTCTAATTCATTCGTATGATCCATTCTAATCATTCCTACGATCTATTCTAATTCATTCGTTCGAATGTATCCATTCTAATTCATTCGTACGATTCATTCAAATTCATTCGTACGATCCATTCTAATTCATTCGTACGATCCATTCTACTTCATTCGCACGAATGTATCCATTCTAATTCATTCGTACAATCCATTCTAATTCATTCGCACGATCAATTCTAATTCATTCGTGTGATCCATTCTAATTCATTCCTATGATCTATTCTAATTCATTCGTTCGAATGTATCCATTCTAATTCATTCGTACGATTCATTCTAATTCATTCGTATGATCCATTCTAATTCATTCGTACGATCCATTCTGATTCATTCGTACGATCCATTCTAATTCATTCGTACGATCCATTCTACTTCATTCGCACGAATGTATCCATTCTAATTCATTCGTGCAATCCATTCAAATTCATTCGCACTATCCAGATCTATTCTAATTCATTCGCACGAATGTATCCATTCTAATTCATTCGAACGATCAATTCTAATTCATTCGTATGATCCATTCTAATTCATTCCTACGATCTATTCTAATTCATTCGTTGGAATGTTTCCATTCTAATTCGTTCGTACGATTCGTTCTAATTCATTCGTACGATCCATTCTGATTCATTCGTACGATTCATTCTAATTCATTCGTACGATCCATTCTAATTCATTCGTACGATCCATTCTACTTCATTCGCTCGAATGTATCCATTCTAATTCATTCGTGCAATCCATTCTAATTCATTCGCACGATCAATTCTAATTCATTCGTATGATCCATTCTAATTCATTCCTCATTCTAATTCATTCGTACAATCAATTCTAATTCATTCGCACGATCAATTCTAATTCATTCGTATGATCCATTCTAATTCATTCCTACGATCTATTCTAATTTATTCGTTCGAATGTATCCATTCTAATTCATTCGTACGATTCATTCTAATTCATTCGTACGATCCATTCTAATTCATTTGTATGATCCATTCTACTTAATTCGCACGAATGTATCCATTCTAATTCATTCGAGCAATCCATTCTAATTCATTCGCACGATCAATTCTAATTCATTCGAATGAATTAGAATGGATACATTCGTGCGAATGAAGTAGAATGGATCGTACGAATGAATTAGAATGGATACATTCGAACGAATGAATTAGAATAGATCGCAGGAATGAATTAGAATGGATCATATGAATGAATTAGAATAGATCGTAGGAATGAATTAGAATGGATCATACGAATGAATTAGAATTGATCGTGCGAATGAATTAGAATGGATTGCACGAATGAATTACAATGGATACATTCATGTAATGAATAAGAATGGATCGTACGAATGAATTAGAATGGATCATGCGAATGAATTTGAATGGATCGTACGAATGAATAAGAATGGATCGTACGAATGAATTAGAATGGATACATTCGAGGGAATAAATTAGAATTGATCGTAGGAATGAATTAGAATGGATCATACGAATGAATTAGAATTGATCATGCGAATGAATTAGAATAGATTGTACGAATGAATTAGAATGGATACATTCGTGCGAATGAAGTAGAATGGATCGTACGAATGAATTAGAATGGATCGTACGAATGAATTAGAATGAATCGTACGAATGAATTAGAATGGATACATTCGAACGAATGAATTAGAATAGATCGTAGGAATGAATTAGAATGGATCATACGAATGAATTAGAATTGATCGTGCGAATGAATTAGAATGGATTGTACGAATGAATTAGAATGGATACATTCGTGCGAATGAAGTAGAATGGATCGTACAAATGTATTAGAATGGATCGTACGAATGAATTAGAATGAATCGTACGAATGAATTAGAATGGATACATTTGAACGAATGAATTAGAATAGATCGTAGGAATGAATTAGAATGGATCATACGAATGAATTAGAATTGATCGTGCGAATGAATTAGAATGGATTGCACAAATGAATTAGAATGGATACATTCGAGCGAATGAAGTAGAATGGATCGTACGAACGAATTAGAATGGATCGTACGAATGAATTAGAATAAATCGTACGAATGAATTAGAATGGATACATTCGAACGAATGAATTAGAATAGATCGTAGGAATGAATTAGAATGGATCATACGGAATTAGAATGGATACATTCGTGCGAATGAAGTAGAATGGATCGTACGAATGAAATAGAATGGATCGTACGAATGAATTAGAATAAATCGTACGAATGAATTAGAATGGATACATTCGAACGAATGAATTAGAATAGATCGTAGGAATTAATTAGAATGGATCATACGAATGAATTAGAATTGATCGTGCGAATGAATTAGAATGGATTGTACGAATGAATTAGAATGGATACATTCATGCGAATGAAGTAGAATGGATTGTACGAATGAATTAGAATGGATACATTCGTGCGAATGAAGCAGAATGGATCGTACGAATGAATTAGAATGGATCGTACGAATGAATTAGAATGAATCGTACGAATGAATTAGAATGGATACATTCGAACGAATGAATTAGAATAGATCGTAGGAATGAATTAGAATGGATCATACGAATGAATTAGAATTGATCGTGCGAATGAATTAGAATGGATTGCACGAATGAATTAGAATGGATACATTCGTGCGAATGAAGTAGAATGGATCGTACGAATGAATCAGAATGGATCGTACGAATGAATTAGAATGAATCATACGAATGAATTAGAATGGAAACATTCGTACGAATGAATTAGAATGGATTGTCCGAATGAATTAGAATGGATACATTCGTGCGAATGAAGTAGAATGGATCGTATGAATGAATCAGAATGGATCGTACGAATGAATTAGAATGAATCATACGAATGAATTAGAATGGATACATTCGAACGAATGAATTAGAATAGATCGTAGGAATGAATTAGAATGGATCATACGAATGAATTAGAATTGATCGTGCGAATGAATTAGAATGGATTGTACGAATGAATTAGAATGGATACATTCGTGCGAATGAAGTAGAATGGATCGTACGAATGAATTAGAATGGATCGTACGAATGAATTAGAATGAATCATACGAATGAATTAGAATAGATCGTACAATCCATTCTAATTCATTCGTACAATCAATTCTAATTCATTCGCACGATCAATTCTAATTCATTTGTATGATCCATTCTAATTCATTCCTACGATCTATTCTAATTCATTCGTTCGAATGTATCCATTCTAATTCATTCGTACGATTCATTCTAATTCATTCGTACGATCCATTCTAATTCATTCGTACGATCTATTCTACTTCATTCGCACGAATGTATCCATTCTAATTCATTCGTACAATCCATTCTAATTCATTCGCACGATCAATTCTAATTCATTCGTACGATCCATTCTAATTCATTCGTACGATCCATTCTACTTCATTCGCACGAATGTATCCATTCTAATTCATTCGTACTATCCATTCTAATTCATTCGCACGATCAATTCTAATTCATTCGTATGATCCATTCTAATTCATTCCTACGATCTATTCTAATTCATTCGTTCGAATGTTTCCATTCTAATTCATTCGTACGTTTCATTCTAATTCATTCGTACGATCCATTCTGATTCATTCTACTTTATTCGCACGAATGTATCCATTCTAATTCATTCGTACAATCCATTCTAATTCATTCGCACGATCAATTCTAATTCATTCGTATGATTCATTCTAATTCATTCGTACAATCTATTCTAATTCATTCGTTCGAATGTATCCATTCTAATTCATTCGTACGATTCATTCTAATTCATTCGTACGATCCATTCTAATTCATTCGTACGATCCATTCTACTTCATTCGCACGAATGTATCCATTCTAATTCATTCGTACAATCCATTCTAATTCATTCGCACGATCAATTCTAATTCATTCGTTCGTACGATCCATTCTGATTCATTCGTACGATCCATTCTATATCATTCGCACGAATGTATCCATTCTAATTCATTCGTACAATCCATTCTAATTCATTCGCACGATCAATTCTAATTCATTCATATGATCCATTCTAATTCATTCCTACTATCTATTCTAATTCATTCGTTCGAATGTATCCATTCTAATTCATTCGTACGATTCATTCTAATTCATTCGAACGATCCATTCTAATTCATTCGTACGATCCATTCTACTTCATTCTCACGAATGTATACATTCTAATTCATTCGTACAATCCATTCTAATTCATTCGCACGATCAATTCTAATTCATTCATATGATCCATTCTAATTCATTCCTACGATCTATTCTAATTCATTCGTTCGAATGTATCCATTCTAATTCATTCATACGATTCATTCTAATTCATTCGTACGATCCATTCTAATTCATTCGTACGATCCATTCTACTTCATTCGCCCGAATGTATCCATTCTAATTCATTCGTACAATCCATTCTAATTCATTCGCACGATCAATTCTAATTCATTCGTATGATCCATTCTAATTCATTCCTACGATCTATTCTAATTAATTCGTTCGAATGTTTCCATTCTAATTCATTCGTACGAATGAATTAGAATGAATTAGAATGTATCCATTCTAATTCATTCGTACGATCTATTCTAATTTATTCGTTCGAATGTTTCCATTCTACTTCATTCGCATGAATGAATTAGAATGGATTGTACGAATGAATTAGAATGGATACATTCGAACGAATGAATTAGAATAGATCGTAGGAATGAATTAGAATGGATCATACGAATAAATTAGAATTGATCGTGCGAATGAATTAGAATGGATTGTACGAATGAATTAGAATGGATACATTCGTGCGAATGAAGTAGAATGGATCGTACGAATGTATTAGAATGGATCGTACGAATGAATTAGAATGAATCGTACGAATGAATTAGAATGGATACATTCGAACGAATGAATTAGAATAGATCGTAGGAATAAATTAGAATGGATCATACGAATGAATTAGAATTGATCGTGCGAATGAATTAGAATGGATTGTACGAATGAATTAGAATGGATACATTCGTGCGAATGAAGTAGAATGGATCGTACGAACGAATTAGAATGGAATGTATCCATTCTAATTCATTCGTACAATCCATTCTAATTCATTCGTACGATCCATTCTAATTCATTCGTTCGATCCATTCTACTTCATTCGTATGAGCCATTCTAATTCATAATTAGATGGATTAGAATGGATTGTACAATCTATTCTAATTCATTCGCACGATCAATTCTAATTCATTCGTATGATCCATTCTAATTCATTCCTACGATCTATTCTAATTCATTCGTTCGAATGTATCCATTCTAATTCATTCGCACGATCAATTCTAATTCATTCGTACGATCCATTCTAATTCATTTGTACGATCCATTCTACTTCATTCGCACGAATGTATCCATTCTAATTCATTCGTACAATCCATTCTAATTCATTCGCACGATCAATTCTAATTCATTCG
This sequence comes from Chamaelirium japonicum, assembly GCA_947650365.1. NCBI lineage: Eukaryota > Viridiplantae > Streptophyta > Magnoliopsida > Liliales > Melanthiaceae > Chamaelirium > Chamaelirium japonicum. The sequence continues at coordinate 200,984 of CANTAL010000228.1, forward strand.
TATGATCCATTCTAATTCATTCCTACGATCTATTCTAATTCATTCGTTCGAATGTATCCATTCTAATTCATTCGTACGATTCATTCTAATTCATTCGTACGATCCATTCTACTTCATTTGCACGAATGTATCCATTCTAATTCATTCGTACAATCCATTCTAATTCATTCGCACGATCAATTCTAATTCATTCGTATGATCCATTCTAATTCATTCCTACGATCTATTCTAATTCTTTCGTTCGAATGTTTCCATTCTAATTCATTCGTACGATTCATTATAATTCATTCGTACGATCCATTCTGATTTATTCGTACGATCCATTCTAATTCATTCGTACGATCCATTCTACTTCATTCGCACGAATGTATCCATTCTAATTCATTCGTACAATCCATTCTAATTCATTCGTACGATCCATTCTACTTCATTCGCACGAATGTATCCATTCTAATTCATTCGTACTTAGAATTGATCGTGCGAATGAATTAGAATGGATTGTACGAATGAATTAGAATGGATACATTCGTGCGAATGAAGTAGAATGGATCGTACGAATGAATTAGAATGGATCGTACGAATGAATTAGAATGAATCGTACGAATGAATTAGAATGGGAATGGATCATACGAATGAATTAGAATTGATCGTGCGAATGAATTAGAATGGATTGTACGAAGGAATTAGAATGGATATATTCGTGCGAATGAAGTAGAATGGATCGTACGAATGAATTAGAATGGATCGTACGAATGAATTAGAATTGATCGTGCGAATGAATTAGAATGGATACATTCGAACGAATGAATTAGAAAAGATCGTAGGAATGAGTTAGAATAGATCATACGAATGAATTAGAATTGATCGTGCGAATGAATTAGAATGGATTGTATGAATGAATTAGAATAGATACATTCGTGCGAATGAAGTAGAATGGATCGTACGAATGAATTAGAATGGATACATTCGTGCGAATGAAGTAGAATGGATCGTACGAATGAATTAGAATGGATCGTACGAATGAATTAGAATGAATCGTACGAATGAATTAGAATGGAAACATTCGAACGAATGAATAGAATAGATCGTAAGAATGAATTAGAATGAATCGTACGAATGAATTAGAATGGATTGTACGAATGAATTAGAATGGATCCATTCGTGCGAATGAAGTAGAATGGATCGTACGAATGAATTAGAATGGATCGTACGAATGAATCAGAATGGATCATACGAATGAATTAGAATGAATCGTACGAATGAATTAGAATGGAAACATTCGAACGAATGAATTAGAATAGATCGTAGGAATGAATTAGAATGGATTATACGAATGAATTAGAATTGATCGTGCGAATGAATTAGAATGGATTGTACGAATGAATTAGAATGGATACATTCGTGCGAATGAAGTAGAATGGATCGTACGAATGAATTAGAATGGATACATTCGTGCGAATGAAGTAGAATGGATCGTACGAATGAATTAGAATGGATCGTACGAATGAATTAGAATGAATCATACGAATGAATTAAAATGGAAACATTCGAACGAATGAATTACAATAGATCGTAGGAATGAATTAGAATGGATCATACGAATGAATTAGAATTGATCGTGCGAATGAATTAGAATGGATTATACGAATGAATTAGAATGGATACATTCGTGCGAATGAAGTAGAATGGATCGTACAAAGGAATTAGAATGGATCGTACGAATGAATTAGAATGAATCGTACGAATGAATTAGAATGGATACATTCGAACGAATGAATTAGAATAGATCGTAGGAATGAATTAGAATGGATCTTATGAATGAATTAGAATTGATCTTCCGAATGAATTAGAATGGATTGTACGAATGAATTAGAATGGATACATTCGTGCGAATGAAGTAGAATGGATCGTACGAATGAATTAGAATGGATCGTACGAATGAATTAGAATAAATCGTACGAATGAATTAGAATGGATCGTACGAATGAATCAGAATGGATCGTACGAATGAATTAGAATGAATTGTACGAATGAATTAGAATGGAAACATTCGAACGAATGAATTAGAATAGATCGTAGGAATGAATTAGAATGGATCGTACGAATGAATTAGAATGAATCGTACGAATGAATTAAAATGAATCGTACGAATGAATTAGAATGGATACATTCGAACGAATGAATTAGAATAGATCGTAGGAATGAATTAGAATGGATCATACGAATGAATTAGAATTGATCGTGCGAATGAATTAGAATGGATACATACGTGCGAATGAATTAGAATAGATCTGGATAGTGCGAATGAATTTGAATGGATTGCACGAATGAATTAGAATGGATACATTCGTGCAAATGAAGTAGAATGGATCGTACGAATGAATTAGAATGGATCGTTAGAATGTATCCATTCTAATTCATTCGTACAATCCATTCTAATTCATTCGCACGATCCATTCTAATTCATTCGTATGATCCATTCTAATTCATTCCTACGATCTATTCTAATTCATTCGTTCGAATGTATCCATTCTAATTCATTCGTACGATTCATTCTAATTCATTCGTACGATCCATTCTAATTCATTCGTACGATCCATTCTACTTCATTCGCACGAATGGATCCATTCTAATTCATTCGTACAATCCATTCTAATTCATTCGCACGATCATTTCTAATTCATTCATATGATCCATTCTAATTCATTCCTACGATCTATTCTAATTCATTCGTTCGAATGTATCCATGCGAATGAATTAGAATGGATTGAATTAGAATGGATTGTACGAATGAATTAGAATGGATCATACAAATGAATTAGAATGGATTGTACGAATGAATTAGAATGGATCACACGAATGAATTAGAATGGATACATTCGAGCGAATGAATTAGAATAGATCGTAGGAATGAATTAGAATGAATCGTACGAATGAATTAGAATGGATTGTACGAATGAATTAGAATGGATACATTCGTGCGAATGAAATAGAATGGATCGTACGAATGAATTAGAATGGATACATTCGTGCGAATGAAGTAGAATGGATCGTACGAATGAATTAGAATGGATCGTACAAATGAATTAGAATGAATCGTACGAATGAATTAGAATGGATACATTCGAACGAATAAATTAGAATAGATCGTAGGATTGAATTAGAATGGATCATACGAATGAATTAGAATTGATCGTGCGAATGAATTAGAATGGATTGTACGAATGAATTAGAATGGATACATTCGTGCGAATGAAGTAGAATGGATCCATTCTAATTCATTCGTACGAATGAATTAGAATGAATCGTACGAATGAATTAGAATAGATCGTAGGAATGAATTAGAATGGATCATACGAATGAATTAGAATTGATCGTGCGAATGAATTAGAATAGATTGTACGAATGAATTAGAATGGATACATTCGTGCGAATGAAGTAGAATGGATCGTACTAATGAATTAGAATGAATCGTACGAATGAATTAGAATGAATCGAACGAATGAATTAGAATGGATACATTCGAACGAATGAATTAGAATAGATCGTAGGAATGAATTAGAATGGATCATACGAATGAATTAGAATTGATCGTGCGAATGAATTAGAATGGATTGTACGAATGAATTAGAATGGATACATTCGTGCGAATGAAGTAGAATGGATCATACGAATGAATTAGAATGGATCGTACGAATGAATTAGAATAAATTGTACGAATGAATTAGAATGGATACATTCGAACGAATGAATTAGAATAGATCGTAGGAATGAATTAGAATGGATCATACGAATGAATTAGAATTGATCGTGTGAATGAATTAGAATGGATTGCACGAATGAATTAGAATGGATACATTCGAGCGAATGAAGTAGAATGGATCGTACGAATGAATTAGAATGGATCGTACGAATGAATTAGAATGAATCATACGAATGAATTAGAATGGATACATTCGAACGAATGAATTAGAATAGATCGTAGGAATGAATTAGAATGGATCATACGAATGAATTAGAATTGATCGTGCGAATAAATTAGAATGGATTGTACGAATGAATTAGAATGGATACATTCGTGCGAATGATGTAGAATGGATCGTACGAATGAATCAGAATGGATCGTACGAACGAATGAATTGGAATTGATCATGTGAATGAATTAGAATGGATTGTATGAATGAATTAGAATGGATACATTCGTGAGAATGAAGTAGAATGGATCGTACGAATGAATTAGAATGGATCATACGAATGAATTAGAATGAATCGTACGAATGAATTAGAATGGATACATTCGAACGAATAAATTAGAATAGATCGTAGGAATGAATTAGAATGGATCATACGAATGAATTAGAATTGATCGTGCGAATGAATTAGAATGGATTGTACGAATGAATTAGAATGGATACATTCGTGCGAATGAAGTAGAGTGGATCGTACGAAACAATTAGAATGGATACATTCGTGCGAATGAAGTAGAATGGATCGTACGAATAAATTAGAATGGATCGTACGAATGAATTAGAATGTATCGTACGAATGAATTAGAATGGAAACATTCGAACGAATGAATTAGAATAGATCGTAGGAATGAATTAGAATGGATACATTCGTGCGAATGAAGTAGAATGGATCGTACGAATGAATTAGAATGGATCGTCCGAACGAATGAATTAGAATTGATCGTGCGAATGAATTAGAATGGATTGTACGAATGAATTAGAATGGATACATTCGTGCGAATGAAGTAAAATGGATCGTACGAATGAATTAGAATGGATCGTACGAATGAATTAGAATGAATCGTACGAATGAATTAGAATGGATACATTCGAACGAATAAATTAGAATAGATCGTAGGAATGAATTAGAATGGATCATACGAATGAATTAGAATTGATCGTGCGAATGAATTAGAATGGATTGTACAAATGAATTAGAATGGATACATTCGTGCGAATGAATGAGAATGGATTGTATGAATGAATTAGAATGGATACATTCGTGCGAATGAAGTAGAATGGATCGTACGAATGAATTAGAATGGATCGTACGAATGAATTAGAATGAATCGTACGAATGAACTAGAATGGATACATTCGAACGAATAAATTAGAATAGATCTTAGGAATGAATTAGAATGGATCATACGAATGAATTAGAATTGATCGTGCGAATGAATTAGAATGGATTGTACGAATGAATTAGAATGGATACATTCGTGCGAATGAAGTAGAATGGATACATTCCATTCTAATTCATTCGTACAATCCATTCTAATTCATTCGTACAATCCATTCTAATTCATTCGCACGATCCATTCTAATTCATTCGTACGATCCATTCTAATTCATTCGTACGATCCATTCTAATTCATTAGCACGATCCATTCTAATTCATTCGTACGATCCATTCTATTTCATTCGCACGAATGTATCCATTCTAATTCATTCGTACAATCCATTCTAATTCATTCGCACGATCAATTCTAATTCATTCGTATGATCCATTCTAATTCATTCCTACGATCTATTCTAATTCATTCGTTCGAATGTTTCTATTCTAATTCATTCGTACGATTCATTCTAATTCATTCGTACGATCCATTCTGATTCATTAGTACGATCCATTCTAATTCATTCGTACGATCCATTCTACTTCATTCGCACGAATGGATCCATTCTAATTCATTCATACAATCCATTCTAATTCATTCGTACAATTCATTCTAATTTATTCCTACGATCTATTCTAATTCATTCGTTCGAATGTTTCTATTCTAATTCATTCGTACGATTCATTCTAATTCATTCGTACGATCATTCTAATTCATTCGTACGAATGAATTAGAATGAATTAGAATTGATCGTAGGAATGAATTAGAATATTGATCGTGCGAATGAATTAGAATGGATTATACGAATGAATTAGAATGGATACATTCGTGCGAATGAAGTAGAATGGATCGTACGAATGAATTAGAATGGATCGTACGAATGAATTAGAATGGATACATTCGAACGAATGAATTAGAATAGATCGTAGGAATGAATTAGAATGAATCATACGAATGAATTAGAATGGATCGTACAATCCATTCTAATTCATTCGTACGATCCATTATACTTCATTCGCACGAATGTATCCATTCTAATTCATTCGTACAATCCATTCTAATTCATTCGCACGATCAATTCTAATTCATTCGTAAGATCCATTCTAATTCATTCCTACGATCTATTCTAATTCATTCGTTCGAATGTATCCATGCTAATTCATTCGTACGATTCATTCTAATTCATTCGTACGATCCATTCTAATTCATTCGTACGATCCATTCTACTTCATTCGCACGAATGTATCCATTCTAATTGATTCGTACAATCCATTCTAATTCATTCGCACGATCAATTCTAATTCATTCGTACGATCCATTCTAATTCATTCGTACGATCCATTCTACTTTATTCGCACAAATGTATCCATTCTAATTCATTCGTACAATCCATTCTAATTCATTCGCACGATCAATTCTAATTCATTCGTATGATCCATTCTACTTCATTCGTATGATCCATTCTAATTCATTCGTACAATCCATTCTAATTCATTCGTACGATCCATTCTAATTCATTTGTACGATCTATTCTACTTCATTCGCACGAATGTATCCATTCTAATTCATTCGTACAATCTATTCTAATTCATTCGCACGATCAATTCTTATTCATTCGTATGATCCATTCTACTTCATTCGTATGATCCATTCTAATTCATTCGTACAATCCATTCTAATTCATTCGCACGATCAATTCTAATTCATTCGTATAATCCATTCTAATTCATTCCTACGATCTATTCTAATTCATTCGTTCGAATGTATCTATTCTAATTCATTCGTACGATTCATTGATCCATTCTAATTCATTCGTACGATCCATTCTACTTTATTCGCACGAATGTATCCATTCTAATTCATTCGTACAATCCATTCTATTTCATTCGCACGATCAATTCTAATTCATTCGTATGATCCATTCTAATTCATTCCTACGATCTATTCTAATTCATTCGTTCGAATGTATCCATTCTAATTCATTCGTACGATCCATTCTAATTCATTCGTACGATCCATTCTACTTCATTCGCACGAACCGTCTATTTGAACCGTTAATTTAAATAACACATTTGACGCCCTTATAAGTTTCCGAATTTGCTGATCCATTCTAAATCATTCGTACGATCCATTCTAATTCATTCGCACAAATGTATCCATTCTAATTCATTCGCTCGAATATATCCATTTTAATTCATTCGTACGATCCATTCTGATTCATTCGCACGATCAATTCTAATTCATTCGTATGATCCATTCTAATTCATTCCTACGATCCATTCTAATTCATTCGTACGATCCATTCTAATTCATTCGTACGATTCATTCTAATTCATTCGTACGCTCCATTCTAATTCATTCGTACGATCCATTCTACTTCATTCGCACGAATGTATCCATTCTAATTCATTCATACAATCCATTCTAATTCATTCGCACGATCAATTCTAATTCATTCGTTCGTACGATCCATTCTAATTCATTCGTATGATCGATTCTAATTCATTTGCACGATCCATTCTAATTCATTCGTACGATCCATTCTAATTCATTCGTATGATTCATTCTAATCCATTCGTACGATCCATTTAATTCATTCGTACGATCAATTCTAATTGATTCTCACAAATGTAACCTTTCTAATTTATTTGTACGATCCATTCAAATTCATTCGTACGATCCATTCTAATTCATTCCTACGATCTATTCTAATGTGTATGATCCATTCTACTTCATTCGCACGAATGTATCCATTCTAATTCATTCGTACAATCCATTCTAATTCATTCGCACGATCAATTCTAATTCATTGGTATGATCCATTCTAATTCATTCCTACGATCTATTCTAATTCATTCGTTCGAATGTATCCATTCTAATTCATTCGTACGATTCATTCTAATTCATTCGTACGATCCATTCTAATTCATTCGTACGATCCATTCTACTTCATTCGTCTGATCCATTCTAATTCATTCCTACGATCTATTCTAATTCATTCGTTCGAATGTATCCATTCTAATTCATTCGTATGATCAATTCTAATACATTCGAATGAATGAATTAGAATAGATCGTAGGAATGAATTAGAATGGATCATACGAATGAATTAGAATTGATCGTACGAATGAATTAGAATGGATTGTACGAATGAATTAGAATAGATACATTCGTGCGAATGAAGTAGAATGGATCGTACGAATGAATTAGAATAGATCGTACGAATAAATTAGAATGGATACATTCGAACGAATGAATTAGAATAGATCATAGGAATGAATTAGAATGGATCATACGAATGAATTAGAATTGATCGTGCGAATGAATTAGAATGGATTGTACGAATGAATTAGAATGGATACATTCGAGCGAATGAAGTAGAATGGATACATTCCATTCTAATTCATTCGTACGATCCATTCTAATTCATTCCTACGATCTATTCTAATTCATTCGTTAATTCGTTCATTCGAATGTATCCATTCTAATTCATTCTAATTCATTCGTACGATCCATTCTGATTCATTCTACTTCATTCGCACGAATGTATCCATTCTAATTCATTCGTACAATCCATTCTAATTCATTCGCACGATCAATTCTAATTCATTCGTATGATCCATTCTAATTTATTCGTTCGAATGTATCCATTCTAATTCATTCGTACGATTCATTCTAATTCATTCGTACGATCCATTCTAATTCATTCGTACGATCCATTTTACTTCATTCGCACGAATGTATCCATTCTAATTCATTCGTACAATCCATTCTAATTCATTCGCACGATCAATTCTAATCCATTCGTATGATCCATTCTAATTCATTCCTACGATCTATTCTAATTCATTCGTTCGAATGTTTCTATTCTAATTCATTCGTACGATTAGAATGGATTGTACGAATGAATTAGAATGGATACATTCGAATGAATGAATTAGAATAGATCGTAGGAATGAATTAGAATGGATCATACGAATGAATTAGAATTGATCGTGCGAATGAATTAGAATGGATTGTACGAATGAATTAGAATGGATACATTCGTGCGAATGAAGTAGAATGGATCGTACGAATGTATTAGAATGGATCGTACGAATGAATTAGAATGAATCATACGAATGAATTAGAATGGAAACATTCGAACGATTGAATTAGAATAGATCGTAGGAATGAATTAGAATGGATCATACGAATGAATTAGAATTGATCGTACGAATGAATTAGAATGGATTGTACGAATGAATTAGAATGGATACATTGTGCGAATGAATTAGAATGGATCATACGAATGAATTAGAATTGATTATACGAATGAATTAGAATGGATACATTCGAACGAATGAATTAGAATAGATCGTAGGAATGAATTAGAATGAATCGTACGAATGAATTAGAATGGATACATTCGAACGAATAAATTAGAATAGATCGTAGGAATGAATTAGAATGGATCATACGAATGAATTAGAATGGATTGTACGAATGAATTAGAATGGATACATTCGTGCGAATGAAGTAGAATGGATCGTACGAATGAATTAGAATAGATCGTACGAATGAATTAGAATGGATACATTCGAACGAATGAATTAGAATAGATCGTAGGAATGAATTAGAATGGATCATACGAATGAATTAGAATTGATCGTGCGAATGAATTAGAATGGATTGTACGAATGAATTAGAATGGATACATTCGAGCGAATGAAGTAGAATGGATACATTCCATTCTAATTCATTCGTACGATCCATTCTAGTTCATTCCTACGATCTATTCTAATTCATTCGTTCGAATGTATCCATTCTAATTCATTCGTACGATTCATTCTAATTCATTCCTACGATCTATTCTAATTCATTCATTCGAATGTATCCATTCTAATTCATTCGTATGATCAATTCTAATACATTCGAACGAATGAATTAGAATAGATCGTAGGAATGAATTAGAATGAATCGTACGAATGAATTAGAATAGATCATAGGAATGAATTGGAACGGATCGTACGAATGTATTAGAACTGATCATACGAATGAATTAGAATGAATTAGAATGGATTAGATGTTGGAAACTAATCCGGGTCAGAGGCTCGCAGCGGAAACGATTTGGCGGTCGAATAGACCGTTCATGGTGCACGTTACACTATTTAACTTTTCATGGAAACTAAACTACATATGTGTGTATGTGTATGCACGAGAATCGAAAACCCCTAACGGCAATCTAGCGTAATGATTAACTAGCATGGATGCAAATCATAATGCTCGCTAGATCTACATGTTAGATTACACATACCTTTCGTACGGATCTTTTAACCGCGGAGGATTGTCTTCTTTGTCGATGGAGACGGAAGATCGTTCGCGAAGATGCCGATGGTACGAATGGAGATGTTGCCTTCTTGTTCACCCGATCTCACACGATGCATGGAACGTCGCTCTCGGATCTCTGAGTGCCTCCGAAGAACGACCCTTCTCCTTCTTCAGAACTCCACGCGAGGAAGACGAAGTAGCAAGCGGGAAACGGGAGATGAAACGGGAGAGAACTCGAGAGAAGAGAGAGAGGGGGGTTCGGTTTCTGTATTACATGGGGCCGGCGCCCATAGGTGCTTTTATAGGGCCGGCCACCCCCCCTTGGATAAGGATCCAAGGGGATAATGACCCCCTTATCTCATCTCTCCATTATCTCCTTTTTATCTCTCCGCGTATTTATCCGTTTTCCCACTTTTTAGGGCTCGATCTTAACTGATTTATCGCCCCATCCCTATCTATATGCCGGCCCTATAGATGAGGGATTCTTATCCCTACATCATAGGGCCGGCCCTAGTGAGGTGTCCCACCACTAGGGTCGGCCAACAGTGAGGTCCGGCAGAGTGAGGTTTTTACCAAAACGCCCCGAAGCCTTATTTTGACCATTTCTAGCGTGCGATACCTAGCGGCCATTACTTAAGTGATATCTACTAGTTACTTACTATTAACTGAGGTCACCGGAAGGTGCCTCTAGCAAAGTTAACTAGTCAACTCGCAACACACCCCGGTGCATCGCACCTATGTAGCGAAGTTCACTTATGGCTAGGGATTACAACATACGACTCCGCACTAGTCTCGGGCTCAACCCTTAGTACTCGTATGTAGTTACGCATCTACCGTGCTCTAGTGCCAAGCACACACGGAGCGTATACTTCTTTCTTCCTCCTGCTTATGGTGTTCCGAGGAGACGGTTCAAGAACCGTACATAATGTTGATAAGGTGGAACCATCAGGGACCGGGGTTCATGGCTTCCAACTCAAGCTCGATCGACACACTACCCGAGTGTACCATCGATCCTCTGAGCTCGAGTTAACCTGCGTAGCCACCCAGAGTGCGACGCAGGCTGCACTCCAATTCACCCAGACTTACTATGTTCTCCATCATACCCTTGCTCTCTGCTTAGTAGTGGTAAACCCGCTGTCCCTCCACTTGATGCCATGATTCACTTCGAGCGGTGAAGACTACCGTCAGACTCGAATGATCATATGACTTGGTTCCTTCCAGGTTGACCTATACATCGTACCTCTGATTACCCCGTCGAGTAATCGAACCCGATCAACAGTCAAACTGATGACCACCAGGCCTGGGTTTGGTACAGTGTAAGTCACACCAAGGAACGCATCTCCCATCAGGGGTGTGGATGGCCTGCAGGAGTGACACGCTAATGCAACGCCAGCCGGGTAACCCAGTACACCGTGGTTTTGGATCACTGCATATGGACCCTCACACATTGGTGCGCCAAAGCACCACACAACTGGTTAGTCCATCAGTCGTGGTTCCTCAGGGTTTAGGACCGTTTTACCCTAAGCAGAAACACGGCTTAGTGTACCAGTGTCTGCTCACTGATCTGTACACCGTGTTAGTTCCGTTCAGCCACAGACACTGTGCCTGGTGATGACCATGGTGAAGACATCCCATGAACTGTCATCGCCAACAGCTTATCATGATGAGGCGACCAACCTGATCATAGCTGCAAACTTATTTAGGTTATACGGGACCAATCCACTTAGTCTTCAACTCAGTGGACTACCATATAACCATGGCTCTCTGTTCCCTAAAGAACACGTAACTATGTTACGCACCTATATGCATCTCATGTAATAATAACTATCAATCTTTATTAGATCAAAACATAAAGTTTTACAAGCTTAGAACACATCAATCCTAACATTAGAATGGATTGTACGAATGAATTAGAATGAATCGTGCGAATGAATTAGAATAGATCGTAGGAATGAATTAGAATGGATCGTACGAATGTTTCCATTCTAATTCATTCGTACGATACATTCTAATTCATTCGTACGATCCATTCTGATTCATTCGTACGATCCATTCTACTTCATTCGCACGAATGTATCCATTCTAATTCATTCGTACAATCCATTCTAATTCATTCGCACGATCAATTCTAATTCATTCGTATGATCCATTCTAATTCATTCCTACGATCTATTCTAATTCATTCGTTCGAATGTATCCATTCCAATTCATTCGTACGATTCAATCTAATTTATTCGTACGATCCATTCTAATTCATTCGTACGATCCATTCTACTTCATTCGCACGAATGTATCCATTCTAATTCATTCTAATTCATTCGTACTATCCATTCTAATTCATTCGTACGATCCATTCTACTTCATTCGCACGAATGTATCCATTCTAATTCATTCGTACAATCCATTCTAATTCATTCGCACGATCAATTCTAATTCATTCGTATGATCCATTCTAATTCATTCCTACGATCTATTCTAATTCATTCGTTCGAATGTTTCCATTCTAATTCATTCGTACGATTCATTCTAATTCATTCGTACGATCCATTCTACTCCATTCGTACGAATGTATCCATTCTAATTCATTCGTACAATCCATTCTAATTCATTCGCACGATCAATTCTAATTTATTCGTATGATCCATTCTAATTCATTCCTACGATCTATTCTAATTCATTCGTTCGAATGTATCCATTCTAATTCATTCGTACGATCCATTCTAATTCATTCGTACGATCCATTCTACTTCATTCGCACGAATGTATCCATTCTAATTCATTCGTACAATCCATTCTAATTCATTTGCACGATCAATTCTAATTCATTCATATGATCCATTCTAATTCATTCCTACGATCTATTCTAATTCATTCGTTCGAATGTATCCATTCTAATTCATTCGTACGATCCATTCTAATTTATTCGTACGATCCATTCTACTTCATTCGCACGAATGTATCCATTCTAATTCATTCGTACAATCCATTCTAATTCATTCGCACGATCAATTCTAATTCATTCGTATGATCCATTCTAATTCATTCCAACGATCTATTCTAATTCATTCGTTCGAATGTATCCATTCTAATTCATTCGTACGATCCATTCTAATTCATTCGTACGATCCATTCTATTTCATTCGCACGAATGTATCCATTCTAATTCATTCGTACAATCCATTCTAATTCATTCGCACGATCAATTCTAATTCATTCATATGATCCATTCTAATTCATTCCTACGATCTATTCTAATTCATTCGTTCGAATGTATCCATTCTAATTCATTCGTACGATCCATTCTAATTCATTCGTACGATCCATTCTACTTCATTCGCACGAATGTATCCATTCTAATTCATTCGTACAATCCATTCTAATTCATTCGCACGATCAATTTTAATTCATTCGTATGATCCATTCTAATTCATTCGTACATTCGTGCGAATGATGTAGAATGGATCGTACGAATGAATCAGAATGGATCGTACGAATGAATTAGAATGGATCGTATAAATGAATTAGAATGGATCGTGCGAATGAATTAGAATGGATCGTATGACTGAATTAGAATGGATACATTCGTGCGAATGAATTAGAATGGATCGTACGAATAAGTAAGAATGGATCATGCAAATGAAATAGAATGGATCATACGAATGAATTAGAATGGATCGTGCTAATGAATTAGAATGGATCGTATGAATAAATTAGAATAGATTGTTCGAATGAATACATTCGTGCGAATGAATTAGAATGGATCGTATGAATGAATTAGAATGGATCGTATGAATGAATTCGAATGGATCGTACGAATGAATTACAATGGATACATTCGTCCGAATGAATTAGAATGGATCATACGAAGGAATTAGGGTGGATCGTACGAATGCATTAGAATGAATATATTCGTGCGAATGAATTAGAATGGTCTGTACGAATGAATTAGAATGGATACATTCGTGCGAATGAAGAAGAATGGATCGTACGAATGAATTAGAATGGATCGTACGAATGAATTGGAATGAATCGTACGAATGAATTAGAATGGATACATTCGAACGAATGAATTAGAATAGATCGTAGGAATGAATTAGAATGGATCATACGAATGAATTAGAATTGATCGTGCGAATGAATTAGAATGGATTGTACGAATGAATTAGAATGGATACATTCGTGCGAATAAAGTAGAATGGATCGTACGAATGAATTAGAATGGATCGTACGAATAAATTAGAATGAATCGTACGAATGAATTAGAATGGATACATTCGAACGAATGAATTAGAATAGATCGTAGGAATGAATTAGAACGGATCATACGAATGAATTAGAATTGATCGTGCGAATGAATTAGAATGGATTGTACGAATGAATTAGAATAGATCGTAGGAATGAATTAGAATAGATCATACGAATGAATTAGAATTGATCGTGCGAATGAATTAGAATGGATTGTACGAATGAATTAGAATGGATACATTCGTGAGAAAGAAGTAGAATGGATCGTACGAATGAATTAGAATGGATCGTACGAATGAATTAGAATGAATCATACGAATGAATTAGAATGGATACATTCGAACGAATGAATTAGAATAGATCGTAGGAATGAATTAGAATGGATCATACGAATGAATTAGAATGGATCATACGAATGAATTAGAATTGATCGTGCGAATGAATTAGAATGGATTGTACGAATGAATTAGAATGGATACATTCATGCGAATGAAGTAGAATGGATCGTACGAATGAATTAGAATGGATCGTACGAATGAATTAGAATGAATCGTACGAATGAATTAGAATGGATACATTCGAACGAATGAATTAGAATAGATCGTAGGAATGAATTAGAATGGATCATACGAATGAATTAGAATTGATCATGCGAATGAATTAGAATGGATTGTCCGAATGAATTAGAATGGATACATTCGTGCGAATGAAGTAGAATGGATCGTATGAATAAATTAGAATGGATCGTACGAATGAATTAGAATGGATCGTACTAATGAATTAGAATGGATCGTACGAATGAATTAGAATGGATCGTACGAATGAATTAGAATGAATCGTACGAATGAATTAGAATGGATTGTACGAATGAATTAGAATGGATACATTCGTGCGAATGAAGTAGAATGGATCGTACGAATGAATTAGAATGGATCGTACGAATGAATCAGAATGGATCGTACGAATGAATTAGAATGAATCGTACGAATGAATTAGAATGGAAACATTCGAACGAATGAATTAGAATAGATCGTAGGAAAGAATTAGAATGGATCATACGAATGAATTAGAATTGATCGTGCGAATGAATTAGAATGGATTGTACGAATGAATTAGAATGGATACATTCGTGCGAATGAAGTAGAATGGATCGTACGAATGAATTAGAATGTATCGTACGAATGAAATAGAATGAATCGTACGAATGAATTAGAATGGATACATTCGAACGAATGAATTAGATTAGATAATAGGAATGAATTAGAATGGATCATACGAATGAATTAGAATGGATTGCACGAATGAATTAGAATGGATTGTACGAATGAATTAGAATGGATACATTCGTGCGAATGAAGTAGAATGGATCATACGAATGAATTAGAATTGATCGTGCGAATGAATTAGAATGGATTGTACGGATGAATTAGAATGGATACATTCGTGCGAATGAAGTAGAATGGATCGTACGAATGAATTAGAATGGATCGTACGAATGAATTAGAATGGATACATTCGAACGAATGAATTAGAATAGATCGTAGGAATGAATTAGAATGGATCATACTAATGAATTAGAATTGATCGTGCGAATGAATTAGAATGGATTGTATGAATGAATTAGAATAGATACATTCGTGCGAATGAAGTAGAATGGATCATACGAATGAGTTAGAATGGATCGTACGAATGAATTAGAATGGATACATTCGAACGAATGAATTAGAATAGATCGTAGGAATGAATTAGAATGGATCATACGAATGAATTAGAATTGATCGTGCGAATGAATTAGAATGGATTGTACGAATGAATTAGAATGGATACATTCGTGCGAATGAAGTAGAATGGATCGTACGAATGAATTAGAATGGATCGTACGAATGAATCAGAATGGATCGTACGAATGAATTAGAATGAATCGTACGAATGAATTAGAATGGAAACATTCGAACGAATGAATTAGAATAGATCGTAGGAATGAATTAGAATGGATCATACGAATGAATTAGAATTGATCGTGCGAATGAATTAGAATGGATTGTAGGAATGAATTAGAATGGATACATTCGTGCGAATGAAGTAGAATGGATCGTACGAATGAATTAGAATAGATCATACGAATGAATTAGAATGAATCGTACGAATGAATTAGAATGGATACATTCGAACGAATGAATTAGAATAGATCGTATGAATGAATTAGATCGTACGAATGAAGTAGAATGGATCGTACGAATGAATTAGAATGGATCGTACGAATGAATTGAATGAATTAGAATAGATCGTAGGAATGAATTAGAATGGATCATACGAATGAATTAGAATTGATCGTGCGAATGAATTAGAATGGATTGTACGAATGAATTAGAATGAATCATACGAATGAATTAGAATGGATACATTCGAACGAATAAATTAGAATAGATCGTAGGAATGAATTAGAATGGATCATACGAATGAATTAGAATTGATCGTGCGAATGAATTAGAATGGATTGCACGAATGAATTAGAATGGATACATTCGTGCGAATGAAGTAGAATGGATCGTACGAATGAATTAGAATGGATCGTACGAATGAATTAGAATGAATCGTACGAATGAATTAGAATGGATACATTCGAACGAATGAATTAGAATAGATCGTAGGAATGAATTAGAATGGATCATACGAATGAATTAGAATTGATCGTGCGAATGAATTAGAATGGATTGTACGAATGAATTAGAATGGATACATTCGTGCGAATGAAGTAGAATGGATCGTACGAATGAATTAGAATGGATCGTACGAATGAATTAGAATGAATCGTACGAATGAATTAGAATGGATACATTCGAACGAATGAATTAGAATAGATCATAGGAATGAATTAGAATGGATCGGATACATTCGAACGAATGAATTAGAATAGATCGTAGGAATGAATTAGAATGGATCATACGAATGAATTAGAATTGATCGTGCGAATGAATTAGAATGGATTGTACGAATGAATTAGAATGCAATGGATCGTATGAATGAATTAGAATGGATCGTACGAATGAATTAGAATGGATCGTGCTAATGAAGTAGAATGGATCGATTCTAATTCATTTGCACGATCCATTCTAATTCATTCGTACGATCCATTCTACTTCATTCTTACGATCCATTCTACTTCATTCGCACGAATGTATCCATTCTAATTCATTCGTACAATCCATTCTAATTCATTCGCACGATCAATTCTAATTCATTCGTATGATCCATTCTAATTCATTCCAACGATCTATTCTAATTCATTCGTTCGAATGTATCCATTCTAATTCATTCAAACGATCTATTCTAATTCATTCGTACGATCCAGTTTAATTTATTCTCACGATCCATTCTAATTTATTCATACGATCCATTCTAATTCATTCATACGATTGTAGGAATGAATTAGAATGGATCATACGAATGAATTAGAATTGATCGTGCGAATGAATTAGAATGGATTGTACGAATGAATTAGAATGGATACATTCGTGCGAATGAATTAGAATGGATCATACGAATGAATTAGAATTGATCGTACAATCCATTCTAATCCATCTAATTCATTCGTATGATCTATTCTAATTCATTCCTACGATCTATTCTAATTCATTCGTTCGAATGTATCCATTCTAATTCATTCTTACGATCCATTCTAATTCATTCGTACGATCCATTCTACTTCATTCGCACGAATGTATCCATTCTAATTCATTCGTACGATCCATTCTAATTCATTCGTTCGAATGTTTCCATTCTAATTCATTCGTACGATTCATTCTAATTCATTCGTACGATCCATTCTGATTCATTCATACGATACATTCTAATTCATTCGTACGATCCATTCTACTTCATTCGCACGAATGTATCCATTCTAATTCATTCGTACAATCCATTCTAATTCATTCGCACGATCAATTCTAATTCATTCGTATGATCCATTCTAATTCATTCCTACGATCTATTCTAATTCATTCGTTCGAATGTATCCATTCTAATTCATTCGTACGATCCATTCTAATTCATTCGTACAATACATTCGTACGATCCATTCTAATTCATTCGTACGATCCATTCTACTTCATTCGCACGAATGTATCCATTCTAATTCATTCGTACAATCCATTCTAATTCATTCGCACGATCAATTCTAATTCATTCGTATGATCCATTCTAATTCATTCCTACGATCTATTCTAATTCATTCGTTCGAATGTATCCATTCTAATTCATTCGTACGATTCATTCTAATTCATTCGTACGATCCATTCTAATTCATTCGTACGATCCATTCTACTTCATTCGCACGAATGTATCCATTCTAATTCATTCATACAATCTATTCTAATTCATTCGCACGATCATTTCTAATTCATTCGTATGATCCATTCTAATTCATTCCTACGATCTATTCTAATTCATTCGTTCGAATGTATCCAATGAATTAGAATGGATCATACGAATGAATTAGAATTGATCGTGCGAATGAATTAGAATGGATTGTGTGTGGGAAAATCTTCGTGCCGACCCGAAGACTCTCGCAGCACCAGTCAATTGAAGGTTCGAGTTGAAGATCGTTGATTTGATCTGTCAATTGGAGTTGAAATCTTTTGATATGCAAACAGAGGAATGCAATCGGAGAAATTGTGACACGAGATGTGATCTCGGAGTTCAGCCGAAGCCTACGTCTCCGTGCTATAGGGAGCAACCTGAATTCACTAACATTTCAGTTGAAGTGACCTCGATAGGCCGAGTGTCACTGAAAACCCTCTGATCTCTTTTAAGGAGAAAAGAAGATCAAGGAGAGATGGTAGATCAGAAGTTGAAAATCCCAGAGCTCTGGTTCTGAAAGTCAGATCTCAGAGTGGAAATCAGAATTTTCGGATCCTTTTACATTCGAAGGCACTGCTATTTATAGGATTCTCTGTTGGGGAATTCCGAGGTAAATGGCGGTTTCTGCTGCTGTATCTGGGGATCCTCCAGGCAGGACCGGTGGGTCCTGTGGTAGTCCTCGTGGGCCCACCAGGCAGGGCCGGTGGGTCCCTTGGTAGTCCTCGTGGGCCCACCAGGCAGGGCCGGTGGGTCCCGTGGTAGTCCTCGTGGGCCCACCAGGCAGGGCCGGTGGGTCCCGTGGTAGTCCTCGTGGGCCCACCAGGCAAGGCCGGTGGGTCCCGTGGTGGATACATGCCAAAATTTGCACCCACAGTTACCCCCTCCAAGTTAGCTAGAGTGCATTCTGGCTGACTTGGATTTGGTGCAAAGAACAGCAACTTCCTGCTTTTGAAAAAAGGACACGAAGAAACTTGTCGCGCGTTAGTGTAAAAAGGGACCGATCGGTCAAATTTGACCGATCGGTCAAATTTTGACCGATCGGTCAAAATTCAACCGGTCAAGAATCGGGTGATCGGTCAAAAAACATGGTTTTTTGACCGATCCAGTAGTGAATTTTGACCGATCGACTGAAATTTGACCGATCGGTTAAAGCGCCAAACTGTGTGGGAAAATCTTCGTGCCGACCCGAAGACTCTCGCAGCACCAGTCAATTGAAGGTTCGAGTTGAAGATCATTGATTTGATCTGTCAATTGGAGTTGAAATCTTTTGATATGCAAACAGAGGAATGCAATCGGAGAAATTGTGACACGAGATGTGATCTCGGAGTTCAGCCGAAGCCTATGTCTCCGTGCTATAGGGAGCAACCCGAATTCACTAACACTTCAGTTGAAGTGACCTCGACAGGCCGAGTGTCACTGAAAACCCTCTGATCTCTTTTAAGGAGAAAAGAAGATCAAGGAGAGATGGTAGATCAGAAGTTGAAAATCCCAGAGCTCTGGTTCTGAAAGTCAGATCTCAGAGTGGAAATCAGAATTTTCGGATCCTTTTACATTCGAAGGCACTGCTATTTATAGGATTCTCTGTTGGGGAATTCCGAGGTAAATGGCGGTTTCTGCTGCCGTATCTGGGGATCCTCCAGGCAGGACCGGTGGGTCCTGTGGTAGTCCTCGTGGGCCCACCAGGCAGGGCCGGTGGGTCCCGTGGTAGTCCTCGTGGGCCCACCAGGAAGGGCCGGTGGGTCCCGTGGTAGTCCTCGTGGGCCCACCAGGCAGGGCCGGTGGGTCCCGTGGTAGTCCTCGTGGGCCCACCAGGCAGGGCCGGTGGGTCCCGTGGTGGATACATGCCAAAATTTGCACCCACAGATTGTACGAATGAATTAGAATCGATACATTCGTGCGAATGAAGTAGAATGGATCGTACGAATGAATTAGAATAGATCGTAGGAATGAATTAGAATGAATCATACAAATGAAGTAGAATGGATCGTACGAATGAATTAGAATGGATCGTACGAATAAATTAGAATGGATTGTACGAATGAATTAGAATGGATACATTCCATTCTAATTCATTCGTACGATCCATTCTACTTCATTCGCACGAATGTATCCATTCTAATTCATTCGTACAATCCATTCTAATTCATTCGCACGATCAATTCTAATTCGATCGTATGATCTATTCTAATTCATTCCTACGATCTATTCTAATTCATTCGTTCGAATGTATCCATTCTAATTCATTCGTACGATTCATTCTAATTCATTCATACGATCCATTCTAATACATTCGTACGATCCATTCTACTTCATTCGCACGAATGTATCTATTCTAATTCATTCGTACAATCCATTCTAATTCATTTGCACAATCAATTCTAATTCATTCGTATGATCCATTCTAATTTATTCCTTCGATCTATTCTAATTCATTCGTTCGAATGTATCCATTCTAATTCATTCGTACAATCCATTCTAATCGTACGAATGAATTAGAATGGAAACATTCGAACGAATGAAATAGAATAGATCGTAGGAATGAATTAGAATGGATCATACGAATGAATTAGAATTGATCGTGCGAATGAATTAGAATGGATTGTACGAATGAATTAGAATGGATACATTCGTGCGAATGAAGTAGAATGGATCGTACGAATGAATTAGAATGGATCGTACGAATGAATTAGAATGAATCGTACGAATGAATTAGAATGGATACATTCGAACAAATGAATTAGAATAGTTCATAGGAATGAATTAGAATAGATCGGATACATTCGAACGAATGAATTAGAATAGATCGTAGGAATGAATTGGAATGGATCATACGAATGAATTAGAATTGATCGTGCGAATGAATTAGAATGGATTGTACGAATGAATTAGAATGCAATGGATCGTATGAATGAATTAAAATGGATCGTACGAATGAATTAGAATGTATCGTGCTAATGAAGTAGAATGGATCGATTCTAATTCATTTGCACGATCCATTCTAATTCATTCGTACGATCCATTCTACTTCATTCTTACGATCCATTCTACTTCATTCGCACGAATGTATCCATTCTAATTCATTCGTACAATCCATTCTAATTCATTCGCACGATCAATTCTAATTCATTCGTATGATCTATTCTAATTCATTCCTACGATCTATTCTAATTCATTCGTTCGAATGTATTCATTCTAATTCATTCAAACGATCAATTCTAATTCATTCGTACGATCCAGTTTAATTCATTCGCACGATCTATTCTAATTCATTCATACGATCCATTCTAATTCATTCATACGATCGTAGGAATGAATTAGAATAGATCATACGAATGAATTAGAATTGATCGTGCGAATGAATTAGAATGGATTGTACGAATGAATTAGAATGGATACATTCATGCGAATGAATTAGAATGGATCATACGAATGAATTAGAATTGATCGTACAATCCATTCTAATCCATCTAATTCATTCGTATGATCTATTCTAATTCATTCCTACGATTTGTTCTAATTCATTCGTTCGAATGTATCCATTCTAATTCATTCGTACGATCCATTCTAATTCATTCGTACGATCCATTCTACTTCATTCGCACGAATGTATCCATTCTAATTCATTCGTACGATCCATTTTAATTCATTCGTTCGAATGTTTCCATTCTAATTCATTCGTACGATTCATTCTAATTCATTCGTACGATCCATTCTGATTCATTCTTACGATCCATTCTAATTCATTCGTACGATCCATTCTACTTCATTTGCACGAATGTATCCATTCTAATTCATTCGTACAATCCATTCTAATTCATTCGCACGATCAATTCTAATTCATTCGTATGATCCATTCTAATTCATTCCTACGATCTATTCTAATTCATTCGTTCGAATGTATCCATTCTAATTCATTCGTACGATCCATTCTAATTCATTCGTATAATACATTCGTACGATCCATTTTAATTCATTCGTACGATCCATTCTACTTCATTCTCACGAATGTATCCATTCTAATTCATTCGTACAATCCATTCTAATTCATTCGCACGATTAATTCTAATTCATTCGTATGATCCATTCTAATTCATTCCTACGATCTATTCTAATTCATTCGTTCGAATGTATCCATTCTAATTCATTCGTACGATTCATTCTAATTCATTCGTACGATCCATTCTAATTCATTCGTACGATCCATTCTACTTCATTCGCACGAATGTATCTATTCTAATTCATTCGTACAATCCATTCTAATTCATTCGCACGATTATTTCTAATTCATTCGTATGATCCATTCTAATTCATTCCTACGATCTATTCTAATTCATTCGTTCGAATGTATCCAATGAATTAGAATGGATCATACGAATGAATTAGAATTGATCGTGCGAATGAATTAGAATGGATTGTACGAATGAATTAGAATGGATACATTCGTGCGAATGAAGTAGAATGGATCGTACGAATGAATTAGAATAGATCGTAGGAATGAATTAGAATGGATCATACGAATGAAGTAGAATGGATCGTACGAATGAATTAAAATGGATCGTACGAATGAATTAGAATGGATTGTACGAATGAATTAGAATGGATACATTCCATTCTAATTCATTCGTACGATCCATTCTACTTCATTCGCACGAATGTATCCATTCTAATTCATTCGTACAATCCATTCTAATTCATTCGCACGATCAATTCTAATTCATTCTTATGATCCATTCTAATTCATTCCTACGATCTATTCTAATTCATTCGTTCGAATGTATCCATTCTAATTCATTCGTACGATTCATTCTAATTCATTCGTACGATCCATTCTAATACATTCGTACGATCCATTCTACTTCATTCGCATGAATGTATCCATTCTAATTCATTCGTACAATCCATTCTAATTCATTCGCACGATCAATTCTAATTCATTCGTATGATCCATTCTAATTCATTCCTACGATCTATTCTAATTCATTCGTTCGAATGTATCCATTCTAATTCATTCGTACCATCCATTCTAATCGTACGAATGAATTAGAATGGAAACATTCGAACGAATGAATTAGAATAGATCGTAGGAATGAATTAGAATGGATTATACGAATGAATTAGAATTGATCGTGCGAATGAATTAGAATGGATTGTGCGAATGAATTAGAATGGATACATTCGTGCGAATGAAGTAGAATGGATCGTACGAATTAATTAGAATGGATCGCACGATCAATTCTAATTCATTCGTATGATCCATTCTAATTCATTCCTACGATCTATTCTAATTCATTCGTACGAATGAATTAGAATGGATACATTCGAACGAATGAATTAGAATAGATCGTAGGAATGAATTAGAATGGATCATACGAATGAATTAGAATTGATCGTGCGAATGAATTAGATTGGATTACACGAATGAATTAGAATGGATACATTCGTACGAATGAATTAGAATGGATTGTACGAATGAATTAGAATGAATCGTACGAATGAATTAGAATGGATGCATTCGAACGAATGAATTAGAATAGATCGTAGGAATGAATTAGAATTGATCGTGCGAATGAAGTAGAATGGATCGTACGAATGAATTAGAATGGATCGTACGAATGAATTAGAATGAATCGTACGAATGAATTAGAATGGATACATTCGAACGAATGAATTAGAATAGATCGTAGGAATGAATTAGAATGGATCATACGAATGAATTAGAATTGATCATGCGAATGAATTAGAATGGATTGTACGAATGAATTAGAATGGATACATTCGTGCGAATGAAGTAGAATGAATCAGAATGGATCGTACGAATGAATTAGAATGAATTAGAATGGATACATTCGAACAAATGAATTAACGAATGAATTAGAATAGATCGTAGGAATGAATTAGAATGGATCGTACGAATGAATTAGAATGGAATGTATCCATTCTACTTCATTCGCTCGAATGTATCCATTCTAATTCATTCGTACAAACCATTCTAATTCATTCGCACGATCAATTCTAATTCATTCGTATGATCCATTCAAATTCATTCCTACGATCTATTCTAATTCATTCGTTCGAATGTATCCATTCTAATTCATTCGTACAATCTATTCTAATTCATTCGTACGATACATTCTACTTCATTCGCACGAATGTATCCATTCTAATTCATTCGTACAATCCATTCTAATTCATTCGCACGATCAATTCTAATTCATTCGTATGATCCATTCTAATTCATTCCTACGATCTATTCTAATTCATTCGTTCGAATGTATTAGAATTGATCATACGAATGAATTAGAATGGATACATTCGAACGAATGAATTAGAATAGATCGTAGGAATGAATTAGAATGGATCATACGAACGAAGTAGAATGGATCGTACGAATGAATTAGAATGGATCGTAGGAATGAATTAGAATGAATCGTACGAATGAATTAGAATGGATACAATTGAACGAATGAATTAGAATAGATCGTAGGAATGAATTAGAATGGATCATACGAATGAATTAGAATTGATCGTGCGAATGAATTAGAATGGATTGTACGAATGAATTAGAATGGATACATTCGTGCGAATGAAGTAGAATTGATCGTACAAATTAGAATAGATTGTAGGAATGAATTAGAATGGATCGTACGAATGAATTTGAATTGATCGTACGAATGAATTAAATGGATCGTACGAATGGATTAGAATGAATCATAGGAATGAATTAGAATGGATCGTACGAATGAATTAGAATGGATCGTGCAAATGAATTAGAATCGATCATATGAATGAATTAGAATGGATCGTACGAACGAATGAATTAGAATTGATCATGCGAATGAATTAGAATGGATTGTACGAATGAATTAGAATGGATACATTCGTGCGAATGAAGTAGAATGGATCGTACGAATGAATTAGAATGGATCGTACGAATGAATTAGAATGAATCGTACGAATGAATTAGAATGGATCGTACGAATGAATTAGAATGGATCGTAGGAATGAATTAGAATGGATCATACGAATGAATTAGAATTGATCGTGCGAATCAATCAGAATGGATCGTACGAATGAATTAAAATGGATATATTCGAGCGAATGAATTAGAATGGATACATTTGTGCGAATGAATTAGAATGGATCGTACGAATGAATTAGAATGGATCAGCAAATTCGGAAACTTATATGGGCGTCAAATGTGTTATTTAAATTAACGGTTCAAATAGACGGTTCGTGCGAATGAAGTAGAATGGATCGTACGAATGAATTAGAATGGATCGTACGAATGAATTAGAATGGATACATTCGAGCGAATGAATTAGAATAGATCGTAGGAATGAATTAGAATGGATCATACGAATAAATTAGAATTGATCGTGCGAATGAATTAGAATGGATTGTACGAATGAATTAGAATGGATACATTCGTGCGAATAAAGTTGAATGGATCGTACGAATGAATTAGAATGAATCAATGAATCGTACGAATGAATTAGAATGGATACATTCGAACGAATGAATTAGAATAGATCGTAGGAATGAATTAGAATGGATCATACGAATGAATTAGAATTGATCGTGAGAATGAATTAGAATGGATTGTACGAATGAATTCGAATGGATCATACGAATGAAGTAGAATGGATCATACGAATGAATTTGAATTGATCATGCGAATGAATTAGAATGGATTGTACGAATGAATTAGAATGGATACATTCGTGCGAATGAAGTAGAACGGATCGTACGAATGAATTAGAATGGATCGTACGAATGAATTAGAATTGATCGTGCGAATGAATTAGAATGGATTGTACGAATGAATTAGAATGGATACATTCGTGCGAATGAAGTAGAATGGATCGTACGAATGAATTAGAATGGATCGTACGAATGAATTAGAATGAATCGTACGAATGAATTGGAATGGATACATTTGAACGAATAAATTAGAATAGATCGTAGGAATGAATTAGAATGGATCATACGAATGAATTAGAATTGATCGTGCGAATGAATTAGAATGGATTGTACGAATGAATTAGAATGGATACATTCGTGTGAATAAAGTAGAATGGATCGTACGAATGAATTAGAATGGATCGTACGAATGAATTAGAATGGATACATTCGAACGAATGAATTAGAATAGATCGTAGGAATGAATTAGAATGGATCATACGAATGAATTAGAATTGATCGTGCGAATGAATTAGAATGGATTGTACGAATGAATTAGAATGGATACATTCGTGCGAATGAAGTAGAATGGATACATTCCATTCTAATTCATTCGTGCAATCTATTCTAATTCATTCGTATAATCCATTCTAATTCATTCGCACGATCCATTCTATTTCATTCGTACGATCCATTCTAATTCATTCGTACGATCCATTCTAATTCATTAGCACGATCCATTCTAATTCATTCGTACGATCCATTCTATTTCATTCGTACGATCCATTCTTACTCATTCGTACGATCCATTCTAATTCATTCGTATGAATGTATCCATTCTAATTCATTCGTACGATCCATTCTAATTCATTCGTACGATTCATTCTAATTCATTCGTACGATCCATTCTAATTCATTCGCACGAATGTATCCATTCTAATTCATTTGTACAATCCATTCTAATTTATTCGCACGATCATTTCTAATTCATTCGTATGATCCATTCTAATTCATTCCTACGATCTATTCTAATTCATTCGTTCGAATGTATCCAATGAATTAGAATGGATCATACGAAAGAATTAGAATTGATCGTGCGAATGAATTAGAATGGATTGTACGAATGAATTAGAATGGATACATTCGTGCGAATGAAGTAGAATGGATCGTACGAATGAATTAGAATGGATACATTCGTGCGAATGAAGTAGAATGGATCGTACGAATGAATTAGAATGGATCGTACGAATGAATTAGAATGAATCGTATGAATGAATTTGAATGGATCGTACGAATGAATTAGAATGGATCGTAGGAATGAATTAGAATGGATCATACGAATGAATTAGAATTGATCGTGCGAATGAATCAGAATGGATCGTACGAATGAATTAAAATGGATATATTCGAGCGAATGAATTAGAATGGATACATTTGTGCGAATGAATTAGAATGGATCGTACGAATGAATTAGAATGGATCAGCAAATTTGGAAACTTAGAAGGGCATCAAATGTGTTATTTAAATTAACGGTTCAAATAGACGGTTCGTGCGAATGAAGTAGAATGGATCGTACGAATGAATTAGAATGGATCGTACGAATGAATTAGAATGGATACATTCGATCGAATGAATTAGAATAGATCGTAGGAATGAATTAGAATGGATCATACGAATGAATTAGAATTGATCGTGCGAATGAATTAGAATGGATTGTACAAATGAATTAGAATGGATACATTCGTGCGAATGAAGTAGAATGGATCGTACGAATGAATTAGAATGGATCAATGAATCGTACGAATGAATTAGAATGGATACATTTGAACGAATGAATTAGAATAGATCGTAGGAAGGAATTAGAATGGATCATACGAATAAATTAGAATTGATCGTGCGAATGAATTAGAATGGATTGTACGAATGAATTAGAATGGATCATACGAATGAAGTAGAATGGATCATACGAATGAATTAGAATTGATCGTGCGAATGAATTAGAATGGATTGTACGAATGAATTAGAATGGATACATTCGTGCGAATGAAGTAGAACGGATCGTACGAATGAATTAGAATGGATCGTACGAATGAATTAGAATTGATCGTGCGAATGAATTAGAATGGATTGTACGAATGAATTAGAATGGATACATTCGTGCGAATGAAGTAGAATGGATCGTACGAATGAATTAGAATGGATCGTACGAATGAATTAGAATGAATCGTACGAATGAATTAGAATGGATACATTCGAACGAATAAATTAGAATAGATCATAGGAATGAATTAGAATGGATCATACGAATGAATTAGAATTGATCGTGCGAATGAATTAGAATGGATTGTACGAATGAATTAGAATGGATACATTCGTGCGAATGAAGTAGAATGGATCGTACGAATGAATTAGAATGGATCGTATGAATGAATTAGAATGGATACATTCGAACGAATGAATTAGAATAGACCGTAGGAATGAATTAGAATGGATCATACGAATGAATTAGAATTGATCGTGCGAATGAATTAGAATGGATTGTACGAATGAATTAGAATGGATACATTCGTGCG
Source organism: Chamaelirium japonicum (assembly GCA_947650365.1). NCBI lineage: Eukaryota > Viridiplantae > Streptophyta > Magnoliopsida > Liliales > Melanthiaceae > Chamaelirium > Chamaelirium japonicum. Next base: position 230,273 of record CANTAL010000228.1, read on the forward strand.
AATGAAGTAGAATGGATATATTCCATTCTAATTCATTCGTACAATCCATTCTAATTCATTCGTACAATCCATTCTAATTCATTCGCACGATCCATTCTAATTCATTCGTACGATCCATTCTAATTCATTCGTACGATCCATTCTAATTCATTAGCACGACCATTCTAATTCATTCGTACGATCCATTCTATTTCATTCGTACGATCCATTCTTACTCATTCATACGATCTATTCTAATTCATTCGCATGAATGTATCCATTCTAATTCATTTGTACGATCCATTCTAATTCATTCGTACGATTCATTCTAATTCATTCGTACGATCCATTCTAATTCATTCGCACGAATGTATCCATTCTAATTCATTCGTACAATCCATTCTAATTTATTCGCATGATCATTTCTAATTCATTCGTATGATCCATTCTAATTAATTCCTACGATCTATTCTAATTCATTCGTTCGAATGTATCCAATGAATTAGAATGGATCATACGAAAGAATTAGAATTGATCGTGCGAATGAATTAGAATGGATTGTACGAATGAATTAGAATGGATACATTCGTGCGAATGAAGTAGAATGGATCGTACGAATGAATTAGAATGGATACATTCGTGCGAATGAAGTAGAATAGATCGTACGAATGAATTACAATGGATCGTACGAATGAATTAAAATGAATCATACGAATGAATTAGAATGGAAACATTCGAACGAAGGAATTAGAATGGATTAGAATGGATACATTCGAACGAATGAATTAGAATAGATCGTAGGAATGAATTAGAATGGATCATACGAATGAATTAGAATTGATCGTGCGAATGAATTAGAATGGATTGTACGAATGAATTAGAATGGATACATTCGTGCGAATAAAGTAGAATGGATCGTACGAATGAATTAGAATGGATCTTACGAATGAATTAGAATGAATCGTACGAATGAATTAGAATAGATATAATTCCTAATTCATTCGTACGATTCATTCTAATTCATTCGTACGATCCATTCTAATTCATTCGTACGATCCATTCTACTTCATTCGCACGAATGTATCGATTCTAATTCATTCGTACAATCCATTCTAATTCATTCGCACGATCAATTCTAATTCATTCATATGATCCATTCTAATTCATTCCTACGATCTATTCTAATTCATTCGTTCGAATATTTCCATTCTAATTCATTTGTACGATTAGAATGGATTGTACGAATGAATTAGAATGGATACATTCGAACGAATGAATTAGAATAGATCGTAGGAATGAATTAGAATGGATCATACGAATGAATTAGAATTGATCGTGCGAATGAATTAGAATGGATTGTACGAATGAATTAGAATGGATACATTCATGCGAATGAAGTAGAATGGATCGTACGAATGTATTAGAATGGATCGTACGAATGAATTAGAATGAATCCTACGAATGAATTAGAATGGATACATTCGAACGAATGAATTAGAATAGATCGTAGGAATGAATTAGAATGGATCATACGAATGAATTAGAATTGATCGTGCGAATGAATTAGAATGGATTGTACGAATTAATTAGAATGGATACATTCGTGCGAATGAAGTAGAATGGATCGTACGAATGAATTAGAATGGAATGTATCCATTCTAATTCATTCGTACAATCCATTCTAATTCATTCGTACGATCCATTCTAATTCATTCGTACGATCCATTCTGCTTCATTCGTATGATCCATTCTAATTCATAATTAGATGGATTAGAATGGATTGTACAATCCATTCTAATTCATTCGCACGATCAATTCTAATTCATTCGTATGATCCATTCTAATTCATTCCTACGATCTATTCTAATTCATTCGTTCGAATGTATCCATTCTAATTCATTCGCACGATCAATTCTAATTCATTCGTACGATCCATTCTAATTCATTCGTACGATCCATTCTACTTCATTCGCACGAATGTATCCATTCTAATTCATTTGTAGAATCCATTCTATTTCATTCGCACGATCAATTCTAATTCATTCGTATGATCCATTCTAATTCATTCCTACGATCTATTCTAATTCATTCGTTCGAATGTATCCATTCTAATTCATTCGTACGATTCATTCTAATTCATTCGTACGATACATTCTACTTCATTCGCACGAATGTATCCATTCTAATTCATTCGTACAATCCATTCTAATTCATTCGCACGATCAATTCTAATTCATTCGTATGATCCATTCTAATTCATTCCTACGATCTATTCAAATTCATTCGTTCGAATGTTTCCATTCTAATTCATTCGTACGATTCATTCTAATTCATTCGTACGATCCATTCTGATTCATTCGTACGATCCATTCTAATTCATTCGTACGATCCATTCTACTTCATTCGCACGAATGTATCCATTCTAATTCATTCGTACAATCCATTCTAATTCATTCCTACGATCCATTCTACTTCATTCGCATGAATGTATCCATTCTAATTCATTCGTACTTAGAATTGATCGTGCGAATGAATTATAATGGATTGTACGAATGAATTAGAATGGATACATTCGTACGAATGAAGTAGAATGGATCGTACGAATGAATTAGAATGGATCGTATGAATGAATTAGAATGAATCGTACGAATAAATTAGAATGGATACATTTGTGCGAATGAAGTAGAATGGATCGTACGAATGAATCAGAATGGATCGTACGAATGAATTAGAATGAATCGTACGAATGAATTAGAATGGAAACATTCGAACGAATGAATTAGAATAGATCGTAGGAATGAATTAGAATGGATCATACGAATGAATTAGAATTGATCTTGCGAATGAATTAGAATGGATTGTACGAATGAATTAGAATGGATACATTCGTGCGAATGAAGTAGAATGGATCGTACGAATGAATTAGAATGGATCGTACGAATGAATTAGAATGAATCGTACGAATGAATTAGAATGGATACATTCGTGCGAATGAAGTAGAATGGATCGTACGAATGAATTAGAATGGATCGTACGAATGAATCAGAATGGATCGTACGAATGAATTAGAATGAATCGTACGAATGAATTAGAATGGAAACATTCGAACGAATGAATTAGAATAGATCGTAGGAATGAATTAGAATGGATCATACGAATGAATTAGAATTGAGCGTGCGAATGAATTAGAATGGATTGTACGAATGAATTAGAATGGATACATTCGTGCGAATGAAGTAGAATGGATCGTACGAATGAATTAGAATGGATCGTACGAATGAATTAGAATGAATCGTACGAATGAATTAGAAAGGATACATTCGTGCGAATGAAGTAGAATAGATCGTACGAATGAATTAGAATGGATCGTACGAATGAATTAGAATGAATCGTACGAATGAATTAGAATGGATACATTCGAACGAATGAATTAGAATAGATCGTAGGAATGAATTAGAATGGATCATACGAATGAATTAGAATTGATCGTGCGAATGAATTAGAATGGATTGTACGAATGAATTAGAATGGATACATTCGTGCGAATGAAGTAGAATGGATCGTACGAATGAATTAGAATGGATCGTACGAATGAATTAGAATGAATCGTACGAATGAATTAGAATGGATACATTCGAACGAATAAATTAGAATAGATCATAGGAATGAATTAGAATGGATCGGATACATTCGAACGAATGAATTAGAATAGATCGTAGGAATGAATTAGAATGGATCATACGAATGAATTAGAATTGATCGTGCGAATGAATTAGAATGGATTGTACGAATGAATTAGAATGCAATGGATCGTATGAATGAATTAGAATGGATCGTACGAATGAATTAGAATGGATCGTGCTAATGAAGTAGAATGGATCGATTCTAATTCATTTGCACGATCCATTCTAATTCATTCGTACGATCCATTCTACTTCATTTTTACGATCCATTCTACTTCATTCGCACGAATGTATCCATTCTAATTCATTCGTACAATCCATTCTAATTCATTCGCACGATCAATTCTAATTCATTCGTATGATCCATTCTAATTCATTCCTACGATCTATTCTAATTCATTCGTTCGAATGTATCCATTCAAATTCATTCAAACGATCTTTTCTAATTCATTCGTACGATCCAGTTTAATTCATTCGCACGATCCATTCTAATTCATTCATACGATCCATTCTAATTCATTCATACGATCGTAGGAATGAATTAGAATGGATCATACGAATGAATTAGAATTGATCGTGCGAATGAATTAGAATGGATTGTACGAATGAATTAGAATGGATACATTCGTGCGAATGAATTAGAATGGATCATACGAATGAATTAGAATTGATCGTACAATCCATTCTAATCCATCTAATTCATTCGTATGATCTATTCTAATTCATTCCTACGATCTATTCTAATTCATTCGTTCGAATGTATCCATTCTAATTCATTCTTACGATCCATTCTAATTCATTCGTACGATCCATTCTACTTCATTCGCACGAATGTATCCATTCTAATTCATTCGTACGATCCATTCTAATTCATTCGTTCGAATGTTTCCATTCTAATTCATTCGTACGATTCATTCTAATTCATTCGTACGATCCATTCTGATTCATTCATACGATCCATTCTAATTCATTCGTACGATCCATTCTACTTCATTCGCACGAATGTATCCATTCTAATTCATTCGTACAATCCATTCTAATTCATTCGCACGATCAATTCTAATTCATTCGTATGATCCATTCTAATTCATTCCTACGATCTATTCTAATTCATTCGTTCGAATGTATCCATTCTAATTCATTCGTACGATCCATTCTAATTCATTCGTACAATACATTCGTACGATCCATTCTAATTCATTCGTACGATCCATTCTACTTCATTCGCACGAATGTATCCATTCTAATTCATTCGTACAATCCATTCTAATTCATTCGCACGATCAATTCTAATTCATTCGTATGATCCATTCTAATTCATTCCTACGATCTATTCTAATTCATTCGTTCGAATGTATCCATTCTAATTCATTCGTACGATTCATTCTAATTCATTCGTACGATCCATTCTAATTCATTCGTACGATCCATTCTACTTCATTCGCACGAATGTATCCATTCTAATTCATTCATACAATCCATTCTAATTCATTCGCACGATCATTTCTAATTCATTCGTATGATCCATTCTAATTCATTCCTACGATCTATTCTAATTCATTCGTTCGAATGTATCCAATGAATTAGAATGGATCATACGAATGAATTAGAATTGATCGTGCGAATGAATTAGAATGGATTGTACGAATGAATTAGAATCGATACATTCGTGCGAATGAAGTAGAATGGATCGTACGAATGAATTAGAATAGATCGTTGAATGAATTAGAATGAATCATACAAATGAAGTAGAATAGATCGTACGAATGAATTAGAATGGATCGTACGAATAAATTTGAATGGATTGTACGAATGAATTAGAATGGATACATTCCATTCTAATTCATTCGTACGATCCATTCTACTTCATTCGCACGAATGTATCCATTCTAATTCATTCGTACAATCCATTCTAATTCATTCGCACGATCAATTCTAATTCATTCGTATGATCTATTCTAATTCATTCCTACGATCTATTCTAATTCATTCGTTCGAATGTATCCATTCTAATTCATTCGTACGATTCATTCTAATTCATTCATACGATCCATTCTAATACATTCGTACGATCCATTCTACTTCATTCGCACGAATGTATCTATTCTAATTCATTCGTACAATCCATTCTAATTCATTCGCACAATCAATTCTAATTCATTCGTATGATCCATTCTAATTTATTCCTTCGATCTATTCTAATTCATTCGTTCGAATGTATCCATTCTAATTCATTCGTACAATCCATTCTAATCGTACGAATGAATTAGAATGGAAACATTCGAACGAATGAAATAGAATAGATCGTAGGAATGAATTAGAATGGATCATACGAATGAATTAGAATTGATCGTGCGAATGAATTAGAATGGATTGTACGAATGAATTTGAATGGATACATTCGTGCGAATGAAGTAGAATGGATCGTACGAATGAATTAGAATGGATCGTACGAATGAATTAGAATGAATCGTACGAATGAATTAGAATGGATACATTCGAACAAATGAATTAGAATAGATCATAGGAATAAATTAGAATGGATCGGATACATTCGAACGAATGAATTAGAATAGATCGTAGGAATGAATTGGAATGGATCATACGAATGAATTAGAATTGATCGTGCGAATGAATTAGAATGGATTGTACGAATGAATTAGAATGCAATGGATCGTATGAATGAATTAAAATGGATCGTACGAATGAATTAGAATGTATCGTGCTAATGAAGTAGAATGGATCGATTCTAATTCATTTGCACGATCCATTCTAATTCATTCGTACGATCCATTCTACTTCATTCTTACGATCCATTCTACTTCATTCGCACGAATGTATCCATTCTAATTCATTCATACAATCCATTCTAATTCATTCGCACGATCAATTCTAATTCATTCGTATGATCTATTCTAATTCATTCCTACGATCTATTCTAATTCATTCGTTCGAATGTATTCATTCTAATTCATTCAAACGATCAATTCTAATTCATTCGTACGATCCAGTTTAATTCATTCGCACGATCCATTCTAATTCATTCATACGATCCATTCTAATTCATTCATACGATCGTAGGAATGAATTAGAATGGATCATACGAATGAATTAGAATTGATCGTGCGAATGAATTAGAATGGATTGTACGAATGAATTAGAATGGATACATTCGTGCGAATGAATTAGAATGGATCATACGAATGAATTAGAATTGATCGTACAATCCATTCTAATCCATCTAATTCATTCGTATGATCTATTCTAATTCATTCCTACGATCTATTCTAATTCATTCGTTCGAATGTATCCATTCTAATTCATTCGTACGATCCATTCTAATTTATTCGTACGATCCATTCTACTTCATTCGCACGAATGTATCCATTCTAATTCATTCGTACGATCCATTCTAATTCATTCGTTCGAATGTTTCCATTATAATTCATTCGTACGATTCATTCTAATTCATTCGTACGATCCATTCTGATTCATTCTTACGATCCATTCTAATTCATTCGTACGATCCATTCTACTTCATTTGCACGAATGTATCCATTCTAATTCATTCGTACAATCCATTCTAATTCATTCGCACGATCAATTCTAATTCATTCGTATGATCCATTCTAATTCATTCCTACGATCTATTCTAATTCATTCGTTCGAATGTATCCATTCTAATTCATTCGTACGATCCATTCTAATTCATTCGTATAATACATTCGTACTATCCATTTTAATTCATTCGTACGATCCATTCTACTTCATTCGCACGAATGTATCCATTCTAATTCATTCGTACAATCCATTCTAATTCATTCGCACGATTAATTCAAATTCATTCGTATGATCCATTCTAATTCATTCCTACGATCTATTCTAATTCATTCGTTCGAATGTATCCATTCTAATTCATTCATACGATTCATTCTAATTCATTCGTACGATCCATTCTAATTCATTCGTACGATCCATTCTACTTCATTCGCACGAATGTATCTATTCTAATTCATTCGTACAATCCATTCTAATTCATTCGCACGATCATTTCTAATTCATTCGTATGATCCATTCTAATTCATTCCTACGATCTATTCTAATTCATTCGTTCGAATGTATCCAATGAATTAGAATGGATCATACGAATGAATTAGAATTGATCGTGCGAATGAATTAGAATGGATTGTACGAATGAATTAGAATGGATACATTCGTGCGAATGAAGTAGAATGGATCGTACGAATGAATTAGAATAGATCGTAGGAATGAATTAGAATGGATCATACGAATGAAGTAGAATGGATCGTACGAATGAATTAGAATGGATCGTACGAATGAATTAGAATGGATTGTACGAATGAATTAGAATGGATACATTCCATTCTAATTCATTCGTACGATCCATTCTACTTCATTCGCACGAATGTATCCATTCTAATTCATTCGTACAATCCATTCTAATTCATTCGCACGATCAATTCTAATTCATTCTAATGATCCATTCTAATTCATTCCTATGATCTATTCTAATTCATTCGTTCGAATGTATCCATTCTAATTCATTCGTACGATTCATTCTAATTCATTCGTACGATCCATTCTAATACATTCGTACGATCCATTCTACTTCATTCGCATGAATGTATCCATTCTAATTCATTCGTACAATCCATTCTAATTCATTCGCACGATTAATTCTAATTCATTCGTATGATCCATTCTAATTCATTCCTACGATCTATTCTAATTCATTCGTTCGAATGTATCCATTCCAATTCATTCGTACAATCCATTCTAATCGTACGAATGAATTAGAATGGAAACATTCGAACGAATGAATTAGAATAGATCGTAGGAATGAATTAGAATGGATTATACGAATGAATTAGAATTGATCGTGCGAATGAATTAGAATGGATTGTACGAATGAATTAGAATGGATACATTCGTGCGAATGAAGTAGAATGGATCGTACGAATTAATTAGAATGGATCGCACGATCAATTCTAATTCATTCCATTCTAATTCATTCGTATGATCCATTCTAATTCATTCCTACGATCTATTCTAATTCATTCGTACGAATGAATTAGAATGGATACATTCGAACGAATGAATTAGAATAGATCGTAGGAATGAATTAGAATGGATCATACGAATGAATTAGAATTGATCGTGCGAATGAATTAGATTGGATTGTACGAATGAATTAGAATGGATACATTCGTACGAATGAATTAGAATGGATTGTACGAATGAATTAGAATGAATCGTACGAATGATTTAGAATGGATGCATTCGAACGAATGAATTAGAATAGATCGTAGGAATGAATTAGAATTGATCGTGCGAATGAAGTAGAATGGATCGTACGAATGAATTAGAATGGATCGTACGAATGAATTAGAATGAATCGTACGAATGAATTAGAATGGATACATTCGAACGAATGAATTAGAATAGATCGTAGGAATGAATTAGAATGGATCATACGAATGAATTAGAATTGATCGTGCGAATGAATTAGAATGGATTGTACGAATGAATTAGAATGGATACATTCGTACGAATGAAGTAGAATGAATCAGAATGGATCGTACGAATGAATTAGAATGAATTAGAATGGATACATTCGAACGAATGAATTAACGAATGAATTAGAATAGATCGTAGGAATGAATTAGAATGGATCGTACGAATGAATTAGAATGGAATGTATCCATTCTACTTCATTCGCTCGAATGTATCCATTCTAATTCATTCGTACAAACCATTCTAATTCATTCGCACGATCAATTCTAATTCATTCGTATGATCCATTCAAATTCATTCCTACGATCTATTCTAATTCATTCGTTCGAATGTATCCATTCAAATTCATTCGTACGATCTATTCTAATTCATTCGTACGATACATTCTACTTCATTCGCATGAATGTATCCATTCTAATTCATTCGTACAATCCATTCTAATTCATTCGTACAATCCATTCTAATTCATTCGCACGATCAATTCTAATTCATTCGTATGATCCATTCTAATTCATTCCTACGATCTATTCTAATTCATTCGTTAATTCATTCGTTCGAATGTATCCATTCTAATTCATTCTAATTCATTCGTACGATCCATTCTGATTCATTCTACTTCATTCGTACGAATGTATCCATTCTAATTCATTCGTACAATCCATTCTAATTCATTCGCACGATCAATTCTAATTCATTCGTATGATCCATTCTAATTCATTCCTACGATCTATTCTAATTCATTCGTTCGAATGTATCCATTCTAATTCATTCGTACGATTCATTCTAATTCATTCGTACGATCCATTCTAATTCATTCGTACGATCCATTCTACTTCATTCGCACGATCAATTCTAATTCATTCCTACGATCTATTCTAATTCATTCGTTCGAATGCATCCATTCTAAATCATTCGTACGATTCATTCTAATTCATTCGTACAATCCATTCTAAATCATTCGTACAATCCATTCTAATTCATTCGTGCGAATGAAGTAGAATGGATCGTACGAATGAATTAGAATGGATCGTACGAATGAATTAGAATTGATCGTGCGAATGAATTAGAATGGATTGTACGAATGAATTAGAATGGATACATTCGTGCGAATGAAGTAGAATGGATCGTACAAATGAATTAGAATGGATCGTACGAATGAATTAGAATGAATCGTACGAATGAATTAGAATGGATACATTCGAACGAATGAATTAGAATAGATCGTAGGAATGAATTAGAATGGATCATACGAATGAATTAGAATTGATCGTGCGAATGAATTAGAATGGATTGTACGAATGAATTAGAATGGATACATTCGTGCGAATGAAGTAGAATGGATCGTACAAATTAGAATAGATTGTAGGAATGAATTAGAATGGATCGTACGAATGAATTTGAATTGATCGTACGAATGAATTAAATGGATCGTACGAATGGATTAGAATGAATCATAGGAATGAATTAGAATGGATCGTACGAATGAATTAGAATGGATCGTGCAAATGAATTAGAATCGATCATATGAATGAATTAGAATGGATCGTACGAACGAATGAATTAGAATTGATCATGCGAATGAATTAGAATGGATTGTACGAATGAATTAGAATGGATACATTCGTGCGAATGAAGTAGAATGGATCGTACGAATGAATTAGAATGGATCGTACGAATGAATTAGAATGAATCGTACGAATGAATTAGAATGGATCGTACGAATGAATTAGAATGGATCGTAGGAATGAATTAGAATGGATCATACGAATGAATTAGAATTGATCGTGCGAATGAATCAGAATGGATCGTACGAATGAATTAAAATGGATATATTCGAGCGAATGAATTAGAATGGATACATTTGTGCGAATGAATTAGAATGGATCATACGAATGAATTAGAATGGATCAGCAAATTCGGAAACTTATAAGGGCGTCAAATGTGTTATTTAAATTAACGGTTCAAATAGACGGTTCGTGCGAATGAAGTAGAATGGATCGTACGAATGAATTAGAATGGATCGTACGAATGAATTAGAATGGATACATTCGAACGAATGAATTAGAATAGATCGTAGGAATGAATTAGAATGGATCATACGAATGAATTAGAATTGATCGTGCGAATGAATTAGAATGGATTGTACGAATGAATTAGAATGGATACATTCGTGCGAATGAAATAGAATGGATCGTACGAATGAATTAGAATGAATCAATGAATCGTACGAATGAATTAGAATGGATACATTCGAACGAATGAATTAGAATAGATCGTAGGAATGAATTAGAATGGATCATACGAATGAATTAGAATTGATCGTGCGAATGAATTAGAATGGATTGTACGAATGAATTCGAATGGATCATACGAATGAAGTAGAATGGATCATACGAATGAATTTGAATTGATCATTTGAATGAATTAGAATGGATTGTACGAATGAATTAGAATGGATACATTCGTGCGAATGAAGTAGAACGGATCGTACGAATGAATTAGAATGGATCGTACGAATGAATTAGAATTGATCGTGCGAATGAATTAGAATGGATTGTACGAATGAATTAGAATGGATACATTCGTGCGAATGAAGTAGAATGGATCGTACGAATGAATTAGAATGGATCGTACGAATGAATTAGAATGAATCGTACGAATGAATTAGAATGGATACATTTGAACGAATAAATTAGAATAGATCGTAGGAATGAATTAGAATGGATCATACGAATGAATTAGAATTGATCGTGTGAATGAATTAGAATGGATTGTACGAATGAATTAGAATGGATACATTCGTGCGAATAAAGTAGAATGGATCGTACGAATGAATTAGAATGGATCGTACGAATGAATTAGAATGGATACATTCGAACGAATGAATTAGAATAGATCGTAGGAATGAATTAGAATGGATCATACGAATGAATTAGAATTGATCGTGCGAATGAATTAGAATGGATTGTACGAATGAATTAGAATGGATACATTCGTGCGAATGAAGTAGAATGGATACATTCCATTCTAATTCATTCGTACAATCTATTCTAATTCATTCGTATAATCCATTCTAATTCATTCGCACGATCCATTCTAATTCATTCGTACGATCCATTCTAATTCATTCGTACGATCCATTCTAATTCATTAGCACGATCCATTCTAATTCATTCGTACGATCCATTCTATTTCATTCGTACGATCCATTCTTACTCATTCGTACGATCCATTCTAATTCATTCGTATGAATGTATCCATTCTAATTCATTAGTACGATCCATTCTAATTCATTCGTACGATTCATTCTAATTCATTCGTACGATCCATTCTAATTCATTCGCACGGATGTATCCATTCTAATTCATTCGTACAATCCATTCTAATTTATTCGCACGATCATTTCTAATTCATTCGTATGATCCATTCTAATTCATTCCTACGATCTATTCTAATTCATTCGTTCGAATGTATCCAATGAATTAGAATGGATCATACGAAAGAATTAGAATGGATCGTACGAATGAATTAGAATGAATCGTATGAATGAATTAGAATGGATCGTACGAATGAATTAGAATGGATCGTAGGAATGTATTAGAATGGATCATACGAATGAATTAGAATTGATCGTGCGAAGGAATCAGAATGGATCATACGAATGAATTAAAATGGATATATTCGAGCGAATGAATTAGAATGGATACATTTGTGCGAATGAATTAGAATGGATCGTACGAATGAATTAGAATGGATCAGCAAATTCGAAAACTTATAAGGGCATCAAATGTGTTATTTAAATTAACGGTTCAAATAGATGGTTCGTGCGAATGAAGTAGAATGGATCGTACGAATGAATTAGAATGGATCGTACGAATGAATTAGAATGGATACATTCGAACGAATGAATTAGAATAGATCGTAGGAATGAATTAGAATGGATCATACGAATGAATTAGAATTGATCGTGCGAATGAATTAGAATGGATTGTACGAATGAATTAGAATGGATACATTCGTGCGAATGAAGTAGAATGGATCGTACGAATGAATTAGAATGGATCAATGAATCGTACGAATGAATTAGAATGGATACATTTGAACGAATGAATTAGAATAGATCGTAGGAAGGAATTAGAATGGATCATACGAATAAATTAGAATTGATCGTGCGAATGAATTAGAATGGATTGTACGAATGAATTAGAATGGATCATACGAATGAAGTAGAATGGATCATACGAATGAATTAGAATTGATCGTGCGAATGAATTAGAATGGATTGTACGAATGAATTAGAATGGATACATTCGTGCGAATGAAGTAGAACGGATCGTACGAATGAATTAGAATGGATCGTACAAATGAATTAGAATTGATCGTGCGAATGAATTAGAATGGATTGTACGAATGAATTAGAATGGATACATTCGTGCGAATGAAGCAGAATGGATCGTACGAATGAATTAGAATGGATCGTACGAATGAATTAGAATGAATCGTACGAATGAATTAGAATGGATACATTCGAACGAATAAATTAGAATAGATCGTAGGAATGAATTAGAATGGATCATACGAATGAATTAGAATTGATCGTGCGAATGAATTAGAATGGATTGTACGAATGAATTAGAATGGATACATTCGTGCGAATGAAGTAGAATTGATCGTACGAATGAATTAGAATGGATCGTATGAATGAATTAGAATGGATACATTCGAACGAATGAATTAGAATAGATCGTAGGAATGAATTAGAATGGATCATACGAATGAATTAGAATTGATCGTGCGAATGAATTAGAATGGATTGTACGAATGAATTAGAATGGATACATTCGTGCGAATGAAGTAGAATGGATACATTCCATTCTAATTCATTCGTACAATCCATTCTAATTCATTCGTACAATCCATTCTAATTCATTCGCACGATCCATTCTAATTCATTCGTACGATCCATTCTAATTCATTAGCACGACCATTCTAATTCATTCGTACGATCCATTCTATTTCATTCGTACGATCCATTCTTACTCATTCATACGATCCATTCTAATTCATTCGCATGAATGTATCCATTCTAATTCATTCGTACGATCCATTCTAATTCATTCGTACGATTCATTCTAATTCATTCGTACGATCCATTCTAATTCATTCGCACGAATGTATCCATTCTAATTCATTCGTACAATCCATTCTAATTTATTCGCATGATCATTTCTAATTCATTCGTATGATCCATTCTAATTAATTCTTACGATCTATTCTAATTCATTCGTTCGAATGTATCCAATGAATTAGAATGGATCATACGAAAGAATTAGAATTGATCGTGCGAATGAATTAGAATGGATTGTACGAATGAATTAGAATGGATACATTCGTGCGAATGAAGTAGAATGGATCGTACGAATGAATTAGAATGGATACATTCGTGCGAATGAAGTAGAATGGATCGTACGAATGAATTAGAATGTATTATTGTAGGAATGAATTAGAATGAATCATACGAATGAATTAGAATTGATCGTGCGAATGAATTAGAATGGATTGTACGAATGAATTAGAATGGATACATTCGTGCGAATAAAGTAGAATGGATCGTACGAATGAATTAGAATGGATCTTACGAATGAATTAGAATGAATCGTACGAATGAATTAGAATAGATATAATTCCTAATTCATTCGTACGATTCATTCTAATTCATTCGTACGATCCATTCTAATTCATTCGTACGATCCATTCTACTTCATTCGCACGAATGTATCGATTCTAATTCATTCGTACAATCCATTCTAATTCATTCGCACGATCAATTCTAATTCATTCGTATGATCCATTCTAATTCATTCCTACGATCTATTCTAATTCATTCGTTCGAATGTTTCCATTCTAATTCATTTGTACGATTAGAATGGAATGTACGAATGAATTAGAATGGATACATTCGAACGAATGAATTAGAATAGATCGTAGGAATGAATTAGAATGGATCATACGAATGAATTAGAATTGATCGTGCGAATGAATTAGAATGGATTGTACGAATGAATTAGAATGGATACATTCATGCGAATGAAGTAGAATGGATCGTACGAATGTATTAGAATGGATCGTATGAATGAATTAGAATGAATCCTACGAATGAATTAGAATGGATACATTCGAACGAATGAATTAGAATAGATCGTAGGAATGAATTAGAATGGATCATACGAATGAATTAGAATTGATCGTGCGAATGAATTAGAATGGATTGTACGAATGAATTAGAATGGATCCATTCTAATTCATTCGTACGATCCATTCTGCTTCATTCGTATGATCCATTCTAATTCATAATTAGATGGATTAGAATGGATTGTACAATCCATTCTAATTCATTCGCACGATCAATTCTAATTCATTCGTATGATCCATTCTAATTCATTCCTACGATCTATTCTAATTCATTCGTTCGAATGTATCCATTGTAATTCATTCGCACGATCAATTCTAATTCATTCGTACGATCCATTCTAATTCATTCGTACGATCCATTCTACTTCATTCGCACGAATGTATCCATTCTAATTCATTTGTAGAATCCATTCTATTTCATTCGCACGATCAATTCTAATTCATTCGTATTATCCATTCTAATTCATTCCTACGATCTATTCTAATTCATTCGTTCGAATGTATCCATTCTAATTCATTCGTACGATTCATTCTAATTCATTCGTACGATACATTCTACTTCATTCGCACGAATGTATCCATTCTAATTCATTCGTACAATCCATTCTAATTCATTCGCACGATCAATTCTAATTCATTCGTATGATCCATTCTAATTCATTCCTACGATCTATTCTAATTCATTCGTTCGACTGTTTCCATTCTAATTCATTCGTACGATTCATTCTAATTCATTCGTACGATCCATTCTGATTCATTCGTACGATCCATTCTAATTCATTCGTACGATCCATTCTACTTCATTCGAACGAATGTATCCATTCTAATTCATTCGTACAATCCATTCTAATTCATTCGTACGATCCATTCTACTTCATTCGCATGAATGTATCCATTCTAATTCATTCGTACTTAGAATTGATCGTGCGAATGAATTATAATGGATTGTACGAATGAATTAGAATGGATACATTCGTGCGAATGAAGTAGAATGGATCGTACGAATGAATTAGAATGGATCGTATGAATGAATTAGAATGAATCGTACGAATGAATTAGAATGGATACATTCGTGCGAATGAAGTAGAATGGATCGTACGAATGAATCAGAATGGATCGTACGAATGAATTAGAATGAATCATACGAATGAATTAGAATGGAAACATTCGAACGAATGAATTAGAATAGATCGTAGGAATGAATTAGAATGGATCATACGAATGAATTAGAATTGATCGTGCGAATGAATTAGAATGGATTGTACGAATGAATTAGAATGGATACATTCGTGCGAGTGAAGTAGAATGGATCGTACAAATGAATTAGAATGGATCGTACGAATGAATTAGAATGAATCGTACGAATGAATTAGAATGGATACATTCGTGCGAATGAAGTAGAATGGATCGTACGAATGAATTAGAATGGATCGTACGAATGAATCAGAATGGATCGTACGAATGAATTAGAATGAATCGTACGAATGAATTAGAATGGAAACATTCGAACGAATGAATTAGAATAGATCGTAGGAATGAATTAGAATGGATCATACGAATGAATTAGAATTGAGCGTGCGAATGAATTAGAATAGATTATACGAATGAATTAGAATGGATACATTCGTGCGAATGAAGTAGAATGGATCGTACGAATGAATTAGAATGGATCGTACGAATGAATTAGAATTGATCGTGCGAATGAATTAGAATGGATACATTCGAACGAATGAATTAGAATAGATCGTAGGAATGAATTAGAATGGATCATACGAATGAATTAGAATTGTTCGTGCGAATGAATTAGAAGAGATTGTACAATCCATTCTAATCCATCTAATTATGAATTAGAATGGATCATACGAATGAAGTAGAATGGATCGTACAAATGAATTAGAATGGATCGTACGAATGAATTAGAATGGATTGTACGAATGAATTAGAATGGATACATTCCATTCTAATTCATTCGTACGATCCATTCTACTTCATTCGCACGAATGTATCCATTCTAATTCATTCGTACAATCCATTCTAATTCATTCACACGATCAATTCTAATTCATTCGTATGATCCATTCTAATTCATTCCTACGATCTATTCTAATTCATTCGTTCGAATGTATCCATTCTAATTCATTCGTACGATTCATTCTAATTCATTCGTACGATCCATTCTAATACATTCGTACGATCCATTCTACTTCATTCGCACGAATGTATCCATTCTAATTCATTCGTACAATCCATTCTAATTCATTCGCACGATCAATTCTAATTCATTCGTATGATCCATTCTAATTCATTCCTACGATCTATTCTAATTCATTCGTTCGAATGTATCCATTCTAATTCATTCGTACAATCCATTCTAATCGTACGAATGAATTAGAATGGAAACAATCGAACGAATGAATTAGAATAGATCGTAGGAATGAATTAGAATGGATCATACGAATGAATTAGAATTGATCGTGCGAATGAATTAGAATGGATTGTACGAATGAATTAGAATGGATCATACGAATGAATTAGAATGAATCGTACGAATGAATTAGAATGGATCGTACGAATGAATTAGAATGGATACATTCATGCGAATGAATTAGAATTGATCGTACGAATGAGTAAGAATGGATCGTACGAATGAAATAGAATGGATCGTACGAATGAATTAGAATGGATCATGCTAATGAATTAGAATGGATCGTACGAATGAATTAGAATGGATCGTGCGAATGAATTAGAATGGATTGTATGAATAAATTAGAATGGATTGTACGAATGAATTAGAATGGAATGTATCCATTCTACTTCATTCGCACGAATGTATCCATTCTAATTTATTCGTACAATCCATTCTAATTCATTCGCACGATCAATTCTAATTCATTCGTATGATCCATTCTAATTCATTCCTACGATCTATTCTAATTCATTCGTTCGAATGTATCCATTCTAATTCATTCGTACAATCCATTCTAATTCATTCGCACGATCAATTCTAATTCATTCGTATGATCCATTCTAATTCATTCCTACGATCTATTCTAATTCATTCGTTCGAATGTATCCATTCTAATTCATTCGTACGATTCATTCTAATTCATTCGTATGATCCATTCTAATTCATTCGTACGATCCATAATACTTCATTCGCACGAATGTATCCATTCTAATTCATTCGTGCAATCCATTCTAATTCATTCGCACGATCATTTCTAATTCATTTGTACGATCCATTCTAATTCATTCGTACGATCCATTCTACTTCATTCGCATGAATGTATCCATTCTAATTTATTCGTACAATCCATTCTAATTCATTCGCACGATCAATTCTAATTCATTCGTATGATCCATTCTAATTCATTCCTACGATCTATTCTAATTTCTTCGTTCGAATGTATCCATTCTAATTCATTCATACGATTCATTCTAATTCATTCGTACGATCCATTCTAATTCATTCGTATGATCCATTCTACTTCATTCGCACGAATGTATCCATTCTAATTCATTCGTGCAATCCATTCTAATTCATTCGCACGATCAATTCTAATTCATTCGTATGATCCATTCTAATTCATTCCTACGATCTATTCTAATTCATTCGTTCGATCCATTCTACTTCATTCGCACAAATGTATCCATTCTAATTCATTCGTACAATCCATTCTAATTCATTCGTACGATCCATTCTAATTCATTCGTACGATTCATTCGAATGTATCCATTCTAATTCATTCGTACAATCCATTCTAATTTATTCGCACGATCAATTCTAATTCATTCATATGATCCATTCTAATTCATTCCTGCGATCTATTCTAATTCATTCGTTCGAATGTATCCATTCTAATTCATTCGTACGATCCATTCTAATTCATTCGTACGATCCATTCTACTTCATTCGCACGAATGTATCCATTCTAATTCATTCGTACAATCCATTCTAATTCATTCGCACGATCAATTCTAATTCATTCGTATGATCCATTCTAATTCATTCCTACGATCTATTCTAATTCATTCGTTCGAATGTTTCCATTCTAATTCATTCGTACGACTCATTCTAATTCATTCGTACGATCCATTCTGATTCATTCGTACGATCCATTCTAATTCATTCGTACGATCCATTCTACTTCATTCGCACGAATGGATCCATTCTAATTCATTCGTACAATCCATTCTAATTCATTCGTACGATTCATTCTAATTCATTCCTACGATCTATTCTAATTCATTCGTTCGAATGTTTCCATTCTAATTCATTTGTACGATTCATTCTAATTCATTCGTACGATCCATTCTAATTCATTCGTACGATCCATTCTACTTCATTCGCACGAATGTATCCATTCTAATTCATTCGTACGATCCATTCTACTTCATTCGCACGAATGTATCCATTCTAATTCATTCGTACAATCCATTCTAATTCATTCGCACGATCAATTCTAATTCATTAGTATGATCCATTCTAATTCATTCCTACGATCTATTCTAATTTATTCGTTCGAATGTATCCATTCTAATTCATTTGCACGATCAATTCTAATTCATTCGTACGATCCATTTTAATTCATTCGTACGATCCATTCTACTTCATTCGCACGAATGTATCCATTCTAATTCCTTCGTACAATCCATTCTAATTCATTCGCACGATCAATTCTAATTCATTCGTATGATCCATTCCCATTCTAATTCATTCGTACGATTCATTCTAATTCATTCGTACGATCCATTCTAATTCATTCGTACGATCCATTCTACTTCATTCGCACGAATGTATCCATTCTAATTCATTCGTACAATCCATTCTAATTCATTCGCACGATCAATTCTAAGTACGAATGAATTAGAATTGATACATTCGTGCGAATGAAGTAGAATGGATCGTACGAATCAATTAGAATGGATTGTACGAATCAATTAGAATGGATACATTCGTGCGAATGAAGTAGAATGGATCGTACGAATGAACGAGAATGGATCGTACGAATGAATCAGAATGGATCGTACGAATGAATTAGAATGGAAACATTCGAACGAATGAATTAGAATAGATCGTAGGAATAAATTAGAATGGATCATACGAATGAATTAGAATTGATCGTGCGAATGAATTAGAATGGATTATACGAATGAATGGATCGTACGAATGAATTAGAATGGATCGTACGAATGAATTAGAATGAATTAGAATGGATACATTCGTGCGAATGAAGTAGAATGGATCGTACGAATGAATTAGAATGAATCGTACGAATGAATTAGAATGGATACATTCGAACGAATGAATTAGAATAGATCGTAGGAATGAATTAGAATAGATCATACGAATGAATTAGAATTGATCGTGCGAATGAATTAGAATCGATTGCACGAATGAATTAGAATGGATACATTCGTGCGAATGAAGTAGAATGGATCGTACGAATGAATCAGAATGGATCGTATGAATAAATTAGAATGAATTGTACGAATGAATTAGAATGGAAACATTCGTACGATCCATTCTAATTCATTCCTACGATCTATTCTAATTCATTCGCACGATTCATTCTAATTCATTCGTACAATCCATTCTAATTCATTCTAATTCATTCGTATGATCAATTCTAATACATTCGTACGATCCATTCTAATTCATTCCTACGATCTATTCTAATTCATTCGTACGATTCTTTCTAATTCATTCCTACGATCTATTCTAATTCATTCGTTCGAATGTATTAGAATTGATCATACGAATGAATTAGAATGGATACATTCGAACGAATGAATTAGAATAGATCGTAGGAATGAATTAGAATGAATCGTATGAATGAATTAGAATGGATACATTCGAACGAATGAATTAGAATAGATCGTAGGAATGAATTAGAATGGATCATACGAATAAATTAGAATGGAATGTATCTATTCTACTTCATTCGCTCGAATGTATCCATTCTAATTCATTCGTACAATCCATTCTAATTCATTCGCACGATCAATTCTAATTCATTCGTATGATCCATTCTAATTCATTCATACGATCTATTCTAATTCATTCGTTCGAATGTATCCATTCTAATTTATTCGTACGAACTATTCTAATTCATTCGTACGATCCATTCTACTTCATTCGCACGAATGTATCCATTCTAATTTATTCGTACAATCCATTCTAATTCATTCGTATGATCCATTCTAATTCATTCCTACTATCTATTCTAATTTATTCGTTCGAATGTATCCATTCTAATTCATTCGTACGATTCATTCTAATTCATTCGTACGATCCATTCTAATTCATTCGTATGATCCATTCTACTTCATTCGCACGAATGTATCCATTCTAATTCATTCGTGCAATCCATTCTAATTCATTCGCACGATACAATTCTAATTCATTCGTATGATCCATTCTAATTCATTCCTACGATCTATTCTAATTCATTCGTTCGATCCATTCTACTTCATTCGCACTAATGTATCCATTCTAATTCATTCGTACGATCCATTCTAATTCATTCGTACGATCCATTCTAATTCATTCGTACGATCCATTCTAATTTATTCGTACGATTCATTCGAATGTATCCATTCTAATTCATTCGTACAATCCATTCTAATTCATTCGCACGATCAATTCTAATTCATTCGAATGATCCATTCTAATTTATTCCTACGATCTATTCTAATTCATTCGTTCGAATGTATCCATTCAAATTCATTCGTACGATCCATTCTAATTTATTCGTAGTACGATCCATTCTACTTCATTCGCACGAATGTATCCATTCTAATTCATTCGTACAATCCATTCTAATTCGTTCGCATGATCAATTCTAATTCATTCGTATGATCCATTCCAATTCATTCCTACGATCTATTCTAATTCATTCGTTCGAATGTTTCCATTCTAATTCATTCGTACGATTTATTCTAATTTATTCGTACGTTCCATTCTAATTCATTCGTAAGATCCATTCTACTTTATTCGCACGAATGTATCCATTCTAATTCATTCGTACGATCCATTCTATTTCATTCGCACGAATGTATCCATTCTAATTCATTCGTACAATCCATTCTAATTCATTCGTACGATCAATTCTAATTCATTCGTATGATCCATTCTAATTCATTCCTATGATCTATTCTTATTCATTCGTTCGAATGTTTCCATTCTAATTCATTCGTACGATTCATTCTAATTCATTCGTACGATCCATTCTGATTCATTCGTACGATCCATTCTAATTCATTCGTACGATCCATTCTACTTCATTCGCACGAATGGATCCATTCTAATTCATTCGTACAATCCATTCTAATTCATTCGTACGATTCATTCTAATTCATTCCTACGATCTATTCTAATTCATTCGTTCGAATGTTTCCATTCTAATTCATTCGTACGATTCATTCTAATTCATTCGTACGATCCATTCTGATTCATTCGTACGATCCATTCTAATTCATTCGTACGATCCATTCAACTTCATTCGCACGAATGTATCCATTCTAATTCATTTGTACAATCCATTCTAATTCATTCGCACGATCAATTCTAATTCATTCGTATGATCCATTCTAATTCATTCCTACGATCTATTCTAATTCATTCGTTCGAATGTATCCATTCTAATTCATTCGTACGATCCATTCTAATTCATTCGTACGATCCATTCTACTTCATTCATACGAATGTATCCATTCTAATTCATTCGTACAATCCATTCTAATTCATTCCTACGATCAATTCTAATTCATTCGTATGTATCCATTCTAATTCATTCATACGATCCATCCTAATTCATTCGTTCGAATGTATCCATTCTAATTCATTTGTACAATCCATTCTAATTCATTCATGCGAAAGAAGTAGAATGGAAACATTCGAATGAATGAATTAGAATAGATCGTGCTAATGAATTAGAATGGATCGTACGAATAAATTAGAATAGATTGTCCGAATGAATACATTCGTGCGAATGAATTAGAATGGATCGTATGAATGAATTAGAATGGATCGTATGAATGAATTCGAATGGATCGTACGAATGAATTACAATGGATACATTCGTCCGAATGAATTAGAATGGATCATACGAAGGAATTAGGGTGGATCGTACGAATGCATTAGAATGGATATATTCGTGCGAATGAATTAGAATGGATTGTATGAATAAATTAGAATGGATCGTATGAATGAATTAGAATGGATCGTACGAATGAATTAGAATGGATCGTACGAATGAATTAGAATGAATCGTACGAATGAATTAGAATGGATACATTCGAACGAATGAATTAGAATAGATCGTAGGAATAAATTAGAATGGATCATACGAATGAATTAGAATTGATCGTGCGAATGAATTAGAATGGATTGCACAAATGAATTAGAATGGATACATTCGTGCGAATGAAGTAGAATGGATCGTACGAATGAATTAGAATGGATCGTACGAATGAATTAGAATGAATCGTACGAATGAATTAGAATGGATACATTCGAACGAATAAATTAGAATAAATCGTACGAATGAATTAGAATGGATCATACGAATGAATTAGAATTGATCGTGCGAATGAATTAGAATGGATTGTACGAATGAATTAGAATGGATACATTCGTGCGAATGAAGTAGAATGGATCGTACGAATGAATTAGAATGGATCGTACGAATAAATTAGAATGGATTGTACGAATGAATTAGAATGGATACATTCGAACGAATGAATTAGAATAGATCGTAGGAATGAATTAGAATGGATCATACGAATGAATTAGAATTGATCGTGTGAATGAATTAGAATGGATTGTACGAATGAATTAGAATGGATACATTCGTGCGAATGAAGTAGAATGGATCGTACAAATGAATTAGAATGGATTGAATTAGAATGGATTGTACGAATGAATTAGAATGGATCATACAAATGAATTAGAATGGATTGTACGAATGAATTAGAATGGATCATACGAATGAATTAGAATTGATCGTACGAATGAATTAGAATGCATACATTCATGCGAATGAAGTAGAATAGATCGTACGAATGAATTAGAATGGATCGTACGAATGAATTAGAATGGATCGTGCGAATGAATTAGAATGGATTGTACGAATGAATTAGAATGGATTGTACGAATGAATTAGAATGGAATGTATCTATTCTACTTTATTCGCACGAATGTATCTATTCTAATTCATTCGTACAATCTATTCTAATTCATTCGTACGATCCATTCTAATTCATTCATACGAATGAATTAGAATTGATCGTGCGAATGAATTAGAATGGATTGTACGAATGAATTAGAATGGATACATCCGTGCGAATGAAGTAGAATGAATCAGAATGGATCGTACGAATGAATTAGAATGAATTAGAATGGATACATTCGAACGAATGAATTAGAATAGATCGTAGGAATGAATTAGAATTGATCGTGCGAATGAATTAGAATGGATTGTACGAATGAATTAGGATGGATCATACGAATGAATTAGAATGGATCGTGCGAATGAATTAGAATAGATTGTACGAATGAATTAG
Source organism: Chamaelirium japonicum (assembly GCA_947650365.1). NCBI lineage: Eukaryota > Viridiplantae > Streptophyta > Magnoliopsida > Liliales > Melanthiaceae > Chamaelirium > Chamaelirium japonicum. The sequence continues at coordinate 255,229 of CANTAL010000228.1, forward strand.
AATGGATACATTCATGTGAATGAATTAGAATGGATCGGAAGAATGAATTAGAATGGATCGTACGAATGAATTAGAATGGATCATACGAATAAATTAGAATGAATCGTACGAATGAATTAGAATGGATACATTCGAACGAATGAATTAGAATAGATCGTAGGAATGAATTAGAATGGATCATACGAATGAATTAGAATGGATCGTACGAATGAATTAGAATGGATCGTACGAATGAATTAGAATAGATCGTACGAATGAATTAGAATGGATACATTCATGCGAATGAAGTAGAATGGATCGTACGAATGAATTAGAATGGATACATTCGTGCGAATGAAGTAGAATGGATCGTACGAATGAATTAGAATGGATCGTACGAATGAATTAGAATGAATCGTACGAATGAATTAGAATGGATACATTCGAACGAATGAATTAGAATAGATCATAGGAATGAATTAGAATGGATCATACGAATGAATTAGAATTGATCGTGCGAATGAATTAGAATGGATTGCACGTACGATCCATTCTACTTCATTCGCACGAATGTATCCATTCTAATTCCTTCGTACAATCCATTCTAATTCATTCGCACGATCAATTCTAATTCATTCGTATGATCCATTCTAATTCATTCGTACGATCCATTCTACTTCATTCGCACGAATGTATCCATTCTAATTCATTCGTACAATCCATTCTAATTCATTCGCACGATCAATTCTAATTCATTCGCACGATCAATTCTAATTTATTCGCACGAATGTATCAATTGTAATTCATTCGTACGATCTATTCTTATTCATTCGCACGATCCATTCTAATTCATTCGTACGATCCATTCTACTTCATTCGCACGAATGTATCCATTCTAATTCATTCGGAAAATCCATTCTAATTCATTCGCACGATCAATTCTAATTCATTCGTATGATCCATTCTAATTCTTTCCTACGATCTATTCTACTTCATTCGCACGAATGTATCCATTCTAATTCATTCGTACAATCCATTCTAATTCATTCGCACGATCAATTCTAATTCATTCGTATGATCCATTCTAATTCATTCCTACGATCTATTCTAATTCATTCGTTCGAATGTATCCATTCTAATTCATTCGTACGATCCATTCTAATTCATTCGTACGATCCATTCTACTTCATTCGCACGAATGTATCCATTCTAATTCATTCGTACAATCCATTCTAATTCATTCGCACGATCAATTCTAATTCATTCGTATGATCCATTCTAATTCATTCTTACGATCTATTCTAATTCATTCGTTCGAATGTATCCATTCTAATTCATTCGTACAATCCATTCTAATCGTACGAATGAATTAGAATGGAAACATTCGAACGAATGAATTAGAATAGATCGTAGGAATGAATTAGAATGGATCATACGAATGAATTAGAATTGATCGTGCGAATGAATTAGAATGGATTATACGAATGAATTAGAATGGATACATTCGTGTGAATGAATTAGAATGGATCATACAAATGAATTAGAATTGATCATACGAATGAATTAGAATAGATACATTCGAACGAATGACTTAGAATAGATCGTAGGAATGAATTAGAATGAATCGTACGAATGAATTAGAATGGATACATTCGAACGAATGAATTAGAATAGATCGTAGGAATGAATTAGAATGGATCATACGAATGAATTAGAATGGATTGTACGAATGAATTAGAATGGATACATTCGTGCGAATGAAGTAGAAGGGATCGTACGAATGAATTAGAATAGATCGTACGAATGAATTAGAATGGATACATTCGAACGAATGAATTAGAATAGATCGTAGGAATGAATTAGAATGGATCATACGAATGAATTAGAATTGATCGTGCGAATGAATTAGAATGGATTATATGAATGAATTAGAATGGATACATTCGAGCGAATGAAGTAGAATGGATACATTCCATTCTAATTCATTCGTACGATCCATTCTAATTCATTCCTACGATCTATTCTAATTCATTCGTTCGAATGTATCCATTATAATTCATTCGTACGATTCATTCTAATTCATTCCTACGATCTATTCTAATTCATTCGTTCGAATGTATCCATTCTAATTCATTCGTATGATCAATTCTAATACATTCGAACGAATGAATTAGAATAGATCGTAGGAATAAATTAGAATGAATCGTACGAATGAATTAGAATAGATCGTAGGAATGAATTAGAATGGATCGTACGAATGTATTAGAATTGATCATACGTATGAATTAGAATGAATTAGAATGGCTTAGAATGGATTGTACGAATGAATTAGAATGAATCGTGCGAATGAATTAGAATAGATCGTAGGAATGAATTAGAATGGATCGTATGAATGTTTCCATTCTAATTCATTCGTACGATTCATTCTAATTCATTCGTACGATCCATTCTGATTCATTCGTACGATCCATTCTACTTCATTCGCACGAATGTATCCATTCTAATTCATTCGTGCAATCCATTCTAATTCATTCGCACGATCAATTCTAATTCATTCGTATGATCCATTCTAATTCATTCCTACGATCTATTCTAATTCATTCGTTCGAATGTATCCATTCTAATTCATTCGTATGATTCATTCTAATTCATTCATACGATCCATTCTAATTCATTCGTACGATCCATTCTACTTCATTCGCACGAATGTATCCATAATTCATTCGTACAATCCATTCTAATTCATTCGCACGATCAATTCTAATTCATTCGTATGATCCATTCTAATTCATACGAATGAATTAGAAATGAAGTAGAATGGATCGTACGAATGAATTAGAATGGATCGTACGAATGAATTAGAATGAATCGTACTAATGAATTATAATGGATACATTCGAACGAATAAATTAGAATAGATCGTAGGAATGAATTAGAATGGATCATACGAGTGAATTAGAATTGATCGTGCGAATGAATTAGAATGGATTGTACGAATGAATTAGATTGGATACATTCGTGCGAATGAAGTAGAATAGATCATACGAATGAATTAGAATGGATCGTGCGAATGAATTAGAATGGATACATTCGAACGAATGAATTAGAATAGATCGTAGGAATGAATTAGAAAGGATCATACGAATAAATTAGAATTGATCGTGCGAATGAATTAGAATGGATACATTCGTGTGAATGAATTAGAATTGATCGTGCGAATGAATTAGAATGGATACATTCAAACGAATGAATTAGAATAGATCGTAGGAATGAATTAGAATGGATCATACAAATGAATTAGAATTGATCGTGCGAATTGATCATTCTAATTCATTCCTACGATCTATTCTAATTCATTCGTTCGAATGTATCCATTCTAATTCATTCGTACGATTCATTCTAATTCATTCGTACGATCCATTCTGATTCATTCGTACGATCCATTCTACTTTATTCGCACGAATGTATCCATTCTAATTCATTCGTATAATCCATTCTAATTCATTCGCACGATCAATTCTAATTCATTCGTATGATCCATTCTAATTCATTCCTACGATCTATTCTAATTCATTCGTTCGAATGTATCCATTCTAATTCATTCGTACGATTCATTCTAATTCATTCGTACGATCCATTCTAATTCATTCGTACGATCCATTCTACTTCATTCGCATGAATGTATCCATTCTAATTCATTCGTACAATCCATTCTAATTCATTCGCACGATCAATTCTAATTCATTCGTATGATCCATTCTAATTCATTCCTACGATCTATTCTAATTTATTCGTTCGAGTGTATCCATTCTAATTCATTCGTACGATTCATTCTAATTCATTCGTACGATCCATTCTAATTCATTCGTACGATCCACTCTAATTCATTCGCACGAATGTATCCATTCTAATTCATTCGTACAATCCATTCTAATTCATTCGCACGATCAATTCTAATTCATTCGTATGATCCATTCTAATTCATTCCTACGATTTATTCTAATTCATTCGTTCGAATGTTTCCATTCTAATTCATTCGTACGATCCATTCTAATTCATTCGTATGATCCATTCTAATCCATTCTAATTCATTCGTACGAATGAAGTAGAATGGATCGTGCGAATGAATTAGAATTGATCGTGCGAATGAATTAGAATTGATCGTGCGAATGAATTTGAATGGATTGTACGGATGAATTAGAATGGATACATTCGTGCGAATGAAGTAGAATGGATCGTACGAATGAATTAGAATGGATACATTCGTGCGAATGAATTAGAATGGATCGTACGAATGAATTAGAATGGATCGTACGAATGAATTAGAATGAATCGTACGAATGAATTAGAACGGATACATTCGAACTAATGAATTAGAATAGATCGTAGGAATGAATTAGAATGGATCATACGAATGAATTAGAATTGATCGTGCGAATGAATTAGAATGGATTGTACGAAGGAATTAGAATGGAAACATTCGTGCGAATGAAGTAGAATGGATCGTACGAATGAAATAGAATGGATCGTACGAATGAATTAGAATGAATCGTACGAATGAATTAGAATGGATACATTCGAACGAATGAATTAGAATAGATCGTAGGAATGAATTAGAATGGATCATACGAATGAATTAGAATTGATCGTGCGAATGAATTAGAATGGATTGTACGAATGAATTAGAATGGATACATTCGAACTAATGAATTAGAATAGATCGTAGGAATGAATTAGAATGGATCATTCGAATGAATTAGAATTGATCGTGCGAATGAATTAGAATGGATTGTACGAAGGAATTAGAATGGATACATTCGTGCGAATGAAGTAGAATGGATCGTACGAATGAAATAGAATGGATCGTACGAATGAATTAGAATGAATCGTACGAATGAATTAGAATTGATACATTCGAACGAATGAATTAGAATAGATCGTAGGAATGAATTAGAATGGATCATACGAATGAATTAGAATGGATCGTACGAATGAATTAGAATGAATCGTACGAATGAATTAGAATAGATCATAGGAATGAATTAGAATGGATCATACGAATGAATTAGAATTGATCGTGCGAATGAATTAGAATGGATTGTACGAATGAATTAGAATGGATACATTCGTGCGAATGAAGTAGAATGGATCGTACGAATGAATTAGAATGGATCGTACGAATGAATTAGAATAAATCGTACGAATAAATTAGAATGGATACATTCGAACGAATGAATTAGAATAGATCGTAGGAATGAATTAGAATGGATCATACGAATGAATTAGAATTGATCGTGCGAATGAATTAGAATGGATTGTACGAATGAATTAGAATGGATACATTCGTGCGAATGAAGTAGAATGGATCGTACGAATGAATTAGATCGGATCGTACGAATGAATTAGAATGAATCGTACGAATGAATTAGAATGGATACATTCGAACGAATGAATTAGAATAGATCGTAGGAATGAATTAGAATGGATCATACGAATGAATTAGAATTGATCGTGCGAATGAATTAAAATGGATTGCACGAATGAATTAGAATGGATACATTCGAGCGAATGAAGTAGAATGGATCGTACGAATGAATTAGAATGGATCGTACGAATGAATTAGAATGAATCGTACGAATGAATTAGAATGGATACATACGAACGAATGTATTAGAATAGATCATAGGAATGAATTAGAATGGATCATACGAATGAATTAGAATTGATCGTGCGAATGAATTAGAATGGATTGTACGAATGAATTAGAATGGATACATTCGTGCGAATGATGTAGAATGGATCGTACGAATGAATCAGAATGGATCGTACGAACGAATGAATTAGAATTGATCGTGCGAATGAATTAGAATGGATTGTACGAATGAATTAGAATGGATACATTCGTGCGAATGAAATAGAATGGATCGTACGAATGAATTAGAATGGATCGTACGAATGAATTAGAATGAATCGTACGAATGAATTAGAATGGATACATTCGAACGAATAAATTAGAATAGATCGTAGGAATGAATTAGAATGGATCATACGAATGAATTAGAATTGATCGTGCGAATGAATTAGAATGGATTGTACGAATGAATTAGAATGGATACATTCGTGCGAATGAAGTAGAATGGATCGTACGAATAAATTAGAATGGATATATTCGTACGAATGAAGTAGAATGGATCGTACGAATGAATTAGAATGGATCGTACGAATGAATTAGAATGAATCGTACGAATGAATTAGAATGGAAACATTCGAACGAATGAATTAGAATAGATCGTAGGAATGAATTAGAATGGATACATTCGTGCGAATGAAGTAGAATGGATCGTACGAATGAATTAGAATGGATCGTACGAACGAATGAATTAGAATTGATCGTGCGAATGAATTAGAATGGATTGTACGAATGAATTAGAATGGATATATTCGTGCGAATGAAGTAGAATGGATCGTACGAATGAATTAGAATGGATTGTACGAATGAATTAGAATGGATACATTCGAACGAATGAATTAGAATAGATCGTAGGAATGAATTAGAATGGATCATACGAATGAATTAGAATTGATCGTGCGAATGAATTAGAATGGATTGTACGAATGAATTAGAATGGATAGATTCGTGCGAATGAAGTAGAATGGATACATTCCATTCTAATTCATTCGTACAATCCATTCTAATTCATTCGTACAATCCATTCTAATTCATTCGCACGATCCATTCTAATTCATTCGTACGATCCATTCTAATTCATTCGTACGATCCATTCTAATTCATTAGCATGATCCTTTCTAATTCATTCGTACGATCCATTCTATTTCATTCGTACGATCCATTCATACTCATTCGTACGATCCATTCTAATTCATTCGCATGAATGTATCCATTCTAATTCATTCGTACGATCCATTCTAATTCATTCGTACGATTCATTCTAATTCATTCGTACGATCCTATCTAATTCATTCGCACGAATGTATCCATTCTAATTCATTCGTACAATCCTTTCTAATTCATTCGCACGATCATTTCTAATTCATTCGTATGATCCATTCTAATTCATTCCTACGATCTATTCTAATTCATTCGTTCGAATGTATCCAATGAATTAGAATGGATCATACGAATGAATTAGAATTGATCGTGCGAATGAATCAGAATGAATTAGAATGGAAACATTCGTGCGAATGAAGTAGAATGGATCAGAATGGATCGTACGAACGAATGAATTAGAATGAATTGTACGATCCATTCTAATACGATTCATTCTAATTCGTACGATCCATTATTACGATCCATTCTAATTCATTCGTATGATCCATTCTAATTTAATTCATTCGTACGATCTATTCTAATGGATCCATTCTGAATGGATCGTACGAATGAATTAGAATAGAATAGATCGTAGGAATGAATTAGAATGGATCGTACGATTCAATTCGCACGAATGAATTAGAATGGATACATTCATACGACCCATTCTAATTCTAATTCATTAATAGGATCGTTAGAATGGATATATTCGTACGATCAATTCTAATAGAATGGATTAGAATTCTAATTCATTCTAATTCATTCGTACGATCATTCGTATGAATTAGAATGAATTAGAATGGATTCTAATGAATTAGAATAGATCGTACGAATGGATTCTAATTCATTCTAATTCATTCATTCTAATTCATTCGTTCCTACGATCTATTCTAATTCATTCGTTCGAATGTATCCATTCTAATTCATTCGTACGATTCATTCCAATTCATTCGTACGATCCATTCTAATTCATTCGTACGATCCATTCTACTTCATTCGCACGAATGTATCCATTCTAATTCATTCGTACAGACCATTCTAATTCATTCGCACGAATATATCCATTCTAATGCATTCGTACATTCGTACAAATATTCTAATTTATTCTAATTCATTCGTACGATCCATTCTATTTCATTCGTACGATCCATTCTACAAATGGATGAATAGATTCATTCTAATTAGAATAAATTAGAATGGATCGTACGAATGAAGTAGAATTGATCGTTCAATTTGATCGATCCATTCATTAGAATGAATTAGAATGAATTAGAATAGATCGAATTTCTAATTCATACGAATGGATTAGAATGAATGATTCGTGCGAATGAACGAATCATTCTAATTAGAATGGATACATTCGAACGAATTAGAATGGATACATTCAGAATAGATCGTAGGATGGATTGTACGAATGAATTAGAATAGATCGTGCGAATGAATTGTACAAATGAATAGATCGTTTGAATTTAGAATAGATTAATTCGTACGTATGAATGAATGTATTCGTATGATCCTACGTATGAAAACGAATGAATCAATTCATTCATACGATCATACGAATGGATTAGAATGTATTCATTCATTCGTACTAATGAATTAGAATTAATCCATTCTAATTCTAATTCATTCTAATTCATTCGTATGATCGTTCTAATTCGTATGAATTAGAATGGATCCATTCTAATTCATTCGTACGAATGGATTCGTAGAATAGATCGTACGAATGAATTAGTATGGATCGTACGAACGAATTATGATCGTACGAATGAATTAGAATGATCATTCTATGATTCATTCGTATGATCATTCTAATCCATTCTAATTTATTCGTGCGATCCATTCTAATTCATTCTAATCCATTCTAATTCATTCCTATGATCCATTCTACGAATGAATTCTAATCCATTCTAGTCCATTCTACTTCACGAATGAATTAGAATGGATTGTACGATCCATTCTAATTCATTCGTACGATTCATTCATTCGTACGATCCAATCGAACGAATAAATTAGAATAGATCGTAGGAATGAATTAGAATGGATCATACGAATGAATTAGAATTGATCGTGCGAATGAATTAGAATGGATTCAAATTAGAATACGAATGGATTGTATGAATTTATTAGAATGTAGTAGAATGAATTAGAATGAATCGTACGAACGAATGGATCATACGATCCATTCTAATTCATTCTAATCCATTCGCACGAATGATACGAATGAATTCTACTTCACGGATGATTCGTTCATTCGAATGAATTAGAATGGATTCATTTGTATTCTAATAATCGTTCATTCATTCGTACGATTCATTCTAATTCGTATGATCGATCCATTCTAATTCATTCGTACGATCCATTCTAATTCATTCATTAGAATTGTTTCCATTAGAATTGATCCATTCTAATTAGAATGGATCATACGAATGAATTAGAATGGATCGTACGAATGAATTAGAATGAATCGTACGATTAATTCATTCGTACGATTCATTCTAATTCATTCTAATTCATTCGTGCGAATGGATTAGAATGTATCCATTAGAATGTATCCATTCTAATCCATTCGTATGAATTAATTCTAATTAGAATGGATCATTCGTACGATCTAATTACGAATGAATTAATTCGTAGAATTGATCGTACGTATGATCCATTCTACGAATGAATTAGAATGGATCGTACGAATGAATTAGAATGGATCGTAGAATGGATTATACGTATAGATCGTAGGAATGAATTAGAATAGATCATACGAATGAATTAGAATTGATCGTGCGAATGAATTAGAATGGATTGTACGAATGAATTAGAATAGATCGTAGGAATGAATTAGAATGGATCATACGAATGAATTAGAATTGATCGTGCGAATGAATTAGAATGGATTGTACGAATGAATTAGAATGGATACATTCGTGAGAATGAAGTAGAATGGATCGTATTCTAATTCATTCGTACAATCCATTCTAATTCATTCGCACGATCAATTCTAATTCATTCGTATGATCCATTCTAATTCATTCCTACGATCTATTCTAATTCTAATTCATTCGCACGAATGAAGTAGAATGGATCGTTAGAATGAATTATACGAATGAATTAGAATGGATTCATTCGTACGATCCATTCTAATTCATTCGTACGATCCATTCATGCGAATGAAGTAGAATGGATCGAACGAATGAATTAGAATAGATCGTACGAATAAATTAGAATGGATCGTACGAATGAATTAGAATGAATCATACGAATGAATTAGAATGGATACATTCGAACGAATGAATTAGAATAGATCGTAGGAATGAATTAGAATGGATCATATGAATGAATTAGAATTGATCGTGCGAATGAATAAGAATGGATCGTACGATCTATTGTAATTCATTCGTTCGTACGATCCATTCTAATTCATTCGTACGATCCATTCTACTTCATTCGCACGAATGTATCCATTCTAATTCATTCGTACAATCCATTCTAATTCATTTGCACGATCAATTCTAAGTACGAATGAATTAGAATTGATACATTCGTGCGAATGAAGTAGAATGGATAGTACGAATCAATTAGAATGGATTGTACGAATCAATTAGAATGGATACATTCGTGCGAATGAAGTAGAATGGATCGTTCGAATGTATCCATTCTAATTCATTCACACGATCAATTCTAATTCATTCGTATGATCCATTCTAATTCATTCCTACGATCTATTCTAATTCATTCGTTCGAATGTATCCATTCTAATTCATTCGTACGATTCATTCTAATTCATTCGTACGATCCATTCTAATTCATTCGTACGATCTATTCTAATTCATTCGTTCGAGTGTATCCATTCTAATTCATTCGCACGATTAATTCTAATTCATTCGTATGATCCATTCTAATTCATTCCTACGATCTATTCTAATTCATTCGTTCGAATGTATCCATTCTAATTCATTCGTACGATTCATTCTAATTCATTCGTACGATCCATTCTAATTCATTCGTACGATCTATTCTAATTCATTCGTTCGAATGTATCCATTCTAATTCATTCGTACGATCAATTCAAATTCATTCGTATGATCTATTCTAATTCATTCCAATGATCTATTCTAATTCATTCGTTCGAATGTATCCATTCGTACGAATGAATTAGAATGGATCGTACGAATGAATTAGAAATGATCGTGCGAATGAATTAGAACGGATTGCACGAATGAATTAGAATGGATACATTCGTGCGAATGAAGTAGAATGGATCGTACGAATGAATTAGAATGAATCGTACGAATGAATTAGAATGGATATATTCAAACTAATGAATTAGAATAGATCGTAGGAATGAATTAGAATAGATCATACAAATGAATTAGAATTGATCGTGCGAATGAATTAGAATGGATTGTACAAATGAATTAGAATGGATACATTCGTGCGAATGAAGAATGAATCGTACGAATGAATTAGAATGGATACATTCGAACGAATAAATTAGAATGGATCGTACGAATGAATTTGAATAGATCATACAAATGAATTAGAAAGGTTACATTCGTGAGAATGAATTAGAATGGATCGTGCGAATGAATGAAAATTGATCATACGGATGAATTAGAATTGATCGTACGAATGAATTAGATTGCATCGTACGATCCATTCTAATTCATTCGCACGATCCATTCTAATTCATTTGTACGATCCATTCTAATTCATTCGCACGAATGTATCCATACTAATTCATTCGTACGAATGTATCCATTCTAATTTATTCGTTCAATCCATTCTAATTCATTCGTACGATCCATTCTAATCCATTCGTACGATCCATGGTAATTCATTCGTACGATCCATTCTAATTCATTCCTACGATCCATTCTACTTCATTCGCACGAATGTATCCATTCTAATTCATTCGTACAATCCATTCTAATTCATAGAATGGATTAGAATGGATCGTACGACTGAATTAGAATGGATCATACGAATGAATTAGAATTGATCGTGCGAATGAATTAGAATGGATTGTACGAATGAATTAGAATGGATACATTCGTGCGAATGAAGTAGAATAGATCGTACGAATGAATTAGAATGGATTGTACGAATGAATTAGAATGGATACATTCGAACGAATGAATTAGAATAGATCGTAGGAATGAATTAGAATGGATCATATGAATGAATTAGAATTGATCGTGCGAATGAATTAGAATGGATTGTACGAATGAATTAGAATGGATACATTCGTGCGAATGAAGTAGAATGGATCGTAGGAATGAATTAGAATGGATCGTACGAATGAATTACCATGGATCGTACGAATGGATTAGAATGGATCGTACGAATGAATTAGAATGGATTGTACGAATAAATTAGAATGGATACATTCGTACGAATGAATTAGTATGGATACATTCGTGCGAATGAATTAGAATGGATCGTACTAAAGAATTAGAATGGATCGTGCGAATGAATTAGAATGGATCGTACGATGCAATCTAATTCATTCGTACGATCCATTCTAATTCATCCGTATGATCAATTCTCATTCATTCGCACGATCCATTCTAATTCATTCTCACGAATATAACCTTTTTAATTCATTTGTATGATCTATTCAAATTCATTCGTATGATCCATTCTAATTTATTCGTTCGAATATATCCATTCTAATTCGTTCGTACGATTCATTCTTCATTCGCACGAATGTATCCATTCTAATTCATTCGTACAATCCATTCTAATTCATTCGCACGATCAATTCTAATTCATTCGTATGATCCATTCTAATTCATTCCTACGATCTATTCTAATTCATTCGTTCGAATGTATCCATTCTAATTCATTCATACGATTCATTCTAATTCATTCGTACAATCCATTCTAATTCATTCTTACGATCCATTCTACTTCATTTGCACGAATGTATCCATTCTAATTCATTCGTGCAATCCATTCTAATTCATTCGCACGATCATTTCTAATTCATTCGTACGATCCATTCTAATTCATTCGTACGATCCATTCTAATTCATTCGTACGAATGGATACATTCGAACGAATGAATTAGAATAGATCGTAGGAATGAATTAGAATGGATCATACGAATGAATTAGAATTGATCGTACGAATGAATTAGAATGGATACATTCGAACGAATGAATTAGAATAGATCGTACGAATGAATTAGAATGGATCGTACGAATGAATTAGAATGAATCGTACGAATGAATTAGAATGGATACATTCGAACGATTGAATTAGAATAGATCGTAGGAATGAATTAGAATGGATCATACGAATGAATTAGAATTGATCGTGCGAATGAATTAGAATGGATACATTCGAACGAATGAATTAGAATAGATCGTACGAATGAATTAGAATGGATCGTACGAATGAATTAGAATGAATCGTATGAATGAATTAGAATGGATACATTCGAACGAATGAATTAGAATAGATCGTAGGAATGAATTAGAATAGATCATACGAATGAATTAGAATTGATCGTGCGAATGAATTAGAATGGATACATTCGAACGAATGAAGTAGAATGGATCGTACAAATGAATTAGAATGGATCGTACGAATGAATTAGAATGAATCGTACGAATGAATTAGAATGGATACATTCATACGAATGAAGTAGAATGGATCGTACGAATGAATTAGAATGGATCATACGAACGAATGAATTAGAATAGATCGTACAATCAATTCTAATTCATTCGCACGATCAATTCTAATTCATTCGTATGATCCATTCTAATTCATTCCTACGATCTATTCGAATTCATTCGTTCGAATGTATCCATTCTAATTCATTCGTACGATTCATTCTAATTCATTCATACGATCCATTCTAATTCATTCGTACGATCTATTCTAATTCATTCGTACGATCCATTCTACTTCATTCGCATGAATGGATCGTACGAATGAATTAGAATGGATCGTACGAATGAATCCATTCTAATTCATTCGTACAATTCATTCTAACGATCCATTCTACTTCATTCGTGCGAATGAATTAGAATTAGAATAGATCGTAGGAATGAATTAGAATGGATCATACGAATGAATTAGAATTGATCGTGCGAATGAATTAGAAAGGATTGTACGAATGAATTAGAATAGATACATTCGTGCGAATGAAGTAGAATAGATCGTACGAATGAATAAGAATGGATCGTACGAATGAATTAGAATGAATCGTACGAATGAATTAGAATGGAAACATTCGTATCTAATTCATTCGCACGATCAATTCTAATTCATTCGTATGATCCATTCTAATTCATTCCTACGATCTATTCTAATTCATTCGTTCTATTCTTCGATCTATTCTAATTCATTCCTACGATCTATTCTAATTCATTCGTACGATCTATTCTAATCCATTCCAATTCATTCGCATGATCCATTCTAATTCATTCCTACGATCTATTGTAATTCATTCGTTCGAATGTATCCATTCTAATTCATTCGTACGATTCATTCTAATTCATTCGTACGATCCATTCTGATTAATTCGTACGATCCATTCTACTTCATTCGCACGAATGTATCCATTCTAATTCATTCGTACAATCCATTCTAATTCATTCGCACGATCAATTCTAATTCATTCGTATGATCCATTCTAATTCATTCCTACGATCTATTCTAATTCATTCGTTCGAATGTATCCATTCTAATTCATTCGTACGATTCATTCTAATTCATTCGTACGATCCATTCTAATTCATTCGTACGATCCATTCTACTTCATTCGCACGAATGTATCCATTCTAATTCATTCGTACAATCCATTCTAATTCATTCGCACGATCAATTCTAATTCATTCGTATGATCCATTCTAATTCATTCCTACGATCTATTCTAATTCATTCGTTCGAATGTATCCATTCTAATTCATTCGTACGATCCATTCTAATTCATTCGTACGATCCATTCTAATTCATTCGTACGATCCATTCTACTTCATTCGCACGAATGTATCCATTCTAATTCATTCGTACAATCCATTCTAATTCATTCGCACGATCAATTCTTATTCATTCGTATGATCCATTCCCATTCTAAATCATTCGTACGATTCATTCTAATTCATTCGTACGATCCATTCTAATTCATTCGTACGATCCATTCAACTTCATTCGCACGAATGTATCCATTCTAATTCATTCGCACAATCCATTCGTACGATCCATTATAATTCATTCGTACGATCCATTCTACTTCATTCGCACGAATGTATCCATTCTAATTCATTCGTACTTAGAATTGATCGTACAAATGAATTAGAATGGATTGTACGAATGAATTAGAATGGATACATTCGTGCGAATGAAGTAGAATGGATCGTACGAATGAATTAGAATGGATCGTATGAATGAATTAGAATGAATCGTACGAATGAATTAGAATGGGAATGGATCATACGAATGAATTAGAATTGATCGTGCGAATGAATTAGAATGAATTGTACGAAGGAATTAGAATGGATACATTCGTGCGAATGAAGTAGAATGGATCGTACGAATGAATTAGAATGGATCATACGAATGAATTAGAATTGACCGTGCGAATGAATTAGAATGGATACATTCGAACGAATGAATTAGAATAGATCGTAGGAATGAATTAGAATGGATCATACGAATGAATTAGAATTGATCTTGCGAATGAATTAGAATGGATTGTACGAATGAATTAGAATGGATACATTCGTGCGAATGACGTAGAATGGATCGTACGAATGAATTAGAATGGATACATTCGTGCGAATGAAGTAGAATGGATCGTACGAATGAATTAGAATGGATCGTACAAATGAATTAGAATGAATCGTACGAATGAATTAGAATGGAAACATTCGAACGAATGAATTAGAATAGATCGTAGGAATGAATTAGAATGAATCGTACGAATGAATTAGAATGGATTGTACGAATGAATTAGAATGGATCCATTCGTGCGAATGAAGTAGAATGAATTAGAATGAATCGTACGATTGGATCGTACAAATGAATCGTACAATCCATTCTAATTTATTCGTTCGAATGTATGAATTAGAATCGATCATACGTACGATCCATTCTAATTCATTCGTACAATCCAATTCTAATTCATTCGTACGAATGACGTATGAATTAGAATGGATCGTACGAATGGATTAGAATGGATCCTACGAATGAATTAGAATGGATCGCACGATCTAAGTAGAATGAATTAGAATGGATTGTACAATCAATTCTAATTCTAATTCATTCCTATGATCAATTCTAATTTATTCGTACGATTCATTCATTCGTACAATCCATTCTAATTAATTCATTCGTACGATTCATTCATACGAATGATCCATTCTAATTCATTCGTACGATCCATTCTACTTCATTCGCACGAATGTATCCATTCTAATTTATTCGTACAATCCATTCTAATTCATTCGCACGATCAATTCTAATTCACTCGTATGATCCATTCTAATTCATTCCTACGATCTATTCTAATTTATTCGTTCGAATGTATCCATTCTAATTCATTCGTACGATTCATTCTAATTCATTCGTACGATCCATTCTAATTCATTCGTACGATCCATTCTACTTCATTCGCACGAATGTATCCATTCTAATTCATTCGTACAATCCATTCTAATTCATTCGCACGATCAATTCTAATTCATTCGTTCGTACGATCCATTCTGATTCATTCGTACGATCCATTCTACATCATTCGCACGAATGTATCCATTCTAATTCATTCGTACAATCCATTCTAATTCATTCGCAGGATCAATTCTAATTCATTCGTATGATCCATTCTAATTCATTCCTACGATCTTTTCTAATTCATTCGTTCGAATGTATCCATTCTAATTCATTCGTACGATTCATTCTAATTCATTTGTACGATCCATTCTAATTCATTCATACGATCCATTTTACTTCATTCGCTCGAATGTATCCATTCTAATTCATTCGTGCAATCCATTCTAATTCATTCGCACGATCAATTCTAATTCATTCGTATGATCCATTCTAATTCATTCCTACGATCTATTCTAATTCATTCGTTCGAATGTATCCATTCTAATTCATTCGTACGATTCATTCTAATTCATTCATACAATCCATTCTAATTCATTCGTACAATCCATTCTAATTCATTCGCACGATCAATTCTAATTCATTCGTATGATCCATTCTAATTCATTCCTACGATCAATTCTAATTCATTCGTTCGAATGTTTCCATTCTAATTCATTCGTACGAATGAAGTAGAATGGATTGTACGAATGAATTAGAATGGATCGTACGAATGAATTAGAATGAATACATTCGTGCGAATGAATTAGAATAGATCGTAGGAATGAATTAGAATGGATCGTACGAATGAATTAGAATGGAATGTATCCATTCTACTTCATTCGCTCGAATGTATCCATTCTAATTCATTCGTACAATCCATTCTAATTCATTCGAACGATCAATTCTAATTCATTCGTATGATCCATTCTAATTCATTCCTACGATCTATTCTAATTCATTCGTTCGAATGTATCCATTCTAATTCATTCGTACGATTCATTCTAATTCATTCCTACGATCTATTCTAATTCATTCGTTCGAATGTATCCATTCTAATTCATTCGTATGATCAATTCTAATTCATTCGTATGATCCATTCTAATTCATTCGCACGAATGTATCCATTCTAATTCATTCATACAATCCATTCTAATTCATTCGATCCATTCGTGCGAATGAAATAGAATGGATCGTACGATCCATTCTAATACGAATGAATTCGAATGGATCGTACGATCCAGTCGAACAATCCATTCGTTCGTACAATCCATTCGTATGATCCATTCTAATCCATTCGTACGATCTATTCTAATTCATTCGTATGATCCATTCTAATTCATTCGTACAATCCAATCGTACGATCCATTCGTGCAATCCATTCGTACAATCCATTCTAATTCATTCGTTCGAATGTATCCATTCTAATTCATTCGTATGATCAATTCTAATACATTCGAACGAATGAATTAGAATAGATCGTAGGAATGAATTAGAATGAATCGTACGAATGAATTAGAATAGATCGTAGGAATGAATTAGAATGGATCGTACGAATGTATTAGAATTGATCATACGAATGAATTGGAATGAATTAGAATGGATTAGAATGGATTGTACGAATGAATTAGAATGAATCGTGCGAATGAATTAGAATAGATCATAGGAATGAATTAGAATGGATCGTACGAATGTTTCCATTCTAATTCATTCGTACGATTCATTCTAACTCATTCGTACGATCCATTCTGATTCATTCGTACAATCCATTCTACTTCATTCGCACGAATGTATCCATTCTAATTCATTCGTGCAATCCATTCTAATTCATTCGCATGATCAATTCTAATTCATTCGTATGATCAATTCTAATTCATTCCTACGATCTATTCTAATTCATTCGTTCGAATGTATCCATTCTAATTCATTCGTACGATTCATTCTAATTCATTCGCACGATCCATTCTAATTCATTCGTACGATCCATTCTACTTCATTCGCACGAATGTATCCATTCTAATTCATTTTAATTCATTCGTACGATCCATTCTAATTCATTCGTACGATCCATTCTACTTCAATCGCACGAATGTATCCATTCTAATTCATTCGTACAATCCATTCTAATTCATTCGCACGATCAATTCTAATTCATTCGTATGATCCATTCTAATTCATTCCTACGATCTATTCTAATTCATTCGTTCGAATGTTTCCATTCTAATTCATTCGTACGATTCATTCTAATTCATTCGTATGATCCATTCTAATTCATTCGTACGATCCATTCTACTTCATTCGCACGAATGTATCCATTCTAATTAATTCTAATTCATTCGTGCGAATGAATTAGAATGGATCGTACGAACGAATGGATCGAACGATTCAATTCTAATAGATCGTGCGAATGAATTAGAATGGATCGTACGAATGAATTAGAATGGATCGTACGAATGAATTAGAATGAATTAGAATGGATACATTCGTGCGAATGAAGTAGAATGGATCGTACGAATGAATTAGAATGGATCGTACGAATGAATTAGAATGAATCGTATGAATGAATTAGAATGGATACATTCGAACGAATGAATTAGAATAGATCGTAGGAATGAATTAGAATGGATCATACGAATGAATTAGAATTGATCGTGCGAATGAATTAGAATGGATTGCACGAATTAATTAGAATGGATACATTCGTGCGAATGAAGTAGAATAGATCGTATGAATGAATCAGAATGGATCGTACGAATGAATTAGAATGAATTGTACGAATGAATTAGAATGGAAACATTCGTATGATCCATTCTAATTCATTCCTACGATCTATTCTAATTCATTCGCATGATTCATTCTAATTCATTCGTACAATCCATTCTAATCCATTCTAATTCATTCTAATTCATTCGTATGATCAATTCTAATATATTCGTACGATCCATTCTAATTCATTCCTACGATCTATTCTAATTCATTCGTACGATTCATTCTAATTCATTCCTACGATCTATTCTAATTCATTCGTTCGAATGTATTAGAATTGATCATACGAATGAATTAGAATGGATACATTCGAACGAATGAATTAGAATGGATACATTCGTACGATCGATTCTATGATCTATTCTAATTCATTCGTACGAATTAGGAATGATCCATACTAATTCATTCGTACAATCCATTCTAATTCATTCGTACGATCAATTAGAGTAGATCATTCTAATTCATTCTAATTAGAATTCATTAGTACAAATGATCGTAGGATTGATACGTATGAATTTATTCGTACATTCGTATTAAATGGATTAGAATGAATTGATTCAAATTAGACTACGAATGGATTAGAATGAATTAGAATACAAATAGAAATGATCCATTCTAATGGATTGAATTCGAATGAATCGTATGAATACATTCATTCGTACGTATTAATTCATTCCTACGAATGGATTAGTATGGATCGTACGAATGGATTAGTATAGATCGTACGAATGGATCGTACGAATGTATCCATTCTAATTCATTCGTGCAATCCATTCTAATTCATTCGCATGATCATTTCTAATTCATTCGTACGATCATTTCTAATTCATTCGTACGATCCATTCTAATTCATTCGCTCGTACGATTCATTATAATTCATTCTACGATTCATTCTAATCCATTCATTTGTATGAATGTATTAGAATAGATCCATTCGTACGATCTATTCTAATTTGAACGATTATTTATACGTATGAATAGATCGTATGAATGAATGTATCCTACGATTCATTCGTACGATCAATTCATTTATATGATTCATTCGTACGATCTATTCCTAATTCATTCGTATGATCCATTCTAATTCATTCGTACGATCCATTCTACTTCATTCGCACGATCAATTCTAATTCATTCGTATGATCCATTCTAATTCATTCCTACGATCTATTCTAATTCATTCGTTCGAATGTATCCATTCTAATTCATTCGTATGATTCATTCTAATTCATTCGTACGATCCAAATGAATTAGAATGGATACATTCGAACGAATGAATTAGAATGAATTAGAATGAATCGTACGAATGAATTAGAATGGAAATATTCGAACGAATGAATAAGAATAGATCGTAGGAATGAATTAGAATGGATCATACGAATGAATTAGAATTGATCGTGCGAATGAATTAGAATGGATTGTACGAATGAATTAGAATGGATTGTACGAATGAATTACAATGAATCATACGAATGAATTAGAATGGATACATTCGAACGAATGAATTAGAATAGATCGTAGGAATGAATTAGAATGGATCATACGAATGAATTAGAATTGATCGTGCGAATAAATTAGAATGGATTGCACGAATGAATTAGAATGGATACATTCGAGCGAATGAAGTAGAATGGATCGTACGAATGAATTAGAATGGATCGTACGAATGAATTAGAATGAATCGTACGAATGAATTAGAATGGATACATTCGAACGAATGAATTAGAATAGATCATAGGAATGAATTAGAATGGATCATACGAATGAATTAGAATTGATCGTGCGAATGAATTAGAATGGATTGTACGAATGAATTAGAATGGATACATTCGTGCGAATGAAGTAGAATGGATCGTACGAATGAATTAGAATGGATCGTACGAATGAATTAGAATGAATCGTACGAATGAATTAGAATGGATACATTCGAACGAATGAATTAGAATAGATCATAGGAATGAATTAGAATGGATCATACGAATGAATTAGAATTGATCGTGCGAATGAATTAGAATGGATCGTGCGAATGAATTAGAATGGATTGTACGAATGAATTAGAATGGATATATTCGTGCGAATGAATTAGAATGGATCGTACGAATGAATTAGAATGGATCGTTCGAATGAATTAGAATGAATCGTACGAATGAATTAGAATGGATACATTCGAACGAATGAATTAGAATAGATCGTAGGAATGAATTAGAATGGATCATACGAATGAATTAGAATTGATCGTGCGAATAAATTAGAATGGATTGTACGAATGAATTAGATGGATACATTCGTGCGAATGAAGTAGAATGGATCGTACGAATGAATTAGAATGGATCGTACGAATGAATTAGAATGAATCATACGAATGAATTAGAATAGATACATTCGAACGAATGAATTAGAATAGATCGTAGGAATGAATTAGAATGGATCATACGAATGAATTAGAATTGATCGTGCGAATGAATTAGAATGGATTGCACGAATGAATTAGAATGGATACATTTGAGCGAATGAAGTAGAATGGATCGTGCGAATGAATTAGAATGGATCGTACGAATGAATTAGAATGAATCGTACGAATGAATTAGAATGGATCGTATGAATGAATCAGAATGGATCGTACGAATGAATTAGAATGAATCGTACGAATGAATTAGAATGGAAACATTCGAACGAATGAATTAGAATAGATCGTAGGAATGAATTAGAATGGATCGTACGAATGAATTAGAATGGATCGTACGAATGAATTAGAATGAATCGTATGAATGAATTAGAATGGATACATTCGAATGAATGAATTAGAATAGATCGTACGAATGAATTAGAATGGATCATACGAATGAATTAGAATTGATCGTGCGAATGAATTAGAATGGATTGTACGAATGAATTAGAATGGATACATTCGTGCGAATGATGTAGAATGGATCGTACGAATGAATCAGAATGGATCGTACGAACGAATGAATTAGAATTGATCGTGCGAATGAATTAGAATGGATTGTACGAATGAATTAGAATGGATACATTCGTGCGAATGAAGTAGAATGGATCGTATGAATGAATTAGAATGGATCGTACGAATGAATTAGAATAAATCGTACGAATGAATTAGAATGGATACATTCGAACGAATAAATTAGAATAGATCGTAGGAATGAATTAGAATGGATCATACGAATGAATTAGAATTGATCGTGCGAATGAATTAGAATGGATTGTACGAATGAATTAGAATGGATACATTCGTGCGAATGAAGTAGAATGGATCGTACGAATGAATTAGAATGGATCATTCGTATGAATGAATCGTACGAATGAATTAATTAGAATGGATCGTACGAATGAATGAATCGTACGAATGAATTAGAATTGATCATAGGAATGAATTAGAATTAGAATTGATCGTACAATCCATTCTAATTCATTCTACTTAGATCGTGCGATCCATTCTAATTCATTCGTAGGATCCATTCTAATCCATTCATACGATCCATTCTAATTCATACGTTATTCGTACGAATGAATTAGAATTGGATTGTACGAATGAATTAGAATGGATCGTACGTATGATCGATTCTAATTCATACATTCGAACGAATAAATTAGAATGGATTGTACGATTCATTCGTACGATCCAATCGTACGATTCATTCTAATTCATTCTACTTCATTCGCACGAATGGATCCATTCTAAATCATTCGTACAATCCATTCTAATTCATTCGTACGATTCATTCTAATTCATTCCTACGATCTATTCTAATTCATTCGTTCGAATGTTTCCATTCTAATTCATTCGTACGATTCATTCTAATTCATTCGTACGATCCATTCTAATTCATTCGTACGATCCATTCTACTTCATTCGCACGAATGTATCCATTTTAATTCATTCGTACGATCCATTCTACTTCATTCGCACGAATGTATCCATTCTAATTCATTCGTACAATCCATTCAAATTCATTCGCACGATCAATTCTAATTCATTCGTATGATCCATTCTAATTCATTCCTACGATCTATTCTAATTCATTCGTTCGGATGTATCCA
This sequence comes from Chamaelirium japonicum, assembly GCA_947650365.1. Taxonomy (NCBI): domain Eukaryota; kingdom Viridiplantae; phylum Streptophyta; class Magnoliopsida; order Liliales; family Melanthiaceae; genus Chamaelirium; species Chamaelirium japonicum. The sequence goes on from CANTAL010000228.1 coordinate 278,459, forward strand.
TTCTAATTCATTCGCACGATCAATTCTAATTCATTCGTACGATCCATTCTAATTCATTCGTACGATCCATTCTACTTTATTCGCACGAATGTATCCATTCTAATTCCTTTGTACAATCCATTCTAATTCATTCGCACGATCAATTCTAATTCTTTCGTATGATCCATTCCCATTCTAATTCATTCGTACGATTCATTCTAATTCATTCGTACGATCCATTCTAATTCATTCGTACGATCTATTCTACTTCATTCGCACGAATGTATCCATTCTAATTCATTCGTACAATCCATTCTAATTCATTCGCACGATCAATTCTAATTCATTCGTATGATCCATTCTACTTCATTCGTATGATCCATTCTAATTCATTCGTACAATCCAGTCGTACGAATGAATTAGAATGGATCGTATAAATGAATTAGAATGGATCGTGCGAATGAATTAGAATGGATCGTACGATCCATTCTAATTCATTCGTATGATTCATTTTAATTCATTCGTACGATCCTTTCTAATTCATTCGTATGATCCATTCTACTTCATTCGTATGATCCATTCTAATTCATTCGTACGATCCATTCTAATTCATTCGTACGATCAATTCTACTTCATTCGCACGAATGTATCCATTCTAATTCATTCGTACAATCCATTCTAATTCATTCGTACAATCCATTCTAATTCATTCGCACAATCAATTCTAATTCATTCGTATGATCCATTCTAATTCATTCCTACAATCTATTCTAATTCATTCGTTCGAATGTTTCCATTCTAATTCATTCGTACGATTCATTCTAATTCATTCTAATTAGAATGGATCGTAGGAATGAATTAAATTAGAATGGATCCATTCAGAATAGATCGTATGGATCGTACGAATGAATTGATCGTACGATCCATTCTACTTCATTCGTACGAACCATTCTACTTCATTCGCACGAATGTATCCATTCTAATTCATTCGTACAATCCATTCAAATTCATTCGCACGATCAATTCTAATTCATTCGTATGATCCATTCTAATTCATTCCTACGATCTATTCTAATTCATTCGTTCGAATGTATCCATTCTAATTCATTCGTACGATTCATTCTAATTCATTCGTACGATCCATTCTAATTCATTTGTACGATCCATTCTACTTCATTCGCACGAATGTATCCATTCTAATTCATTCGTACAATCCATTCTAATTCATTCGCACGATCAATTCTAATTCATTCGTACGATCCATTCTAATTCATTCGTACGATCCATTCTACTTCATTCGCACGAATGTATCCATTCTAATTCATTCGTACAATCCATTCTAATTCATTCGCACGATCAATTCTAATTCATTCGTATGATCCATTCTACTTCATTCGTATGATCCATTCTAATTCATTCGTACAATCCATTCTAATTCATTCGTACGATCCATTCTAATTCATTCGTATGATCCTGTGGGGGAAAATCTTCGTGCCGACCCGAAGACTCTCGCAGCAACAGTCAATTGAAGGTTCGAGTTGAAGATCGTTGATCGATCTGTCAATTGGAGTTGAAGTTACCTCTTTTGATATGTAAACAGAGAGGCAATCAGAGAGTTTGACACAAGAGATTGATCTCGGAGTTCAGCCGAAGCCTACGTCTCCGTGCTATAGGGTGCAACCCAAATTCACTAACACTTTTCTCGAAGTAACCTCGACAGGCCGAGTGCTACTGAAGCCTTTTTGATCTCTTCAAAGACAAGAAGATGATCAAGAAGGGGTGAAGGGTGAGAAGGTAGAAATTCCAGAGCTCTGGTTCTGAAAATCACATCTCAGAGTGGAAAATGGATTTCGGATTTTTAGATTTCGATCCTTTTACATTCGAAGGCTCTGCTATTTATAGAATTTCTGGGGAGGATTTCCTGGGTAAATGGCGGTTTCTGCTGCCGTATCTGGGGATCCTCCAGGTAAAGCTGGTGGACCCCGCTACCGTCTCCTGGGGGGATTCCTCAGGCTCTTGGGCCCACCAGGCGGGGCCGGTGGGTCCCGCTGTGGTACTCGGGGGCCCACCAGGCAGGGCCGGTGGGTCCCGCGGTTGTCTTCGGGGGCCCACAAGGCAGGGCCGGTGGGTCCCGCTGTGGTACTCGGGGGCCCACCAGGCAGGGCCGGTGGGTCCCGCTGTTGTCTTAGGAGGCCCACCAGGCAGGGCCGGTGGGTCCCGCTGTGGTACTCGGGGGCCCACCAGGCAGGGCCGGTGGGTCCCGCTGTTGTCTTCGGGGGCCCACCAGGCAGGGCCGGTGGGTCCCGCTGTTGTCTTCGGGGGCCCACCAGGCAGGGCCGGTGGGTCCCGCTGTGGTACTCGGGGGCCCACCAGGCAGGGCCGGTGGGTCCCGCTGTTGTTTTCGGGGGCCCACCAGGCAGGGCCGGTGGGTCTCGCTGTTTGTAGACTTCTTGCCAAAATTTGCACCCACAGTTACCCCCTCCAAGCTAGCTAGAGTTCGTTCTGGCTGGCTTGGATTTGGTGCAAAAAATAGCAACCCCCTATCGAAGAAGGCACAAAGAAGCTTGCCAAGTGTTAGCGCAAAAAAGATTGATCGGTCAATTTTGATCGATCGGTCAATTTTGACCGAACGGTCAAATTTGACCGATCGGTCAAATTTGACCGAACGGTCAATTTCAACCGGTCGAGGATTGAGTGATCGGTCAAAAAACTGGTTTTTTGACCGATCCGGTGGAAATTTTGACCGATCGGTTGATTTTGACCGATTCGTCAATTTTGACCGATTGGTCAAATTTGACCGATCGGTTAAATTTGACCGAACGGTCAATTTCAACCGGTCAAGGATTGAGTGATCGGTCAAAAAACTGGTTTTTTGACCGATCCAGTGGAAATTTGACCGATCGGTTGATTTTGACCGATCGGTCAATTTTGACCGATCGGTCAAATTTGACCGATCGGTTAAATTTGACCGAACGGTCAATTTCAACCGGTCAAGGATTGAGTGATCGGTCAAAAAACTGGTTTTTTGACCGATCCAGTGGAAATTTGACCGATCGGTTGATTTTGACCGATCGGTCAATTTTGACCGATCGGTCAAATTTGACCGATCGGTTAAATTTGACCGAACGGTCAATTTCAACCGGTCAAGGATTGAGTGATCGGTCAAAAAACATGGTTTTTTGACCGATCCAGTAGAAAATCGACCGATCGATTGATTTTTGGCCGAACGGTCATATTTGACCGTTCGGCTAAAATCAGCCGGTCAGGGTTTGGGTGATCAGCAAAAAACCTTAGTTTTTCGCCGGATCTAGTAGAAAATCGACCGATCGATTGATTTTGGCCGAACGGTCATATTTGACCATTCGGCTAAAATCAACCGGTCAGGGTTTGGGTGATCGGCAAAAAACCTTGGTTTTTTGCCGGATCTAGTAAAAAATCGACCGATCGGTTGATTTTGGCCGAACGGTCATATTTAACCGTTCGGCTAAAATCAGCCGGTCAGGGTTTGGGTGATCGGCAAAAAACCTTAGTTTTTCGCCGGATCTAGTAGAAAATCGACCGATCGGTTGATTTTGGCCGAACGGTCATATTTGACCGTTCGGCTAAAATCAGCCGATCAGGGTTTGAATCTTGAACCTGTATTTTTGAAGAAGTGGCATAGCTTGTTCTTCTCCTTTGATCTTTGGCAGTCTTGAATATCGATGGAGTTTGATTTTTTCTGCTTTGAATCTTCGGTTTGCCTGAATGTAACTTTGAACCGGCGGTCCGGTTTACTCGGACCGGTGGTTTGCTTGGTCTGGTGGTTCGAGTGGACCGGTGGTCTGACGCTTCGTCTGGCCCCGACTGTTCGTCTGGTTTTTGCGCTTGCTATGGATGGATGCCACGTGTACCTGAAAAAACACGCGATTTGATATGGTGAAGACACGTGTCTTCTCGATTTTCGCACCGGTTTTTACCCTGGGTATATAAGTTTTTCTCGCTGTCATTTTCGTCTCACGCTCTCAGAATTTTTCGAAGTCCAGAATCTTTTGCTTCCCATCTCTTGTTCTTCATTTCCTTTCGATCGGTCAAATGGCATCTTCGGGCAGTTCGAAGAAGAGTGCTGTTCCATCCAAGAGAAAAGGGGAAGGAAGTTGTCGAGGTCTCTTCTGCTCCGAAGGGCCGAGGCAAAGGCAGGGCCGAATTGATCGAACTTGGCCAACTGGGCAAGAGCCACCAAGGAGTGGGATTCGCTACGGCACCGTCAAGGCCAGAGCAGATCCCCAAGGCCAAATTTGTTCTCTGCCCACAGCTACCTTTGGAGGCGGAGCCTGAGTTTGGGTACAACATCGGCAGTAAGCTAACAGATGCGAAGAGGGAGAAGCTGCATGAGTTGCTGTCATTCTTCACAGAGGGAAAGGCTCGACCAGCGCTTCCGGGTGTTCTCTCTGCTTTCGGCATTGACAGGCGGACAGTCTTTGTCTCGTGGGCGAGCAAGGAACAAGTGATGGGAACCATCGTCACGATCGGCCAGCTCAACTGTGGACTGCGCCTTCCGCTACCGCCTTTCGCCGCGAGGTTGCTGAATACCTCCGGTCTCTGCCCCGGGCAAGTCACTGGGAATTCCTGGAGGATCATCTCTGCGTTCTGCCGAGTAGAGTCGGATTTCCAGAAGGAACTCAGGGAATGCTACTCCAGCCTCCCTGAAGGTGAAGAAGCCCGAATCGAACTAGGGTATTTCTTCTACCACTACCGATGGGCTTGGAGGAAGGACAGCCCATTCTACTACTTGACAGGTGTGTCTGCTCTTCGACCGATTGCTGACACCATCGGTTCTGATAAGCTCTATACTGACTGGCCGTTGTCGATATCTGGTGCCTGGACTCCTATGTCTGTTCCAGAGGTTGCTCGATATAAGGTGCACAAGGAAATCGACATGTACTGCACAGGAGGAGCTCTCTCTTGGCCTCCAGAACGAGTAGGGGCCCTCGACAACCTTTTTCTGGAGCTGACATGCGGGACCAGGTCGTGGAAGCAATTTTCGAATTGCCCGGTCCGACACGGCAAGGCCAACCTCCACCGATCGAAGCTTTGCTACGAAGACAATGAGGTTATCTACTCCGACTACGAGGAGGACCCTCAGTCTGGAAAAATTGTTAGGAAGCTTCGATTCGAGAAGAAAACATACGAAGCCAGGCGCGCACTTCCCTCAGAGGAGAAATTGGTAATACCTCGCCAAGGCCCCGCAAAGAAGAAGAGGAAAATCCCCTCCAAGCAGGAGGAGGATGAGAAGAAAAAGAAGGATGAAGATGAAGAAGAGGAGGTAGAGAGGGAGGAGGAGGGCGGAGATGAGGATGTTGAGGGCACAGGCAGTGACGAGGAAGAAAATGGTGAAGATGAGGATGAAGATGGGGGTGGTGAGGAAGAGATTCCTCCCACCCCCACTGATGGTGGTCAAGGTCATGGGGGTGGCGAGGAAGAAATTCCTCCCACCCCCACTGGTGGTGCTGACGAGGAATCGCAGCCTATCCTCATAGACGAGGGTAAGGCTCGCAGGATGGAGGAAGTTATGGATGCGACGGGCGACGGCCCTAAGGTGATTCCCACCTACAACTTTGGGGAGTTGAAGAAGAACCCCCTCCGCTTTAAGATCAGGATATCGGGGAGTGGTGGGGTTGGAAGCAACCCCACACCCCTCGATCAGATACCTCCTGAGGTTCCCCGCCTGGAAGGGGTAACTACAAGTGGGGGTGTGGAGGTTGAACAACCCCCACCCCCCTCACGATCTCTGGCTGAAGAGGTAGCTGCCATGGTGGCAGGGCTCGACCATTCGAGCGGGCACGAGGACGAAGGGGGAGCTTCACCTCCTCGAGACGTTCCCTCTCCTGCTCATTTGGAGAGAGGAAGTCAGGTTGGTGAAGCCACTCCTCAACCCTTGCCAGAGCCAACCCCCACCAAGGAGAAATCGACCCCCAAGGGTAAGAGCTCCGACAGTGGGAAGGGAAAGGCTCCTCAAGTCGGGGCTTCAGGTATTTGTACTAACCTATCTTGATTGACTGTCTTGTCTTTGAAGCTTGAAAATATACTAACACTTAGAATTGCTGCATGGATTGTAGGTACACCTGCTGGCCCGGCTAAGAAGATAAGGAGTTTGGGTGATGTTGACATCAACCATCCTACTAACACGATCCGGAAGCTTTGCAATCTTCCGGAAGCTTCTTTTGAAGAAGCCTTCGATCGACTTGAAGTAGTGGTATGCGCATATGCTTTGATCAATTTTTCGAAGTTGTATCTTCAGAATAATTCTAACTCTGTCTATTTGCAGAACTCAGCCTGTTTGAGAATCGTAAGCAAGCTCTCCAGGAAGGCAGGGGAACGGGAAGCCGCCTCCGAGGTGACCCGTTTGACAGCTGAACTGAAGGCTGTGAGCGAGGAAAGAGATGGGCTGAGGGAGCTCCTGAGTTCGAAGAAACAATCTCTCAAGGCCAAGATCGAGGATCTTCGCAAGGGGAAGTTGGAGATCAAGGGGCTGCAGGACCGCTGCGAGGCGCAGAGTCACGAACTCCAATCCTTGAAGAATCGGATCGCCAAGGTTGAGGACGTGTCCTGTGGTCGTGCCGACGAGATCAAGGAGCTGAAAGAACAACTTGCTGCTCAACATGCTGCTTTCACCGCCCGGGAGGAGATTTCCAAGAAGGCATTAGAGCATGCATTGTCTGAATGCAAGAGTTACAAAGAAACGGCCGAGAAAGCGGCAGAGGCACTCAGGGTACATCTCAGCAGTGTCCGATCTTCGAAAGCTTCGGTTGCGAGCAAGCCTCGTGGCGAGTCTGAAGGGGAGAAGTCACGTGCACAAAGTGTGGCCAAGCCTTGAGATCTTCTGTCGTCTTTTTTGTCGTTTGAACTTGTAAACTCTCGACATGTAATAGCTCACTCCTGTACTTGATCAATTTTTGGTAATAGAGATTTTTGATGTTTTGAAAATTGAATGCCTTGTGTTGAATGCCTTTGAATGTTGTGCTTGAATACTTTGTCTTGAATGGTATTGGAATGTTGAATAGATACAAACACTTGAATGTACGGGGTCGAGTTGTAACTCAATTATCCAAACTTATTGTAACTTGAAAATTAAACTTGAATTCGTGTAACATTTGAATGTGAGGGGTTGAGTCGCAACTCAAGCACCCAAACTTGTTAGACGATATTGAAATTGATTGAAATTGAATATTGAAATTTGAAGGTCAGTTTAACATTTGCCAGTAAGGGGTTGAGTCGCAACTCTAACTCCCAAACTTGTTAAAAGACTTGGTAACTTGAATATGAAGCTGCTTTAGAACTTGAATTGAAAAGCTGAACACTTGCACATTTGAACATTTGAAAGAGAACTTTATTCATCATGGTATTTACATCATGGATAGAACAACTTGAGATGCCTAGAATTCCAAGCTCGAGGCAATCTATCTCCTTCTGGTGTGATCAGTCTGTAAGAACCTCTGCCTCCTACTGATTCAACGATATATGGACCTTCCCAGTTGGGAGCAAGCTTCCCACTGCTGTGTTCTTTAGTGTTGTAAAAAACTGCTCTGAGAACTAGGCTGCCCACTGGGAACTGTCTCTTGTAGACTTTTTCATCGTAGGCTCTTTTGATCTTCTGCTGGTACTTGGCCACACGAAGGGAGGCTTGATCTCGTAGTTCTTCTGAGAAGTCTAGATCATTGATTCGTAGTTCTTCGTTGATTCCTTCTTCAACTGCTTTGGTTTTCAAAGTGCTTGATATATTTTCTGTTGGGAGTACTGCTTCCGATCCATATGTTAGACGAAAGGGTGAAAATCCTGTTGATCTTCTCGGAGTTGTGCGATATCCCCAAAGAACTTCAGGTAGGACCTGCTCCCACAATCCTTTCTTGTCATTGAGTTTCTTCTTGAGTATACCAAGTATAGCTCTATTTGAGGCTTCAGCTTGACCATTGCATTGAGGATATCTTGGAGTTGAATAGAATAGCTTGATACCGTTGTTCAGACAGAACTCTCGAAATTTGTTGGAGTCAAATTGAGCTCCATTGTCAGCAACGAGAACTTGAGGTGTGCCGAACCTTGAGAAGATGTTGTACCGAATGAATTTGATCACTTCGTCATCAGTCTCTCGAAAGAGGGGCACAGCTTCAACCCATTTGGTGAAGTAATCAGTGGCCAGCAATAGATACTTCTTCTTGCTCGGAGTTGGAGGGAAAGGACCCAGGAAATCTAACCCCCATTGATGGAAAGGCCAGGGGCTTGACAATTGATGAAGTTTATCTGCAGGGAGATGGATAGCTCGAGCGTGCCGTTGGCAAGGTTCGTACCTTTGAACAACTTGTTGAGCATCCCTTGCCATTGTTGGCCAGTAGTACCCTTGTAGCTTCGTCTTGGCTTCAAGAGATTTTCCTCCCGAATGATTTCCACAAGCTCCAGAGTGGATATCAATCAGGATTGCCTGTGCTTGCTCGGGACCAAGGCACTTGAGCAACATCCCGTTGTGAGATTTGAAGTATAGATCTTCTCCTTGTAGAATGTAGCATGGGAGCTTCCTTTGAACTCTTCGGGCTTGATTTGGATCTTCCGGCATTTTGTCATGCTTGAAGAAGTCGAAAATTGATCATCTCCAGTCTTCAAACTGATCTCCACCCCCAGATTCTTTTGTAGTAGTAAGGATCTGTTGATCGGGGGTGGTCTTGGGCACTTCTTGATAATCGATCTGTATTTGCCTTCCTCCGAGTGAGTCTCCAAGAACTGAGGCAGCATTGGCTAAGGCATCTGCTTCTTGGTTCTCTGCTCTGGGGATTTGAATGAATTCAGCGCCAATAAAACGTTGTTGAAGACGTCGTACTAAGGCCAAGTAGAGTTGCATTCTTTCTTCGCGAGCTGTGTACTCTCGATTGATTTGCCTTATGATCAATTGGGAGTCGCTGTAGACGATAATTCGATCTACCCCTAGGGATTTCGCCATCTCGAGTCCAGAAATGAGTGCTTCGTATTCGGCTTCGTTGTTGGTGGCAGTGAATCCAAGGAGAGTGGCCTTCTGGAGAAGATCAAGTTCGGGGGATATCAATACTATCCCAGTTCCCGAACCGATCGAACTTGAAGCTCCATCAGTATAAAGTTTCCATGGAGGAGTTGCAGCAGTAGCTTCGAGATTTGGATCAATTTTTATTGCAAAGTTGATCGGAGTATTGTCCTCATCTTCCAAGCGCATGTCGATATCTTCTTCCCAAGTGATGGGGTCTTCAACTGGAAAATCAGCTAGAAAATCAGCAATAGCTTGACCTTTGATAGAAGTGCGAGATTCGAACTGAATCCCCAGGGAACTCATTTCGATCACCCATTTGGTCATTCGACCAGCTCGACCAGCTTTGTCAATGATATCTTTGAGCGAGTGTTCTGAAATGACAGTGATCTGGTGAGAGACGAAGTATGGTTGAAGGCGATGCGATGCAGTGAGTAAGGCTAGGATGACCTTCTCAGTTTTTGAATAGCGAGTTTCAGCCGGAAGAAGAGTGTGACTGATATAATAGACTGGATGCTCGAAGCCTTCTCTTCTACTGACTAAGACTGCACTGATTGCTTGATTAGTTACGGCGAGATAGAGCCATAAGTCTTCTTGTGGAAGTGGAGCCGTCAAGATAGGAGCTTGCACCAGATATTTCTTGATGCTTTGAAATGCTTCTTCACAAATTGGACTCCACCCTGAAGTATCCGCCTTTCGTAGTTTGTCGAAGAGAGGTTTACATTTGTCAGAAGACTTTGAGATGAACCGATTGAGGGCAGCAAGTCTTCCAGTGAGGCGCTGTACTTCCTTTCGATTGGTAGGTGATGGCATGTCGAGGATAGCTCGAATTTGATCAGGATTGGCTTCAATACCCCTCCTGGTCACAAGATGACCCAGGAATTTGCCAGATTGAACTCCGAAAGCGCACTTGGCTGGATTGAGCTTCATACGATATTTTTGAAGAACTTGAAAAGTTTCTGTCAGATCAGAAAGATGCTTGCTTCGTACGGAGCTCTTGGTGAGGAGATCATCGACGTAGACTTCGACGTTGCGACCGATCTGTTCTTTGAACATTTTTGTGACTAACCTTTGATAGGTGGAACCAGCATTTTTGAGGCCGAATGGCATTACATTGTAGCAGTAGAGACCTCGGCTAGTCACGAAGCAAGTCTTCTCTTGATCGTCTGGATGAAGTGGAATTTGATTGTATCCAGAATACCCATCCATGAAAGACAATAGCTCGTGGCCAGCAGTGGCATCGACGAGTCTATCGATTCTTGGCATGGGGAATGGGTCTTTGGGGCAAGCCTTGTTGAGGTTGGTGAAGTCGATGCAGACTCTGACTTTCCCATTCTTCTTTGGAACAACAACTATGTTAGAGATCCAGGTAGGATACTCTACTTCACGGATGAAGCCTGCTGTGAGTAGCTTGGTGATTTCTTCTTGAACAGCAACTTGCAGCTCTGGCCGGATGGTGCGTGGCTTTTGCTTGACAGGTTTCACCTCTTCTTTGATTGCAAGTCGGTGACAAGCGTCATCCGGATTGATACCAGGCATATCTTCGAAACACCAGGCGAAGACGTCGATATTGGACTGGAGGAAGGATACCATGTCTTGCGCTTCTCCATCGCTAAGACCGGTACCAATAAATGTTTGTCGAGGAAGATCTCCACTGCCAATGTTGATAGGGATGATTTCTTCAATTGAAGGTGATGTTTCCCATTCGATTGGTGGAGTTTCGGTCAGCGGAATCTCCTTTGATTGCTATTTGGAAGAGGGACCAGCTTCATCTCGTGGCCGCTTTGGAGGAGCAATGTTGATCTTTCGATCTGTTTTAGCCGCAGCAGCCTCACAAGACCTTCCAGCTTGTTGATCACCTCGAATGCAGACGATGCCTTCTCCTGTTGCAAACTTGAGAAGTTGGTGATAAGAAGAGGAGATGGCATTGATCTGGTGGAGGAATGGTCGCCCAAGAATGGCGTTGTAGCTAGACATTCCTTCGACGATTGCAAACCTCACCGAGACTCGAGTCTCTCGGCTGAGGTCGATGGTAAATCTGGACTCGCCCACCGTGATGCTTTGTTCGCCGTTGAAACCAGTGATCACCGTTGGAACGACGTCAAGGCTTTGATACTTATGTCCCAGACGCTTGAAGCAATCCGAGAACATAATGTCGATGGAGCTTCCGGTGTCGATGAGGATCCGGTTGACAGTGCTTCCGTCGATGAGGAGTTTCAAGACAAGGGGGTCTCGATGGGGAGTGTGAACTCCTTGAAGATCTGCATCATTGAAGACGATAGAGGGCCAAGCCAAACCTTCGATGGGCTTCTCGATCCAAGTGTCTTCCTTGTTTGCCGCAGCACGAACATGGAAGATGCGTCGAACTTGTCGATCCACTTCTTTCCCAGTTATTGATTGATTGTGCAATAATCCGTGAATGCCAAAGACATTGGCTTTCACAGAGATTGGTTACCGGTTGGAGGAGATTTGATGTACCCAACACACTTCTTTCCCCTTTGCAGAGGCTCGGCGTTGATCGTGTCCGCCTTTGACGAACTCTTGAAGATGGCCTTCTTGCAATAGGTCTTCAAGATGGAACTTTAGCCGAAAACACCGATCGGTGGAGTGGCCGTGACTTCGGTGGAAGTCGCAATACACTGTTTTATCAGCTGTAAATTTCGAGTTCGGCTGAAGAGGATTGGGCCTCCGAACGAACTCTTCATGTTGAATGCGGTCGAGTATCTGTTCGACCGGCATATTCCACTCGGTGAAAGTGGTCTTCGTTGGAGATCGACGCCCATCATTCTTTGATCGTTTGTTGGCTGGAGGGGCTGCTGCCTCAGCGTTGTGAGCCTTGGCGGCATACTTGGGAGCTTCTCTCTCCGCAGGCCTTCGTTTTGTTTCTCGCCCTTTACGAGCGACTTGATCGTCTTCGACCTCGATCTCTCTCTGGATTCGATCGAACATAGCACCCAGAGAAGGAGGGGGATTGTGGATGAAGTCGTTGTAGATGTGTAGATCGAAGCGGAGAGCGTTCTGGAAAGCCAACATAATGGCTTCATCATCCAGATGTCTTCTAGAGAGGGCAGCATGCTCGTTGCGAAACCTCCTAGTGAAACTTCGGAGAGTCTCGTCAGCACCCATCCTTAGCCGATATAGAGAGTCGAGCTTCTTCTCGGGCTTTAGATTGAGCTGATAATGCTGCACGAAGAGTTTAGCTAAAACATCGAACTGGGTAATGGACCCAGCTCGGAGATTGTGATACCAGTCGAGCGACGGCTCATCGAGACTTCCTGCAAAGGTGCGGCAGAGCACATTGTTTTCTTCTTCGTGCGGCGTTAAAGCTTGCTTGAATGCGAGAATGTGGAGAGTAGGATCTCCTCGGACGCAGTTGAATTTAGGGAGGACAGGAGTTCTCCATCCCCTTGGAAATGTTATCTCAAAGAGACTTCGATGTAGAGGCCCGGCAGAAGAATAGCCATCCCTGCGACCATGTCCTCGACCTAGAGGTGGGTCAAGAGGCAAGATCGCAAGGTCTTGCTCAGGCATTGAAGTATCTGCCGGTTGAAGTCGATGTCGGAGGTCCGATCCAAGCCCACGCTGAAGTGGGATGGAAGGGGAAACTCGACTTTTTGAAGAAGCGCCTTTCATCTGATGCCTCCTTGGTATATTGAGCTTCGAAGGTATCCTCTTGTCGCAGTTGCGGCCAGAAGAAGATTGGGATGACTCATCTTTGAGGCAATCCCAAACACTCTGCTTCCAGGGGGCAGCAGAGGGGGTTGGGTCGCGTCGGATTCTCTCGAGGGCAGCAGTGCCCATTGACCTCCGTTGCTCGGAGTGAATTGAATGTCGAGGAAGATCGACTCTCTCACTTGTGGAGGGGATCGGAAGAGCGATTCCAGCCTCAGAAGCTGCCCTTTTAAGTGCATCCCTCTCGGCGGTGAGGGTGGCGTTCTGCTTTGCCAATTGGAGCAGCTGGAAGTCGATCGCAGAGATTTGGTAGGTCGATGGAGGGTCTTCAGCAGGAGCGGGTGTTGTTTGCCCAATCGACTGTCGCGCGGGGTGGGCGATAGGTCGATCGACAGATTTGCCACTCCCGGAACGAACCCCCATCTCGGGGACAGCAAGGGGTTGTCCGAAGTTGAGCCTTTGACTCATTGAACGAGTCTCAGGACGAGCTTGTTGTTGAGTGTTACTTCCTTCTGGTTGACCTTGATATTTCGTCCTCGCCATTCAGAGAGCGAAAGGTGCAACGAGAGTGCCGTTCAGTTGTCTGATCAACCGAGAGGGCGAGGAAGTTTGACTATCAAGATCGGTTGTAGGTTCAACCGATCAAGTAGTAGCGGAGAGTTGGACTTTTTGATCGGATCCCACAGACGGCGCCAAACTGTGGGGGAAAATCTTCGTGCCGACCCGAAGACTCTCGCAGCACCAGTCAATTGAAGGTTCGAGTTGAAGATCGTTGATCGATCTGTCAATTGGAGTTGAAGTTACCTCTTTCGATATGTAAACAGAGAGGCAATCAGAGAGTTTGACACAAGAGATTGATCTCGGAGTTCAGCCGAAGCCTACATCTCCGTGCTATAGGGTGCAACCCAAATTCACTAACACTTTTCTCGAAGTAACCTCGACAGGCCGAGTGCTACTGAAGCCTTTTTGATCTCTTCAAAGACAAGAAGATGATCAAGAAGGGGTGAAAGGTGAGAAGGTAGAAATTCTAGAGCTCTGGTTCTGAAAATCAGATCTCAGAGTGGAAAATGGATTTCGGATTTTTAGATTTCGATCCTTTTACATTCGAAGGCTCTGCTATTTATAGAATTTCTGGGGAGGATTTCCTGGGTAAATGGCGGTTTCTGCTGTCGTATCTGGGGATCCTCCAGGTAAAGCTGGTGAACCCCGCTACCGTCTCCTGGGGGGATTCCTCAGGCTCTTGGGCCCACCAGGCGGGGCCGGTGGGTCCCTCTGTGGTACTCGGGGGCCCACCAGGCAGGGCCGGTGGGTCCCGCTGTTGTCTTCGGGGGCCCACCAGGCAGGGCCAGTGGGTCCCGCTGTGGTACTCGGGGGCCCACCAGGCAGGGCCGGTGGGTCCCGCTGTTGTCTTCGGGGGCCCACCAGGCAGGGCCGGTGGGTCCCGCTGTGGTACTCGGGGGCCCACCAGGCAGGGCCGGTGGGTCCCGCTGTTGTCTTCGGGGGCCCACCAGGCAGGGCCGGTGGGTCCCGCTGTTGTCTTCGGGGGCCCACCAGGCAGGGCCGGTGGGTCCCGCTGTGGTACTCGGGGGCCCACCAGGCAGGGCCGGTGGGTCCCGCTGTTGTTTTCGGGGGCCCACCAGGCAGGGCCGGTGGGTCCCGCTGTTTGTAGACTTCTTGCCAAAATTTGCACCCACAGATCCATTCTACTTCATTCGCACGAATGTATCCATTCTAATTCATTCGTACAATCCATTCTAATTCATTCGCACGATCAATTCTAATTCATTCGTATGATCCATTCTACTTCATTCGTATGATCCATTCTAATTCATTCGTACAATCCATTCGTACGAATGAATTAGAATGGATCGTATAAATGAATTAGAATGGATCGTGCGAATGAATTAGAATGGATCGTGCGAATGAATTAGAATGGATCGTACGATCCATTCTAATTCATTCGTACGATCCATTCTAATTCATTCGTACGATCCATTCTACTTCATTCGTATGATCCATTCTAATTCATTCGTATGATCCATTCTAATTCATTCGTACGATCCATTCTACTTCATTCGCACGAATGTATCCATTCTAATTCATTCGTACAATTCATTCTAATTCATTCGTACAATCCATTCTAATTCATTCGCACGATCAATTCTAATTCATTCGTATGATCCATTCTAATTCATTCCTACGATCTATTCTAATTCATTCGTTCGAATGTTTCCATTCTAATTCATTCGTACGATTCATTCTAATTCATTCTAATTAGAATGGATCGTAGGAATGAATTAAATTAGAATGGATCCATTCAGAATAGATCGTATGGATCGTACGAATGAATTGATCGTACGATCCATTCTACTTCATTTGTACGAACCATTCTACTTCAATCGCACGAATGTATCTATTCTAATTCATTCGTACAATCCATTCTAATTCATTCGCACGATCAATTCTAATTCATTCGTATGATCCATTCTAATTCATTCCTACGATCTATTCTAATTCATTCGTTCGAATGTATCTATTCTAATTCATTCGTATGATTCATTCTAATTCATTCGTACGATCCATTCTAATTCATTTGTACGATCCATTCTACTTCATTCGCACGAATGTATCCATTCTAATTCATTCGTAAAATCCATTCTAATTCATTCGCACGATCAATTCTAATTCATTCATACGATCCATTCTAATTCATTCGTACGATCCATTCTACTTCATTCGCACGAATGTATCCATTCTAATTCATTCGTACAATCCATTCTAATTCATTCGCACGATCAATTCTAATTCATTCGTATGATCCATTCTACTTCATTCGTATGATCCATTCTAATTCATTCGTACAATCCATTCTAATTCATTCGTACGATCCATTCTAATTCATTCGTACGATCCATTCTACTTCATTCGCACGAATGTATCCATTCTAATTCATTCGTACAATCCATTCTAATTCATTCGCACGATCAATTGTAATTCATTCGTATGATCCATTCTACTTCATTCGTATGATCCATTCTAATTCATTCGTACAATCCATTCGTACGAATGAATTAGAATGGATCGTATAAATGAATTAGAATGGATCGTGCGAATGAATTAGAATGGATCGTACGATCCATTCTAATTCATTCGTATGATTCATTCTAATTCATTCGTACGATCCATTCTAATTTATTCGTACGATCCATTCTACTTCATTCGTATGATCCATTCTAATTCATTCGTACGATCCATTCTAATTCATTCGTACGAACCATTCTACTTCATTCGCACGAATGTATCCATTCTAATTCATTCGTACAATTCATTCTAATTCATTCGTACAATCCATTCTAATTCATTCGTATGATCAATTCTAATTCATTCGTATGATCCATTCTAATTCATTCCTACGATCTATTCTAATTCGTTCGTTCGAATGTTTCCATTCTAATTCATTCGTACGATTCATTCTAATTCATTCTAATTAGAATGGATCGTAGGAATGAATTAAATTAGAATGGATCCATTCAGAATAGATCGTATGGATCGTACGAATAAATTGATCGTACGATCCATTCTACTTCATTCGTACGATCCATTCTACTTCATTCGCACGAATGTATCCATTCTAATTCATTCGTACAATCCATTCTAATTCATTCGCACGATCAATTCAAATTCATTCGTATGATCCATTCTAATTCATTCCTACGATCTATTCTAATTCATTCGTTCGAATGTATCCATTCTAATTCATTCGTACGATTCATTCTAATTCATTCGTACGATCCATTCTAATTCATTCGTACGATCCATTCTACTTCATTCGCACGAATGAATCCATTCTAATTCATTCGTACAATCCATTCTAATTCATTCGCACGATCAATTCTAATTCATTCGTACGTTCCATTCTAATTCATTCGTACGATCCATTCTACTTCATTCGCACGAATGTATCCATTCTAATTCATTCGTACAATCCATTCTAATTCATTCGCACGATCAATTCTAATTCATTCGTATGATCCATTCTACTTCATTCGTATGATCCATTCTAATTCATTCGTACAATCCATTCTAATTCATTCGTACGATCCATTCTAATTCATTCGTACGATCCATTCTACTTCATTCGCACGAATGTATCCATTCTAATTCATTCGTATAATCCATTCTAATTCATTCGCACGATCAATTCTAATTCATTCGTATGATCCATTCTACTTCATTCGTATGATCCTTTCTAATTCATTCGTACAATCCATTCGTACGAATGAATTAGAATGGATCGTATAAATGAATTAGAATGGATCGTGCGAATGAATTAGAATGGATCGTACGATCCATTCTAATTCATTCGTATGATTCATTCTAATTCATTCGTACGATCCATTCTAATTCATTCGTACGATCCATTCTACTTCATTCGTATGATCCATTCTAATTCATTCGTACAATCCATTCTAATTCATTCGTACGATCCATTCTACTTCATTCGTATGATCCATTCTAATTCATTCGTACGATCCATTCTAATTCATTCGTACAATCCATTCTAATTCATTCGTACGAATGAAGTAGAATGGATCGTACGAATGAATTAGAATGGATCATACGAATGAATTAGAATTGATCGTGCGAATGAATTATAATGGATTGTATGAATGAATTAGAATGGATACATTCGTGCGAATGAAGTAGAATGGATCGTACGAATGAATTAGAATGGATACATTCGTGCGAATGAAGTAGAATGGATCGTACGAATGAATTAGAATGGATCGTACGAATGAATTAGAATGAATCGTACGAATGAATTATAATGGAAACATTCGAACGAATGAATTTGAATAGATCGTAGGAATGAATTAGATGGATCATACGAATGAATTAGAATGGATCGTGCGAATGAATTAGAATGGATTGTACGAATGAATTAGAATGGATACATTCGTGCGAATGAAGTAGAATGGATCGTACGAATGAATTAGAATGGATCGTACGAATGAATTAGAATGGATACATTCGAACGAATGAATTAGAATAGATCGTAGGAATGAATTAGAATGGATCATACGAATGAATTAGAATTGATCGTGCGAATGAATTAGAATGGATTGTACGAATGAATTAGAATGGATACATTCGAATGAATCGTACGAATGAATTAGAATGGATCGTACGAATGAATTAGAATGGATCGTACGAATGAATTAGAATGGATCGTACGAATGAATTAGAATGGATACATTCGTGCGAATGAAGTAGAATGGATCGAACGAATGAATTAGAATAGATCGTGCAAATGAAGTACGAATGGATTCGTACGATCCATTCTAATTCATTCGTACGATTCATTCTAATTCATTCCTACGATCTATTCTAATTCATTCGTTCGAATGTTTCCATTCTAATTCATTCGTACAATTCATTCTAATTCATTCGTACGATCCATTCTAATTCATTCGTACGATCCATTCTACTTCATTCGCACGAATGTATCCATTCTATTTCATTCGTACGATCCATTCTACTTCATTCGCACGAATGTATCCATTCTAATTCATTCGTACAATCCATTCTAATTCATTCGTACAATCCATTCTAATTTATTCGCACGATCAATTCTAATTCATTCCTACGATCTATTCTAATTCATTCGTTCGAATGTATCCATTCTAATTCATTCTAATTCATTCGTACGATCCATTCTACTTCATTCGCACAAATGTATCCATTCTAATTCATTCGTACAATTCATTCTAATTCATTCGCATGATCAATTCTAATTCATTCGTATGATCCATTCTAATTTATTCCTACGATCTATTCTAATTCATTCGTTCGAATGTTTCCATTCTAATTCATTCGTACGATTCATTCTAATTCATTCGTACGATCCATTCTGATTCATTCGTACGATCCATTCTAATTCATTCGTACGATCCATTCTACTTAATTCGCACGAATGTATCCATTCTAATTCATTCGTACAATCCATTCTAATTCATTCGCACGATCAATTCTAATTCATTCGTATGATCCATTCTAATTCATTCCTACGATCTATTCTAATTCATTCGTTCGAATGTATCCATTCTAATTCGTTCGAATGTATCCATTCTAATTCATTCGTACGATCCATTCTAATTCATTCGTACGATCCATTCTACTTCATTCGCACGAATGTATCCATTCTAATTCATTCGTACAATCCATTCTAATTCATTCGCACGATCAATTCTAATTCATTCGTATGATCCATTCTAATTCATTCCTACGATCTATTCTAATTCATTCGTTCGAATATTTCCATTCTAATTCATTCGTACGATTCATTCTAATTCATTCGTACGATCCATTCTAATTCATTCGTACGATCCATTCTACTTCATTCGCACGAATGTATCCATTCTAATTCATTCGTACGATCCATTCTACTTCATTCGCACGAATGTATCCATTCTACTTCATTCGTACGATCCATTCTAATTCATTCGTTCGAATGTTTCCATTCTACTTCATTCGTACGATTCATTCTAATTCATTCGTACGATCCATTCTGATTCATTCGTACGATCCATTCTAATTTATTCGTACGATCCATTCTACTTCATTCGCATGAATGGATCCAATCTAATTCATTCGTACAATCCATTCTAATTCATTCGTACGATTCATTCTAATTCATTCCTACGATCTATTCTAATTCATTCTTTCGAATGTTTCCATTCTAATTCATTCGTACGATTCATTCTAATTCATTCGTACGATCCATTCTAATTCATTCGTACGATCCATTCTAATTCATTCCTACGATCTATTCTAATTCATTCGTTCGAATGTATCCATTCTAATTCATTCGTATGATCAATTCTAATACATTCGAACGAATGAATTAGAATAGATCGTAGGAATGAATTAGAATGGATCATACGAATGAATTAGAATTGATCGTGCGAATAAATTAGAATGGATTGTACGAATGAATTAGAATGGATACATTCATGCGAATGAAGTAGAATGGATTGTACGAATGAATTAGAATAGATCGTACGAATGAATTAGAATGGATACATTCGAACGAATGAATTAGAATAGATCGTAGGAATGAATTAGAATGGATCATACGAATGAATTAGAATTGATCGTGCGAATGAATTAGAATGGATTGTATGAATGAATTAGAATGGATCATACGAATAAAGTAGAATGGATCATACGAATGAATTAGAATTGATCGTGCGAATGAATTAGAATGGATTGTACGAATGAATTAGAATGGATACATTCGTGCGAATGAAGTAGAATGGATCGTACGAATGAATTAGAATGGATCGTACGAATGAATTAGAATGGATTGTACGAATGAATTAGAATGAATCATACGAATGAAGTAGAATGGATCATACGAATGAATTAGAATTGATCGTGTGAATGAATTAGAATGGATTGTACGAATGAATTAGAATGGATACATTCGTGCGAATGAAGTAGAATGGATCGTACGAATGAATTAGAATGGCTCGTACGAATGAATTAGAATTGATCATGCGAATGAATTAGAATGGATTGTACGAATGATTTAGAATGGATACATTCGAGCGAATGAAGTAGAATGGATACATTCCATTCTAATTCATTCGTACGATCCATTCTAATTCATTCCTACGATCTATTCTAATTCATTCGTTAATTCATTCGTTCGAATGTATCCATTCTAATTCATTCTAATTCATTCGTACGATCCATTCTGATTCATTCTACTTCTTTCGCACGAATGTATCCATTCTAATTCATTCGTACAATCCGTCCTAATTCATTCGCACGATCAATTCTAATTCATTCGTATGATCCATTCTAATTTATTCGTTCGAATGTATCCAGTCTAATTCTTTCGTACGATTCATTCTAATTCATTCGTACGATCCATTCTAATTCATTCGTACGATCCATTCTACTTCATTCGCACGAATGTATCCATTCTAATTCATTCGTACAATCCATTCTAATTCATTCGCACGATCAATTCTAATTCTTTCGTATGATCCATTCTAATTCATTCCTACGATCTATTCTAATTCATTCGTTCGAATGTTTCTATTCTAATTCATTCGTACGATTAGAATGGATTGTATAAATGAATTAGAATGGATACATTCGAACGAATGAATTAGAATAGATCGTAGGAATGAATTAGAATGGATCATACGAATGAATTAGAATTGATCATGCGAATGAATTAGAATGGATTGTACGAATGAATTAGAATGGATACATTCGTGCGAATGAAGTAGAATGGATCGTACGAATGTATTAGAATGGATCGTACGAATGAATTAGAATGAATCGTACGAATGAATTAGAATGGATACATTCGAACGAATGAATTAGAATAGATCGTAGGAATGAATTAGAATGGATCATACGAATGAATTAGAATTGATCGTGCGAATGAATTATAATGGATTGTACGAATGAATTAGAATGGATACATTCGTGCGAATGAAGTAGAATGGATCGTACGAATGAATTAGAATGGAATGTATCCATTCTAATTCATTCGTACAATCCATTCTAATTCATTCGTACGATCCATTCTAATTCATTCGTACGATCCATTCTAATTCATTCGTACGATCCACTCTAATTCATTTCTACAATCTATTCTAATTCATTCGTTCGAATGTATCCATTCTAATTCATTCGTACGATTCATTCTAATTCATTCGTACGATCCATTCTAATTCATTCGTACGATCCATTCTACTTCATTCGCACGATCCATTCTAATTCATTCCTACGATCTATTCTAATTCATTCGTTCGAATGTATCCATTCTATTTTATTCGTATGATTCGTTCTAATTCATTCGTACGATCCATGCTAATTCATTCGTACGATCCATTCTACTTCATTCTCACGAATGTATCCATTCTAATTCATTCGTACAATCCATTCTAATTCATTCGCACTATCAATTCTAATTCATTCGTATGATCCATTCTAATTCATTCCTACGATCTATTCTAATTCATTCGTACAATCCATTCTAATTCATTCGCACGATCAATTCTAATTCATTCGTATGATCCATTCTAATTCATTCCTACGATCTATTCTAATTCATTCATTCGAATGTATCCACTCTAATTCATTCGTACGATTCATTCTAATTTATTCGTACGATCCATTCTAATTCATTCATACGATCCATTCTACTTCATTCGCACGAATGTATCCATTCTAATTCATTCGTACAATCCATTCTAATTCATTCGCACGATCAATTCTAATTCATTCGTATGATCCATTCTAATTCATTCCTATGATCTATTCTAATTCATTCGTTCGAATGTATCCATTCTAATTGATTCGTACGATTCATTCCAATTCATTCGTACGATCCATTCTAATTCATTCGTACGATCCATTCTACTTCATTCGCACGAATGTATCCATTCTAATTCATTCGTACAGACCATTCTAATTTATTCGCACGAATATATCCATTCTAATGCATCCGTACGATCCACCCTAATTCCTTCGTATGATCCATTCTAATTCATTCGGACGAATGTATCCATTGTAATTCATTCGTACGATCCATTCGAATTCATTCATACGATCCATTCTAATTCATTCATACGATCCATTCTAATTCATTCGCACGAATGTATTCATTCGGACAATCTATTCTAATTTATTCGTACGATCCATTCTAATTCATTAGCACGATCCATTCTAATTCATTCGTACGATCCATTCTATTTCATTTGTATGATCCATTCTTAATCATTCGTACAATCCATTCTTAATCATTCGTACAATCCATTCTAATTCATTCGCACGAATGTATCCATTCTAATTCAGTCATACGATCCATTCTAATTCATTCGCACGATCCATTCTAATTCATTTATACGATCCATTCTAATTCATTCGTATGATCCATTCTGATTCATTCGTACGATCCATTCTACATCATTCGCACGAATGTACGAATGAATTAGAATGGATTATACGAATGAATTAGAATTGATCGTGCGAATGAATTAGAATGGATTGTACGAATGAATTAGAATGGATACATTCGTGCGAATGAAGTAGAATGGATCGTACGAATGAATTAGAATAGATCGTACGAATGAATTAGAATGGATACATTCGAACGAATGAATTAGAATAGATCGTAGGAATGAATTAGAATGGATCATACGAATGAATTAGAATTGATCGTGCGAATGAATTAGAATGGATTGTACGAATGAATTAGAATGGATACATTCGTGCTAATGAAGTAGAATGGATCGTACGAATGAATTAGAATGGATCGTGCGAATGAATTAGAATGGATTGTACGAATGAATTAGAATGGATACATTCGTGCGAATGAAGTAGAATGGATCGTACGAATGAATTAGAATGGATGCATTCGTGCGAATGAAGTAGAATGGATCGTACGAATGAATTAGAATGGATCGTACGAATGAATTAGAATGATGGAAACATTCGAACGAATGAATTAGAATAGATCGTAGGAATGAATTAGAATGGATCATACGAATGAATTAGAATTGATCGTGCGAATGAATTAGAATGGATTGTACGAATGAATTAGAATGGACACATTCGTGAGAATGAAGTAGAATGGATCGTACGAATAAATTAGAATGGATCATACGAATGAATTAGAATGAATCATACGAATGAATTAGAATGGATACATTCGAACGAATGAATTAGAATAGATCGTAGGAATGAATTAGAATGGATCATACGAATGAATTAGAATTGATCGTGCGAATGAATTAGAATGGATCGTACGAATGAATTAGAATGGATTGTACGAATGAAATAGAATGGATCGTACGAATGAATTAGAATGGATTGTACGAATGAATTAGAATGGATACATTCATGCGAATGAATTAGAATGGATCGTACGAATGAGTAAGAATGGATCGTACGAATGAAATAGAATGGATCGTACGAATGAATTAGAATGGATCGTGCTAATGAATTAGAATGGATCGTATGAATGACTTAGAATAGATTGTGCGAATGAATTACAATGGATCGTACGAATGAATTAGAATGTATCCATTCTAATTCATTCGTACAATCCATTCTCTAATTCATTCGTACAATCCATTCTAATTCATTCGCACGATCAATTCTAATTCATTCGTATGATCCATTCTAATTCATTCGTACGATCCATTCTAATTCATTCGTACGATCCATTCTACTTCATTCGCACGAATGTATCCATTCTAATTCATTCTTACGATCTATTCTAATTCATTAGTTCGAATGTATCCATTCTAATTCATTCGTACGATCCATTCTAATTCATTCCTACGATCTATTCTAATTTATTCGTTCGAATGTATCTATTCTAATTCATTCGTATGATCCATTCTAATTCATTCCTACGATCTATTCTAATTCATTCGTTCGAATGTATCCAATGAATTAGAATGGATCATACGAATGAATTAGAATTGGATCATACGAATGAATTAGAATTGATCGTGCGAATGAATTAAAATGGATTGTACGAATGAATTAGAATGGATACATTCGTGCGAATAAATTAGAATGGATCGTACGAATGAATTAGAATGGATCATACGAATGAATTAGAATGGATCGTACGAATGAATTAGAAAGGATCGTACGAATGAATTAGAATGGATCATACGAATGAATTAGAATTGATCGTACGAATGAATTAGAATGGATCGTACGAATGAATTAGAATGGATACATTCGTGCGAATGAAGTAGAATGGATCGTAGGAATGAATTAGAATGGATCGTACGAATGAATTGAATGAATTAGAATAGATCGTAGGAATTAATTACAATGGATCATACGAATGAATTAGAATTGATCGTGTGAATGAATTAGAATGGATTGTACGAATGAATTAGAATGGATACATTCGTGCGAATGAAGTAGAATGGATCGTGCGAATGAATTAGAATGGATTGCACGAATGAATTAGAATGGATCGTGCGAATGAATTAGAATGGATTGTACGAATGAATTAGAATGGATTGTACGAATGAATTAGAATGGAATGTATCCATTCTACTTCATTCGCACGAATGTATCCATTCTAATTTATTCGTACAATCCATTCTAATTCATTCGCACGATCAATTCTAATTCATTCGTATGATCCATTCTAATTCATTCCTACGATCTATTCTAATTCATTCGTTCGAATGTATTAGAATTGAACATACGAATGAATTAGAATGGATACATTCGAACGAATGAATTAGAATAGATCGTAGGAATGAATTAAAATGAATCATACGAATGAATTAGAATGGATCGTACGAATGAATTAGAATGGAATGTATCTATTCTACTTCATTCACTCGAATGTATCCATTCTAATTCATTCGTACAATCCATTCTAATTCATTCGCACGATCAATTCTACTTCATTCGTATGATCCATTCTAATTCATTCCTACGATCTATTCTAATTCATTCATTCGAATGTATCCATTCTAATTCATTCGTACGATCTATTCTAATTCATTCGTATGATCCATTCTACTTCATTCGCACGAATGTATCCATTCTAATTCATTCGTACAATCCATTCTAATTCATTCGTATGATCCATTCAAATTCATTCCTACGATCTATTCTAATTTATTCGTTCGAATGTATCCATTCTAATTCATTCGTACGATTCATTCTAATTCATTCCTACGATCTATTCTAATTCATTCGTTCGAATGTATCCATTCTAATTCATTCGTATGATCAATTCTAATTCATTCGTATGATCCATTCTAATTCATTCGCATGAACGTATCCATTCTAATCCATTCGTACAATCCATTCTAATTCATTCGCACGATCAATTCTAATTCATTCGTATGATCCATTCTAATTCATTCCTACGATCTATTCTAATTCATTCGTTCGAATGTTTCTATTCTAATTCATTCGTACGATTAGAAGTGATTGAACGAATGAATTAGAATGGATACATTCGAATGAATGAATTAGAATAGATCGTGGGAATGAATTAGAATGGATCATACGAATGAATTAGAATTGATCGTGCGAATGAATTAGAATGGATTGTACGAATGAATTAGAATGGATACATTCGAGCGAATGAAGTAGAATGGATCGTACGAATGAATTAGAATGGATCGTGCGAATGAATTAGAATAGATCGTACGAATGAATTAGAATTGATACATTCGTGCGAATGAATTAGAATTGATCGTGCGAATGAATTAGAATGGATCGTACGAATGAATTAGAATGGATCGTAAGAATGAATTAGAATGGATACATTCGTGCGAATGAAGTAGAATGGATCGTACGAATGAATTAGAATGGATCATACGAATGAATTAGAATTGATCGTGCGAATGAATTAGAATGGATTGTACGAAGGAATTAGAATGGATACATTCGTGCGAATGAAGTAGAATGGATCGCACGTGCAATCCATTCTAATTCATTCGCACGATCAATTCTAATTCATTCGTATGATCCATTCTAATTCATTCCTATGATCTATTCTAATTCATTCGTTCGAATGTATCCATTCTAATTCATTCGTACGATCGATTCTAATTCATTCGTACGATCCATTCTACTTTATTCGCACGAATGTATCCATTCTAATTAATTCGTACAATCAATTCTAATTCATTCGTACGAATGTTTCCATTCTAATTCATTCGTACGATTCATTCTAATTCATTCGTACGATCCATTTTGATTCATTCGTACGATCCATTCTACTTCATTCGCACGAATGTATCCATTCTAATTCATTCGTGCAATCCATTCTAATTCATTCGCACGATCAATTCTAATTCATTCGTATAATCCATTCTAATTCATTCCTACGATCTATTCTAATTCATTCGTTCGAATGTATCCATTCTAATTCATTCGTACGATTCATTCTAATTCATTCGTACGATCCATTCTACTTCATTTGCACGAATGTATCCATTCTAATTCATTCGTACAATCCATTCTACTTCATTCGCACGAATGTATCCATTCTAATTCATTCGTACAATCCATTCTAATTCATTCGCACGATCAATTCTAATTCATTCGTATGATCCATTCTAATTCATTCCTACGATCTATTCTAATTCATTCGTTCGAATGTATCCATTCTAATTCATTCGTACGATTCATTCTAATTCATTCGTACGATCCATTCTAATTCATTCGTACGATCCATTCTAATTCATTCCTACGATCTATTCTAATTCATTCGTTCGAATATTTTCATTCTAATTCATTCGTACGATTCATTCTAATTCATTCGTACGATCCATTCTGATTCATTCGTACGATCCATTCTAATTCATTCGTACGATTCATTCTAAATCATTCGTACGATCCATTCTAATTCATTCGTACGATCCATTCTATTTCATTCGCTCGAATGTATCCATTCTAATTCATTCGTGCAATCCATTCTAATTCATTCGCACGATCAATTCTAATTCATTCGTATGATCGATTCTAATTCATTCCTCATTCTAATTCATTCGTACAATCCATTCTAATTCATTCGCACGATCAATTCTAATTCATTCGTATGATCCATTCTAACTCATTCCTACGATCTATTCTAATTTATTCGTTCGAATGAATCCATTCTAATTTATTCGTACGATTCATTCTAATTCATTCGTACGATCCATTCTAATTCATTCGTATGATCCATTCTACTTCATCCGCACGAATGTATCCATTCTAATTCATTCGTGCAATCCATTCTAATTCATTCGCACGATCAATTCTAATTCATTCGAATGAATTAGAATGGATACATTCGTGCGAATAAATTAGAATGGATCGTACGAATGAATTTGAATGGATACATTCGAACGAATGAATTAGAATAGATCATAGGAATGAATTAGAATGGATCATACGAATGAATTAGAATAGATCGTAGGAATGAATTAGAATGGATCATACGAATGAATTAGAATTGATCGTGCGAATGAATTAGAATGGATTGTACGAATGAATTAGAATGGATCGTACGAATGAATTAGAATGAATCGTACGAATGAATTAGAATGGATACATTCGAACGAATGAATTAGAATAGATCGTAGGAATGAATTAGAATGGATCATACGAATGAATTAGAATTGATCGTGCGAATGAATTAGAATGGATTGCATGAATGAATTAGAATGGATACATTCGTGGAATGAATAAGAATGGATCGTACGAATGAATTAGAATGGATCATGCGAATGAATTTGAATGGATCGTACGAATGAATAAGAATGGATCGTACGAATGAATTAGAATGGATACATTCGAGCGAATAAATTAGAATAGATCGTAGGAATGAGTTAGAATGGATCATACGAATGAATTAGAATTGATCGTGCGAATGAATTAGAATGGATTGTACGAATGAATTAGAATGAGGAATGAATTAGAATGGATCATACGAATGAATTAGAATTGATCGTGCGAATGAATTAGAATGGATTGCACGAATGAATTAGAATGGATACATTCGAGCGAATGAAATAGAATGGATCGTACGAATGAATTAGAATGGATCGTACGAATGAATTAGAATGAATCGTACGAATGAATTAGAATCGATCGTACGAATGAATCAGAATGGATCGTACGAATGAATTAGAATGAATTGTACGAATGAATTAGAATGAAAACATTCGAACGAATGAATTAGAATGGATCGTACGAATGAATTAGAATGGATCGTACGAATGAATTAGAATGAATCGTACGAATGAATTAGAATGGATACATTCGAACGAATGAATTAGAATAGATCATAGGAATGAATTAGAATGGATCATACGAATGAATTAGAATTGATCGTGCGAATGAATTAGAATGGATTGTACGAATGAATTAGAATGGATACATTCGTGCGAATGAAGTAGAATGGATTGTACGAATGAATTAGAATGGATACATTCGTGCGAATGAAGTAGAATGGATCGTACGAATGAATTAGAATGGATCGTACGAATGAATTAGAATGAATCGTACGAATAAATTAGAATGGATACATTCGAACGAATGAATTAGAATAGATCGTAGGAATGAATTAGAATGGATTATACGAATGAATTAGAATAGATTGTAGGAATGAATTAGAATGGATACATTCGAGCGAATAAATTAGAATAGATCGTAGGAATGAGTTAGAATGGATCATACGAATGAATTAGAATTGATCGTGCGAATGAATTAGAATGGATTGTACGAATAAATTAGAATGAGGAATGAATTAGAATGGATCATACGAATAAATTAGAATTGATCGTGCGAATGAATTAGAATGGATTGCACGAATGAATTAGAATGGATACATTCGAGCGAATGAAATAGAATGGATCGTACGAATGAATTAGAATGGATCGTACGAATGAATTAGAATGAATCGTACGAATGAATTAGAATGGATCGTACGAATGAATCAGAATGGATCGTACGAATGAAATAGAATGAATCGTACGAATGAATTAGAATGAAAACATTCGAACGAATGAATTAGAATAGATCGTAGGAATGAATTAGAATGGATCGTACGAATGAATTAGAATGGATCGTACGAATGAATTAGAATGAATCGTACGAATGAAATAGAATGGATACATTCGAACGAATGAATTAGAATAGATCGTAGGAATGAATTAGAATGGATCATACGAATGAATTAGAATTGATCGTGCGAATGAATTAGAATGGATTGTACGAATGAATTAGAATGGATACATTCGTGCGAATGAAGTAGAATGGATTGTACGAATGAATTAGAATGGATACATTCGTGCAAATGAAGTAGAATGGATCGTACGAATGAATTAGAATGGATCGTATGAATGAATTAGAATGAATCGTACGAATGAATTAGAATGGATATATTCGAACGAATGAATTAGAATAGATCGTTGGAATGAATTAGAATAGATTGTAGGAATGAATTAGAATGGATACATTCGTGCGAATGAAGTAGAATGGATCGTACGAATGAATTAGAATGGATCGTACGAATGAATTAGAATGAATCGTACGAATGAATTAGAATGGATACATTCGAACGAATGAATTAGAATAGATCGTAGGAATGAATTAGAATGGATCATACGAATGAATTAGAATTGATCGTGCAAATGAATTAGAATGGATTGTACGAATGAATTAGAATGGATACATTCGTGCGAATCAAGTAGAATGGATCGTACAAATGAATTAGAATGGATCGTACGAATGAATTAGAATGAATCGTACGAATGAATTAGAATGGATACATTCGAACGAATGAATTAGAATAGATAGTAGGAAGGAATTAGAATGGATCATACGAATGAATTAGAATTGATCGTGCGAATGAATTAGAATGGATTGCACGTATGAATTAGAATGGATACATTCGAGCGAATGAAGTAGAATGGATCGTACGAATAAATTAGAATGGATCGTACGAATGAATTAGAATGAATCATACGAATGAATTAGAATGGATACATTCGAACGAATGAATTAGAATAGATCATAGGAATGAATTAGAATGGATCATAAAGAATTAGAATGGATACATTCGTGCGAATGAAGTAGAATGGATCGTACGAATGAAATAGAATGGATCGTACGAATGAATTAGAATGAATCGTACGAATGAATTAGAATGGATACATTCGAACGAATGAATTAGAATAGATCGTAGGAATGAATTAGAATGGATCATACGAATGAATTAGAATTGATCATGCGAATGAATTAGAATGGATTGTACGAATGAATTAGAATGGATACATTCGTGCGAATGAAGTAGAATGGATTGTACGAATGAATTAGAATGGATACATTCGTGCGAATGAAGTAGAATGGATCGTACGAATGAATTAGAATGGATCGTACGAATGAATTAGAATGAATCGTACGAATGAATTAGAATGGATACATTCGAACGAATGAATTAGAATAGATCGTAGGAATGAATTAGAATGGATTATACGAATGAATTAGAATTGATCGTGCGAATGAATTAGAATGGATTGCACGAATGAATTAGAATGGATACATTCGTGCGAATGAAGTAGAATGGATCGTACGAATGAATCAGAATGGATCGTACGAATGAATTAGAATGAATCGTACGAATGAATTAGAATGGAAACATTCGTACGAATGAATTAGAATGGATTGTACGAATGAATTAGAATGGATACATTCGTGCGAATGAAGTAGAATGGATCATACGAATGAATTAGAATGGATCGTACGAATGAATTAGAATGAAAAGTACGAATAAATTAGAATGGATACATTCGAACGAATGAATTAGAATAGATCGTAGGAATGAATTAGAATGGATCATACGAATGAATTAGAATTGATTGTGCGAATGAATTAGAATGGATTGTACGAATGAATTAGATTGGATACATTCGTGCGAATGAAGTAGAATGGATCGTACGAATGAATTAGAATGGATCGTACGAATGAATTAGAATGAATCATACGAATGAATTAGAATGGATCGTACAATCCATTCTAATTCATTCGTACAATCCATTCTAATTCATTTACACGATCAATTCTAATTCATTCGTATGATCCATTCTAATTCATTCCTACGATCTATTCTAATTCATTTGTTCGAATGTATCCATTCTAATTCATTCGTACGATTCATTCTAATTCATTCGTACGATCCATTATAATTCATTCGTACGATCCATTCTACTTCATTCGCACGAATGTATCCATTCTAATTCATTCGTACAATCCATTCTAATTCATTCGCACGATCAATTCTAATTCATTCGTATGATCCATTCTAATTCATTCCTACGATCTATTCTAATTTATTCGTTCGAATGTATCCATTCTAATTCATTCGTATGATTCATTCTAATTCATTCGTACGATCCATTCTAATTCATTCGTACGATCCATTCTACTTCATTCGCACGAATGTATCCATTCTAATTCATTCGTACAATCCATTCTAATTCATTCGCACGATCAATTCTAATTCATTCGTACGATCCATTCTCATTCATTCGTAGGATCCATTCTACTTCATTCGCACGAATGTATCCATTCTAATTCATTCGTACAATCCATTCTAATTCATTCGCACGATCAATTCTAATTTATTCGTATGATCCATTCTAATTCATTCCTACGATCTATTCTAATTCATTCGTTCGAATGTTTCCATTCTAATTCATTCATACGATTCATTCTAATTCATTCGTACGATCCATTCTGATTTATTCTACTTCATTCGCACGAATGTATCCATTCTAATTCATTCGTACAATCCATTCTAATTCATTCGCACGATCAATTCTAATTCATTCGTATGATTCATTCTAATTCTTTCGTACAATCTATTCTAATTCATTCGTTCGAATGTATCCATTCTAATTCATTCGTACGATTCATTCTAATTCATTCGTACGATCCATTCTAATTCATTCATACGATCCATTCTACTTCATTCGCATGAATATATCAATTCTAATTCATTCGTACAATCCATTCTAATTCATTCGCACGATCAATTCTAATTCATTCGTATGATCCATTCTAATTCATTCCTATGTTCTATTCTAATTCATTCGTTCGAATGTATCCGTTCTAATTCATTCATACGATTCATTCAAATTCATTCGTACGATCCATTCTAATTCATTCGTTCGATCCATTCTACTTCATTCGCACGAATGTATCCATTCTAATTCATTCGTATAATCCATTCTAATTTATTCGCATGATCAATTCTAATTCATTCGTTCGTACGATCCATTCTGATTCATTCGTACGATCCATTCTACATCATTCGCACGAATGTATCCATTCTAATTCATTCGTATAATCCATTCTAATTCATTCGCACGATCAATTCTAATTCATTCGTATGATCCATTCTAATTCATTCGTACGATCCATTCTAATTCATTCGTACGATCCATTCTACTTCATTCGCGAATGTATCCATTCTAATTCATTCGTACAATCCATTCTAATTCATTCGCACGATCAATTCTAATTCATTCGTATGATCCATTCTAATTCATTCCTACGATCTATTCTAATTCATTCGTTCGAATGTATCCATTCTAATTCATTCGAACGATTCATTCTAATTCATTCGTACGATCCATTCTATTTCATTCGTACGATCCATTCTACTTCATTCGCACGAATGTATCCATTCTAATTCCTTCGTGCAATCCATTCTAATTCATTCGCACGATCAATTCTAATTCATTCGTATGATCCATTCTAATTCATTCCTACGATCTATTCTAATTCATTAGTTCGATTGTATCCATTCTAATTCATTCGTACGATCCATTCTAATTCATTCGTACGATCCATTCTACTTTATTCGCACGAATGTATCCATTCTAATTCATTCGTACGATCCATTCTACTTCATTCGCACGAATGTATCCATTCTAATTCATTCGTACAATCCATTCTAATTCATTCGTACGATCCATTCTAATTCATTCGTACGATCCATTCTAATTCATTCGTACGATCCATTCTAATTCATTCGTATGATCCATTCTAATTCATTCCTACGATCTATTCTAATTCATTCGTTCGAATGTATCCATTCTAATTCATTCGTACGATTCATTCTAATTCATTCGTACGATCCATTCTAATTCATTCGTACGATCCATTCTAATTCATTCGTCCGATCCATTCTAATTCATTCACATGAATGTATCCATTCTAATTCATTCGTACAATCTATTCTAATTCATTCGCACGATCCATTCTAATTCATTCGTATGATCCATTTTAATTCATTCGTACAATCCATTCTAATTCATTCGCACGATCAATTCTAATTCATTCCTACGATCTATTCTAATTCATTCGTTCGAATGTATCCAATCTAATTCATTCTAATTCATTCGTACGATCCATTCTGATTCATTCTACTTCATTCGCACGAATGTATCCATTCTAATTCATTCGTACAATCCATTCTAATTCATTCGTACAATCCATTCTAATTCATTCATACGAATGAATTAGAATGAACGAATGAATTAGAATGGATCGTACGAATGAATTAGAATGGATTGTACGAATGAATTAGAATGGATATATTCGTCCGAATGAAGTAGAATGGATACATTCCATTCAAATTCATTCGTACAATCCATTCTAATTCATTCGTACAATCCATTCTAATTCATTCGCACGATCCATTCTAATTCATTCGTACGATCCATTCTAATTCATTTGTATGATCCATTTTACTTCATTCGCATGAATGTATCCATTCTAATTCATTCATTCTAATTCATTCCTACGATCTATTCTAATTCATTCGTTCGAATGTTTCCATTCTAATTCATTCGTACGATTCATTCTAATTCATTCGTACGATCATTCTAATTCATTCGTACGAATGAATTAGAATTGATCGTAGGAATGAATTAGAATATTGATCGTGCGAATGAATTAGAATGGATTGTACGAATGAATTAGAATGGATACATTCGTGCGAATGAAGTAGAATGGATCGTACGAATCAATTAGAATGGAACGTTCGAATGAATTAGAATGGATACATTCGAACAAATGAATTAGAATAGATCGTAGGAATGAATTAGAATGAATCATACGAATGATTTAGAATGGATCGTACAATCCATTCTAATTCATTCGTACGATCCATTCTACTTCATTCGCACGAATGTATCCATTCTAATTCATTCGTACAATCCATTCTAATTCATTCGCACGATCAATTCTAATTCATTCGTATGATCCATTCTAATTCATTCCTACGATCTATTCTAATTCATTCGTTCGAATGTATCCATTCTAATTCATTCGTACGATTCATTTTAATTCATTCGTACGATCCATTCTAATTCATTCGTACGATCCATTCTACTTCATTCGCACGAATGTATCCATTCTAATTCATTCGTACAATCCATTCTAATTCATTCGCATGATCAATTCTAATTCATTCGTACGAGCCATTCTAATTCATTCGTACGATCCATTCTACTTCATTCGCACGAATGTATCCATTCTAATTCATTCGTACAATCCATTCTAATTCATTAACACGATCAATTCTAATTCATTCGTATGATCCATTCTACTTCATTCGTATGATTCATTCTAATTCATTCGTACAATCCATTCTAATTCATTCGTACGATCCATTCTAATTCATTCGTACGATCCATTCTACTTCATTCGCACGAATGTATCCATTCTAATTCATTCGTACAATCCATTCTAATTCATTCGCACGATCAATTCTAATTCATTCGTATGATCCATTCTACTTTATTCGTATGATCCATTCTAATTCATTCATACAATCCATTCTAATTCATTCGCACGATCAATTCTAATTCATTCGTATGATCCATTCTAATTCATTCCTACGATCTATTCTAATTCATTCGTTCGAATGTATCCATTCTAATTCATTCGTACGATTGATTGATCCATTCTAATTCATTAGTACGATCCATTCTACTTCATTCGCACGAACCGTCTATTTGAACCGTTAATTTAAATAACACATTTGACGTCCTTATAAGTTTCCGAATTTGCTGATCCATTCTAATTCATTCGTACGATTCATTCTAACTCATTCGCACAAATGTATCCATTCTAATTCATTCGCTCGAATATATCCATTTTAATTCATTCGTACGATCCATTCTGATTCATTCGCACGATCAATTCTAATTCATTCGTATGATCCATTCTAATTCATTCCTACGATCCATTCTAATTCATTCGTACGATCCATTCTAATTCATTCATACGATTCATTCTAATTCATTCGTACGATCCATTCTAATTCATTCGTATGATCCATTCTACTTCATTCGCACGAATGTATCCATTCTAATTCATTCGTCCAATCCATTCTAATTCATTCGCACGATCAATTCTAATTCAATCGTTCGTACGATCCATTCTAATTCATTCGTATGACCGATTCTAATTCATTTGCATGATCCATTCTAATTCATTCGTACGATCCATTCTAATTCATTCGTATGATTCATTCTAATCCATTCGTACGATCCATTTAATTCATTCGTACGATCAATTCTAATTCATTCTCACAAATGTAACCTTTCTAATTCATTTGTACGATCCATTCAAATTCATTCGTACGATCCATTCTAATTCATTCCTACGATCTATTCTAATTTGTACGATCCATTCTACTTCATACGCACGAATGTATCCGTTCTAATTCATTCGTACAATCCATTCTAATTCATTCGCACGATCAATTCTAATTCATTAGTACGATGCAATCTACTTCATTCGTATGATCCATTCTAATTCATTCGTACAATCCATTCTAATTCATTTGTATGATCCATTCTAATTCATTCGTACAATCCATTCTAATTCAATCCATTCTAATTCATTCGTACGACCCATTCTACTTCATTCACACGAATGTATCCATTCTAATTCATTCATACAATCCATTCTAATTCATTCGCCCGATCAATTCTAATTCATTCATATGATCCATTCTAATTCATTCCTACGATATATTCTAATTCATTCGTTCGAATGTATCTATTCTAATTCATTCGCACGATCAATTCTAATTCATTCGTATGATCCATTCTAATTCATTCCTACGATCTATTCTAATTCATTCGTTCGAATGTATCCATTCTAATTCATTCGTGCAATCCACTCTAATTCATTCGCACGATCATTTCTAATTAATTCGTATGATCCATTCTAATTCATTCCTACGATCTATTCTAATTCATTCGTACAATGCATTCTAATTCATTCGCACGATCAATTCTAATACATTCGTATGATCCATTCTAATTCATTCCTACGATCTATTCTAATTCATTCGTTCGAATTTATCCATGCGAATGGATTAGAATGGATTGAATTAGAATGGATTGTACGAATGAATTAGAATGGATCATACAAATGAATTAGAATGGATTGTACGAATGAATTAGAATGGATCATACGAATGAATTAGAATGGATACATTCGAACGAATGAATTAGAATAGATCGTAGGAATGAATAAGAATGAATCGTACGAATGAATTAGAATGGATACATTCGAACGAATGAATTAGAATAGATCGTAGGAATGAATTAGAATGGATCATACGAATGAATTAGAATGGATCGTACGAATGAATTAGAATAGATCGTGCGAATGAATTAGAATGGATTGTACGAATGAATTAGAATGCATTGTACGAATGAATTAGAATGGAATGTATCCATTCTACTTCATTCGCACGAATGTATCATTCTAATTCATTCGTACAATCCATTCTAATTCATTCGCACGATCAATTCTAATTCATTCGTATGATCCATTCTAATTCATTCCTACGATCTATTCTAATTCATTCGTTCGAATGTATTAGAATTGATCATACAAATGAATTAGAATGGATACATTCGAACGAATGAATTAGAATAGATCGTAGGAATGAATTAGAATTAATCGTACGAATGAAATAGAATGGATACATTCGAACGAATGAATTAGAATAGATCGTAGGAATGAATTAGAATGGATCGTACGAATGAATTAGAATGGAATGTATCCATTCTACTTCATTCGCTCGAATGTATCCATTCTAATTCATTCGTACAATCCATTCTAATTCATTCGCAAGATCAATTCTAATTCATTCGTATGATCCATTC
This sequence comes from Chamaelirium japonicum, assembly GCA_947650365.1. Taxonomy (NCBI): domain Eukaryota; kingdom Viridiplantae; phylum Streptophyta; class Magnoliopsida; order Liliales; family Melanthiaceae; genus Chamaelirium; species Chamaelirium japonicum. The sequence goes on from CANTAL010000228.1 coordinate 315,899, forward strand.
TAATTCATTCCTACAATCTATTATAATTCATTCGTTCGAATGTATCCATTCTAATTCATTCGTACGATCTATTCTAATTCATTCGTACGATCCATTCTACTTCATTCGCACGAATGTATCCATTCTAATTCATTCGTACAATCCATTCTAATTCATTCGTATGATCCATTCTAATTCATTCCTACGATCTATTCTAATTCATTCGTTCGAATGTATCCATTCTAATTCATTCGTACGATTCATTCTAATTCATTCCTACGATCTATTCTAATTCATTCGTTCGAATGTATCCATTCTAATTAATTCGTATGATCAATTCTAATTCATTCATATGATCCATTCTAATTCATTCCTACGATCTATTCTAATTCATTCGTTCGAATGTATCCATTCTAATTCATTCGTACGATTCATTCTAATTCATTCGTACGATCCATTCTAATTCATTCGTACGATCCATTCTACTTCATTCGCACGAATGTATCTATTCTAATTCATTCGTACGATCCATTCTACTTCATTCGCACGAATGTATCCATTTTAATTCATTCGTAAAATCCATTCTAATTCATTTGCACGATCAATTCTAATTCATTCGTATGATCCATTCTAATTCATTCCTACGATCTATTCTAATTTATTCGTTCGAATGTATCCATTCTAATTCATTCGTACGATTCATTCTAATTCATTCGTACGATCCATTCTAATTCAATCCATTCTAATTCATTCGCACGATCATTTCTAATTCATTCGTATGATCCATTCTAATTTATTCCTACGATCTATTCTAATTCATTCGTTCGAATGTATCCATTCTAATTCATTCGTACGATTCATTCTAATTCATTCATACGATCCATTCTAATTCATTCGTACGATCCATTCTAATTCATTCCTACGATCTATTCTAATTCATTCGTTCGAATGTATCCATTCTAATTCATTCATACGATTCATTCTAATTCATTCGTACGATCCATTCTAATATATTCGTACGATCCATTCTACTTCATTCGCACGAATGTATCCATTCTAATTCATTCGTACGATTCATTCTACTTCATTCGCACGAATGTATCCATTCTAATTCTAATTTATTCGCACGATCAATTCTAATTCATTCGCACGAATGTATCAATTCTAATTCATTCGTACAATCTATTCTAATTCATTCGCACGATCCATTCTAATTCATTCGTACGATCCATTCTACTTCATTCGCACGAATGTACTCATTCTAATTCATTCATACAATCCATTCTAATTCATTTGCACGATCAATTCTAATTCATTCGTATGATCCATTCTAATTCATTCCTATGATCTATTCTAATTCATTCGTTCGAATGTATCCATTCTAATTCATTCGTACAATCCATTCTAATCGTACGAATGAATTAGAATGGAAACATTCGAACGAATGAATTAGAATAGATCGTAGGAATGAATTAGAATGGATCATACGAATGAATTAGAATTGATTGTACGATCCATTCTAATTCATTCTAATTCATTCGCACGATCAATTCTAATTCATTCGTATGATCCATTCTAATTCATTCCTACGATCTATTCTAATTTATTCGTTCGAATGTATCCATTCTAATTCATTCGTACGATTCACTCTAATTCATTCGTACGATCCATTCTAATTCATTCGCACGATCCATTCTACTTCATTCGCACGAATGTATCCATTCTAATTCATTCGTACAATCCATTCTAATTCATTCGCACGATCAATTCTAATTCATTCGTATGATCCATTCTAATTCATTCGTACGATCTATTCTAATTCATTCGTACGATTCATTCTAATTCATTCGTACGATCCATTCTAATTCATTCGTACGATCCATTCTACTTCATTCGCATGAATGTATCCATTCTAATTCATTCGTACGATCCATTCTAATTCATTCGTATGATCCATTCTAATTCATTCCTACGATCAATTCTAATTCATTCGTACGATCCATTCTAGCCATTCTAATTCATTCGTACGATTCATTCTAATTCATTCGTACGATCCATTCTAATTCATTCGTACGATCCATTCTACTTCATTCGCACGAATGTATCCATTCTAATTCATTCGTACAATCCATTCTAAATCATTCGCACGATCAATTCTAATTCATTCGTATGATCCATTCTAATTTATTCGTTCGATTCATTCTAATTCATTCGTACGATCCATTCTAATTCATTCGTATGATCCTTTCTAATTCATTCCTACGATCCATTCTGATTCATTCGTTCGAATGTTTCCATTCTAATTCGTTCGTATGATCCATTCTACTTCATTCCTACGATCTATTCTAATTCATTCGTATGATCCATTCTACTTCATTCGCACGAATGTATCCATTCTAATTCATTCGTGCAATCCATTCTAATTCATTCGCACGATCCATTCTAATTCATTCGAATTAATTAGAATTGATCGTGCGAATGAATTAGAATGGATTGGATCGTACGAATGAATTAGAATGGATCGTATAAATGAATTAGAATGGATCATGCGAATGAATTAGAATGGATCATACGATCCATTCTAATTCATTCGTATGATTCATTCTAATTTATTCGTACGATCCATTCTAATTCATTCGTACGATTCATTCTACTTCATTCATATGATCCATTCTAATTCATTCGTACGATCCATTCAAATTCATTCGTACGATCCATTCTACTTCATTCGCACGAATGTATCCATTCTAATTCATTCGTACAATCCATTCTAATTCATTCGTACAATCCATTCTAATTCATTCGCACGATCAATTCTAATTCATTCGTATGATCCGTTCTAATTCATTCCTACGATCTATTCATATTCATTCGTTCGAATGTTTCCATTCTAATTCATTCGTACGATTCATTCTAATTCATTCGTATGATCCATTCTTAGTCATTCGTACGATTCAATCTAATTCATTCGCACGATCCAATCATATTCATTCGTACGATCCATTCTAATTCATTCGTGCGATCCATTCTATTTCATTCATACGATCCATTCTTACTCATTCGTACGATCCATTCTAATTCATTCGCACGAATGTATCCATTCTAATTCATTCGTACGATCCAATCTAATTCCTTCGCATGATCCTTTCTAATTCATTCATACGATCCATTCTAATTCATTCGTACGATCCATTCTAATTCATTCATACAATCCATTCTAATTCTTTTGCACGAATATATCCATTCTAATTCATTCGTACGATCCATTCTAATTCATTCGCACGATCCATTCTAATTCATTCATACGATCCATTCTAATTCATTCGCACGAATGTATTCATTCGGACAATCTATTCTAATTTATTCATACGATCCATTCTAATTCATTAGCACGATCCATTCTAATTCATTCGTACGATCCATACTATTTTATTTGTATGCGTACGATCCATTCTAGTTCATTCACACGTTCTATTCTAATTCATTCATACGATCCATTCTATTTCATTCGTACGATCAATTCTTACTCATTCGTACGATCCATTCTAATTCATTCACATGAATGTATCCTTTCTACTTCATTCGCACGAATGTATCCATTCTAATTCATTCGTACAATCCATTCTAATTCATTAGCACGACCAATTCTAATTCATTCGTATGATCCATTCTAATTCATTCCTACGATCTATTTTAATTCATTCGTTCGAATGTATCCATTCTAATTCATTCGTACGATTTATTCTAATTCATTCGTACGATCCATTCTAATTCATTCGTACGATCCATTCTACTTCATTCGCATGAATGTATCCATTCTAACGAATGAATTAGAATGGATTGTACGAATAAAGTAGAATGGATACATTCGTGCGAATGATGTAGAATGGATCGTACGAATGAATTAGAATGGATCGTACGAATGAATTAGAATGGATCATACAAATGAATTAGAATGGATCATACGAATGAATTAGAATTGATCTTGCGAATGAATTAGAATGGATTGTACGAATGAATTAGAATGGATACATTCGTGCGAATGAATCAGAATGGATCGTACGAATGAATTAGAATGGATCGTACGAATGAATTAGAATGAATCGTACGAATGAATTAGAATGGATACATTCGAAGGAATGAATTAGAATAGATCGTAGGAATGAATTAGAATGGATCATACGAATGAATTAGAATTGATCGTGCGAATGAATTAGAATGGATTGTACGAATGAATTAGAATGGATACATTCGTGCGAATGAAGTAGAATGGATCGTACGAATGATGTAGAATGGATCGTACGAATGAATTAGAATGAATCGTACGAATGAATTAGAATGGATACATTCGAACGAATGAATTAGAATAGATCGTAGGAATGAATTAGAATGGATCATACGAATGAATTAGAATTGATCGTGCGAATGAATTAGAATGGATTGTACGAATGAATTAGAATGGATACATTCGTGCGAATGAAGTAGAATGGATCGTACGAATGAATTATATCTATTCTAATTCATTCGCACGATCAATTCTAATTCATTCGTATGATCCATTCTAATTTATTCGTTCGATCCATTCTAATTCATTCGTACGATCCATTCTAATTCATTCGTATGATCCATTCTAATTCATTACTACGATCCATTCTGATACATTCGTTCGAATGTTTCCATTCTAATTCATTCGTATGATCCATTCTAATTCATTCCTACGATCTATTCTAATTCATTCCTACGATCTATTCTAATTCATTCGTTCGAATGTATCCATTCTAATTCATTCGTACGATTCATTCTAATTCATTCGTATGATCCATTCTAATTCATTCCTACGATCTATTCTAATTCATTCGTTCGAATGGATACATTCGTGCGAATGATGTAGAATTGATCGTACGAATGAATTAGAATGGATCGTATGAATGAATTCGAATGGATCGTACGAATGAATTACAATGGATACATTCGTCCGAATGAATTAGAATGTATCATACGAAGGAATTAGGGTGGATCGTACGAATGCATTAGAATGGATCGGACGAATGAATTAGAATGGATCGTACGAATGAATTAGAATGGATCGTACGAATGAATTAGAATGGATATATTTATGCGAATGAATTAGAATGGATCGAACGAATGAATTAGAATGGATACATTTGTGCGAATGAATTAGAATGGATCGTACGAATGAATTAGAATGGATCGTACAAATGAATTAGAAAGGTTACATTTATGAGAATGAATTAGAATGGATCGTACGAATGGATTAGAATTGATCGTGCGAATGAATTAGAATGGATCGTAATAATGAATTCGAATGGATCGTACGAATGAATTAGAATGAAGTAGAATGGATCATACGAATGATCCATTCTAATTCATTCCTACGATCTATTCTAATTCATTCGTTCGAATGTATCCATTCTAATTCATTCGTACGATTCATTCTAATTCATTCGTACGATCCATTCTAATTCATTCGTACGATCCATTCTACTTCATTCGCACGAATGTATCCATTCTAATTCATTCGTACAATCCATTCTAATTCATTCGCACGATCAATTCTAATTTATTCGTACGATCCATTCAAATTCATTCGCACGATCAATTCTAATTCATTCGTACGATTCATTCTAATTCATTCGTACGATCCATTCTTACTCATTCGTACGATCCATTCTAATTCATTCGCATGAATGTATCCAATCTACTTCATTCGCACGAATGTATCCATTCTAATTCATTCGTACAATCCATTCTAATTCATTCGCACGATCAATTCTAATTCATTCGTATGATCCATTCTAATTCATTCCTACGATCTATTCTAATTCATTTGTTCGAATGTATCCAGTCTAATTCATTCGTACGATTCATTCTAATTCATTCGTACGATCCATTCTAATTCATTCGTACGATCCATTCTACTTCATTCGCTCGAATGTATCCATTCTAATTCATTCGTGCAATCCATTCTAATTCATTCGCACGATCAATTCTAATTCATTCGTATGATCCATTCTAATTCATTCCTACGATCTATTCTAATTCATTCATTCGAATGTATCCATTCTAATTCATTCATACGATTCATTCTAATTCATTCGTACGATCCATTCTGATTCATTCGTACGATCCATTCTACTTCATTCGCACGAATGTATCCATTCTAATTCATTCGTACAATCCATTCTAATTCATTCGCACGATCAATTCTAATTCATTCGTATGATCCATTCTAATTCATTCCTACGATTTATTCTAATTCATTCGTTCGAATGTATCCATTCTAATTCATTCGTACGTTTCATTCTAATTCATTCGTACGATCCATTCTAATTCATTCGTACGATCCATTCTACTTCATTCGCTCGAATGTATCCATTCTAATTCATTCGTGCAATCCATTCTAATTCATTCGCACGATCAATTCTAATTCATTCGTATGATCCATTCTAATTCATTCCTACGATCTATTCTAATTCATTCGTTCGAATGTATCCATTCTAATTCATTCGTACGATTCATTCTAATTCATTCGTACGATCCATTCTGATTCATTCGTACGATCCATTCTACTTCATTCGCACGAATGTATCCATTCTAATTCATTCGTACAATCCATTGTAATTCATTCGCACGATCAATTCTAATTCATTCGTATGATCCATTCTAATTCATACGAATCAATTAGAAATGAAGTAGAATGGATCGTACGAATGAATTAGAATGGATCATACGAATGAATTAGAATGAATCGTACGAATGAATTAGAATGGATACATTCGAACGAATAAATTAGAATAGATCGTAGGAATGAATTAGAATGGATCATACGAATGAATTAGAATTGATCGTGCGAATGAATTAGAATGGATTGTACGAATGAATTAGAATGGATACATTCGTGCGAATGAAGTAGAATGGATCATACGAATGAATTAGAATGGATCGTACGAATGAATTAGAATGGATACATTCGAACGAATGAATTAGAATAGATCGTAGGAATGAATTAGAATGGATCATACGAATAAATTAGAATTGATCGTGCGAATGAATTAGAATGGATACATTCGTGCGAATGAATTAGAATTGATCGTGCGAATGAATTAGAATGGATACATTCGAACGAATGAATTAGAATAGATCGTAGGAATGAATTAGAATGGATTATACGAATGAATTAGAATTGATCATGCGAATGAATTAGAATGGATCGTACGAATGAATTAGAATGGAAACATTCGAACGAATGAATTAGAATAGATCATAGGAATGAATTAGAATGGATCATACGAATGAATTAGAATTGATCGTGCGAATGAATTAGAATGGATTGTACGAATGAATTAGAATGGATACATTCGTGCGAATGAAGTAGAAGGGATCGTACGAATGAATTAGAATGGATCGTACGAATGAATTAGAATGAATCGTATGAATGAATTAGAATGGATACATTCGAACGAATAAATTAGAATAGATCGTAGGAATGAATTAGAATTGATCATACGAATGAATTAGAATTGATCGTGCGAATAAATTAGAATGGATTGTACGAATGAATTAGAATGGATACATTCGTGCGAATGAAGTAGAATGGATCGTACGAATGAATTAGAATGGATCGTACGAATGAATTAGAATAAATCGTACGAATGAATTAGAATGGATACATTCGAACGAATGAATTAGAATAGATCATAGGAATGAATTAGAATGGATCATACGAATGAATTAGAATTGATCGTGCGAATGAATTAGAATGGATTGTACGAATGAATTAGAATGGATACATTCGTGCGAATGAAGTAGAATGGATCGTACGAATGAATCAGAATGGATCGTACGAATGAATTAGAATGAATCGTACGAATGAATTAGAATGGATACATTCGAACGAATGAATTAGAATAGATCGTAAGAATGAATTAGAATGGATCATACGAATGAATTAGAATTGATCGTGCGAATGAATTAGAATGGATTGTACGAATGAATTAGAATGGATACATTCGTGCGAATGAAGTAGAATGGATCGTACGAATGAATTAGAATGGATCGTACGAATGAATCAGAATGGATCGTACGAATGAATTAGATTGAATCGTACGAATGAATTAGAATGGATACATTCGAACGAATGAATTAGAATAGATCGTAGGAATGAATTAGAATGGATCGTACGAATGAATTAGAATGAATCGTATGAATGAATTAGAATGGATACATTCGAACGAATGAATTAGAATAGATCGTAGGAATGAATTAGAATGGATCATACGAATGAATTAGAATGGATACATTCGAATGAATAAATTAGAATAGATCGTAGGAATGAATTAGAATGGATCATACGAATGAATTAGAATTGATCATGCGAATGAATTAGAATGGATTGTACGAATGAATTAGAATGGATACATTCGTGCGAATGATGTAGAATGGATCGTACGAATGAATTAGAATGGATCGTACGAATGAATTAGAATGAATCATACGAATGAATTAGAATAGAAATATTCGAACGAATGAATCAGAATAGATCGTAGGAATGAATTAGAATGGATCATACGAATGAATTAGAATGGATACATTCGAACGAATGAATTAGAATAGATCGTAGGAATGAATTAGAATGGATCATACGAAGGAATTAGGGTGGATCGTACGAATGCATTAGAATGGATATATTCGTGCGAATGAATTAGAATGGATTGTATGAATGTGGATACATTCGTACGAATGAATTAGAATAGATCGTAGGAATGAATTAGAATGGATCATACGAATGAATTAGAATTGATCATGCGAATGAATTAGAATGGATTGTACGAATGAATTAGAATGGATACATTCGTGCGAATGAAGTAAAATGGATCGTACGAATGAATTAGAATGGATCGTGCGAATCAATTAGAATGGATTGTACGAATGAATTAGAATGGATACATTCGTGCGAATGAAGTAGAATGGATCGTACGAATGAATTAGAATGGATACATTCGTGCGAATGAAGTAGAATGGATCGTACGAATGAATTAGATGGATCGTACGAATGAATTAGAATGATGGAAACATTCGAACGAATGAATTAGAATAGATCGTAGGAATGAATTAGAATGGATCATACGAATGAATTAGAATTGATCGTGCGAATGAATTAGAATGGATTGTACGAATGAATTAGAATGGATACATTCGTGAGAATGAAGTAGAATGGATCGTACGAATGAATTAGAATGGATCATATGAATGAATTAGAATGAATCATACGAATGAATTAGAATGGATACATTCGAACGAATGAATTAGAATAGATCGTAGAAATGAATTAGAATGGATCATACGAATGAATTAGAATTGATCGTGCGAATGAATTAGAATGGATCGTACGATTGAATTAGAATGGATTGTACGAATGAATTAGAATGGATCGTACGAATGAATTAGAATGGATTGTACGAATGAATTAGAATGGATACATTCATGCGAATGAATTAGAATGGATCGTACGAATGAGTAAGAATGGATCGTACGAATGAAATAGAATGGATCGTACGAATGAATTAGAATGGATCGTGCTAATGAATTAGAATGGATCGTACGAATGACTTAGAATAGATTGTGCGAATGAATTAGAATGGATCGTACGAATGAATTAGAATGGATCGTACGAATGAATCAGAATGGATCGTACGAATGAATTAGAATGAATCGTACGAATGAATTAGAATAGAAACATTCGAACGAATGAATTAGAATAGATCGAACGAATGAATTAGAATAGATCGTAGGAATGAATTAGAATGGATCATACGAATGAATTAGAATTGTGGATCGTACGAATGAATTAGAATGAATCGTACGAATGAATTAGAATGGATCGTACGAATAAATTAGAATAGATTGTCTGAATGAATACATTCGTGCGAATGAATTAGAATGGATCGTACGAATGAATTAGAATAGATTGTATGAATGAATTAGAATGGATCGTACGAATGAATTAGAATGGATACATTCATGCGAATGAATTAGAATTGATCGTGTGAATGAATTAGAATGGATCGTACGAATGAATTGGAATGAATCGTACGAATGAATTAGAATGGGTACATTCGAACGAATGAATTAGAATAGATCGTAGGAATGAATTAGAATGAATCATACGAATGAATTAGAATTGATCGTGCGAATTGATTAGAATGGAAGCATTCGAACGAATGAATTAGAATAGATCGTAGGAATGAATTAGAATGGATCATATGAATGAATTAGAATTGATCGTGCGAATGAATTAGAATGGATTGTACGAATGAATTAGAACGGATACATTCGTGCGAATGAAGTAGAATGGATCGTACGAATGAATTAGAATGGATCGTACGAATGAATTAGAATGGATACATTCGAACGAATGAATTAGAATAGATCGTAGGAATGAATTAGAATGGATCATACGAATGAATTAGAATTGATCGTGCGAATGAATTAGAATGGATTGTACGAATGAATTAGAATGGATATATTCGTGCGAATGAAGTAGAATGGATCGTACGAATGAATTAGAATGGATCGTACGAATGAATAAGAATGAATCGTACGAATGAATTAGAATGGATACATTCGAACGAATGAATTAGAATAGATCGTAGGAATGAATTAGAATGGATCATACGAATGAATTAGAATTGATCGTGCGAATGAATTAGAATGGATTATACGAATGAATTAGAATGGATACATTCGTGCGAATGAAGTAGAATGGATCGTACGAATGAATTAGAATGGATCGTACGAATTAGAATGAATCGTACGAATGAATGAATTAGAATAGATCGTAGGAATGAATTAGAATTGAATCGTATGAATGAATTAGAATGGATCGTACGAATGAATTAGAATGGATCGTACGAATGAATTAAAATGGATATATTCGAGCAAATGAATTAGAATGGATACATTTGTGCGAATGAATTAGAATGGATCGTACGAATGAATTAGAATGGATCAGCAAATTCGGAAACTTATAAGGGCGTCAAATGTGTTATTTAAATTAGAATGGATACATTCGAACGATCTATTCTAATTAGAATGGATCGTACGAATGAATTAGAATGGATTATTCGTACGATCCATTCTACTTCATTCTAATTCATTCGTACGATCCATTCTAATTCATTCGTACGATCCATTCTACTTCATTCGCATGTATGTATCCATTCTAACGAATGAATTAGAATGGACTGTACGAATGAATTAGAATGGATACATTCGTGCGAATGAAGTAGAATAGATCGTACGAATGAATTAGAATGGATCGTACGAATGAATTAGAATGGATCATACGAATGAATTAGAATGGATCATACGAATGAATTAGAATTGATCGTGCGAATGAATTAGAATGGATTGTACGAATGAATTAGAATGGATACATTCGTGCGATTGAATTAGAATGGATCGTACGAATGAATTAGAATGGATCGTACGAATGAATTAGAATGAATCGTACGAATGAATTAGAATGGATACATTCGAACGAATGAATTAGAATAGATCGTAGGAATGAATTAGAATGGATTGTACGAATGAATTAGAATGGATACATTCGTGCGAATGAAGTAGAATGGATCGTACGAATGAATTAGAATGGATCGTACGAATGAATTAGAATGAATCGTACGAATGAATTAGAATGGATACATTCGAACGAATGAATTAGAATAGATCATAGGAATGAATTAGAATGGATCATACGAATGAATTAGAATTGATCGTGCGAATGAATTAGAATGGATTGTATGAATGAATTAAAATGGATACATTCATGCGAATGAAGTAGAATGGATCGTACGAATGAATTAGAATGGATCGTACGAATGAATTAGAATGAATCGTACGAATGAATTAGAATGGATACATTCGAACGAATAAATTAGAATAGATCGTAGGAATGAATTAGAATGGATCATACGAATTAATTAGAATTGATCATGCGAATGAATTAGAATGGATTGTACGAATGAATTAGAATGGATACATTCGTGCGAATGAAGTAGAATGCATACATTCCATTCTAATTCATTCGTACAATCCATTCTAATTCATTCCTACAATCTATTCTAATTCGTTCGCACGATCTATTCTAATTCATTCGTACGATCCATTCTAATTCATTCGTACGATCCATTCTACTTCATTCGCATGAATGTATCCATTCTAATTCATTCGTACGATCAATTCTAATTCATTCGTATGATCTATTCTAATTCATTCCTACGATCTATTCTAATTCATTCGTTCGAATGTATCCATTCTAATTCATTCGTACGATTCATTCTAATTCATTCGTACGAACCATTCTAATTCATTCGTACGATCCATTCTACTTCATTCGCACGAATGTATCCATTCTAATTCATTCGTACAATCCATTCTAATTCATTCGCACGATCAATTCTAATTCATTCGTATGATCCATTCTTATTCATTCCTACGATCTATTCTAATTCATTCGTTCGAATGTATCCATTCCAATTCATTCGTATGATTCATTCTAATTCATTCGTACGATCCATTCTAATTCATTCATACGATCCATTCTACTTCATTCGCACGAATGTATCCATTCTAATTCATTCGTACAATCCATTCTAATTCATTCGCACGATCAATTCTAATTCATTCGTATGATCCATTCTAATTCATTCCTACGATCTATTCTAATTCATTCGTTCGAATTTATCCATTCTAATTCATTCATACGATTCATTCTAATTCATTCGTACGATCCATTCTAATTCATTCGTACGATCCATTCTACTTCATTCTCACGAATGTATCCATTCTAATTCATTCATACAATCCATTCTAATTCATTCGCACGATCAATTCTAATTCATTCGTATGATCCATTCTAATCCATTCCTACGATCTATTCTAATTCATTCGTTCGAATGTATCCATTCTAATTCATTCATACGATTCATTCTAATTCATTCGTACGATCCATTCTAATTCATTCGTACGATCCATTCTACTTCATTCGCACGAATGTATCCATTCTAATTCATTCGTACAATCCATTCTAATTCATTCGCACGATCAATTCTAATTCATTCGTATGATCCATTCTAATTCATTCCTACGATCTATTCTAATTCATTCGTTCGAATGTATCCATTCTAATTCATTCGTACGATTCATTCTAATTCATTCGTACGATCCATTCTAATTCATTCGTACGATCCATTCTACTTCATTCGCATGAATGTATCCATTCTAATTCATTCGTACAATCCATTCTAATTCATTCGCATGATCAATTCTAATTCATTCGTATGATCCATTCTAATTCATTCCTATGATCTATTCTAATTCATTCGTTCGAATGTATCTATTCTAATTCATTCGTACGATTCATTCTAATTCATTCGTACGATCCATTCTAATTCATTTGTACGATCCATTCTACTTCATTCGCACGAATGTATCCATTCTAATTCATTCGTACAATCCATTCTAATTCATTCGCACGATCAATTCTAAGTACGAATGAATTAGAATGGATACATTCGTGCGAATGAAGTAGAATGGATCGTACGAATGAATTAGAATGGATCGTACGAATGAATTAGAATGGATCGTACGAATGAATTAGAATGGATCGTATGAATTAGTATGGATACATTCGTGCGAATGAATTAGAATTGATCGTACTAATGAATTAGAATGGATCGTGCGAATGAATTAGAATGGATCGTACGATGCAATCTAATTCATTCGTACGATCCATTCTAATTCATCCGTATGATCAATTCTCATTCATTCGCATGATCCATTCTAATTCATTCTCCCAAATGAAGCCTTTCTAATTCATTTGTATGATCCACTCTAATTCATTCGTACGATCAATTCTAATCCAGTCGTACGATCCATTCTAATCCATTCGTACGATCCATTCTAATCCATTCATACGATCCATTCTAATTCATTCTCATAAATGTAACCTTTCTAATTCATTTGTACGATCCATTCTAATTCATTCGTACGATTCATTCTAATTCATTCGTACGATCCATTCTAATTCATTCGTACGATTCATTCTACTTCATTCGCACGAATGTATCCATTCTAATTCATTCGTGCGAATGATGTAGAATTATGGATCATACGAATGAATTAGAATGGATCATACGAATGAATTAGAATTGATCGTGCGAATGAATTAGAATGGATTGTACGAATGAATTAGAATGGATACATTCTAATTCATTCGCACGATCAATTCTAATTCATTCGTATGATCCATTCTAATTCATTCGTTTGATCCATAATTCTACATCATTCGCACGAATGAATTAGAATGGATACATTCGTGCGAATGAAGTAGAATGAATCGTACGAATGAATTAGAATGGATCGTACGAATGAATTAGAATGAATCGTACGAATGAATTAGAATGGATCGTACGAATGAATTAGAATGGATACATTCGTGCGAATGAAGTAGAATGGATCGTACGAATGAATTAGAATGGATCGTACGAATGAATTAGAATGAATCGTACGATTGAATTAGAATGGATACATTCGAACGAATAAATTAGAATAGATCGTAGGAATGAATTAGAATGGATCATACGAATGAATTAGAATTGATCGTGCGAATGAATTAGAATGGATTGTACGAATGAATTAGAATGGATACATTTGTGCGAATGAAGTAGAATGGATCGTACGAATGAATTAGAATGGATCGAACGAATGAATTAGAATGAATCGTACGAACGAATTAGAATGGATACATTCGAACGAATAAATTAGAATAGATCGTAGGAATGAATTAGAATGGATCATACGAATGAATTAGAATTGATCGTGCGAATAAATTAGAATGGATCGTACGAATGAATTAGAATTCGTACGAATGAATTAGAATGGATCGTACGAGTACTAATGAATTAGAATGGATACATTCGTGCAAATGAAGTAGAATGGATCGTACGAATGAATTAGAATGGGTCGTACGAATGAATTAGAATGAATCGTACGAATGAATTAGAATGGATACATTCGAACGAATAAATTAGAATAGATCGTAGGAATGAATTAGAATGGATCATACGAATGAATTAGAATTGATCGTGCGAATGAATTAGAATGGATTGTACGAATGAATTAGAATGGATACATTTGTGCGAATGAAGTATAATGGATCGTACGAATGAATTAGAATGGATCGTACGAATGAATTAGAATGAATCGTACGAATGAATTAGAATGGATACATTCGAACGAATGAATTAGAATAGATCATAGGAATGAATTAGAATGGATCATACGAATGAATTAGAATTGATCGTGCGAATGAATTAGAATGGATTGCACGAATGAATTAGAATTGATACATTCGTGCGAATGAAGTAGAATGGATCGTACGAATGAATTAGAATGGATCGTACGAATGAATCAGAATGGATCGTACGAATGAATTAGAATGAATTGTACGAATGAATTAGAATGGCTAGAATGGATCGTACGAATGAATTAGAATTGATCGTAGGAATGAATTAGAATGGATCATACGAATGAATTAGAATTGATCGTGCGAATGAATTAGAAAGGATTGTACGAATGAATTAGAATGGATACATTCGAACGAATAAATTAGAATAGATCATAGGAATGAATTAGAATGGATCATACGAATGAAATAGAATGGATCGTACGAATGAATTAGAATGGATCGTGCTAATGAATTAGAATGGATCGTACGAATGAATTAGAATGGATACATTCATGCGAATGAATTAGAATGGATCGTACGAATGAGTAAGAATGGATCGTACGAATGAAATAGAATGGATCGTACGAATGGATTAGAATGGATCGTGATAATGAATTAGAATGGATCGTACGAATGACTTAGAATAGATTGTGCGAATGAATTAGAATGGATCGTATGAATGAATTAGAATGGATACATTCGTACGATTCATTCTAATTTATTTGTACGATCCATTCTACTTCATTCGCACGAATGTATCCATTCTAATTCATTCCTACGATCTATTCTAATTCATTCGTACAATCCATTCTAATTCATTCGCACGATCATTCGTATGATTCATTCTAATTCATTCGTACGATCCATTCTAATTCATTCGCACGATCAATTCTAATTCATTCGTATGAATAAATTCGAACGAATAAATTAGAATAGATCGTAGGAATGAATTAGAATGGATCATACGAATGAATTAGAATTGATCGTGCGAATGAATTAGAATGGATTGTACGAATGAATTAGAATGGATACATTCGTGCGAATGAAGTAGAATGGATCATACGAATGAATTAGAATGGATCGTACGAATGAATTAGAATGGATACATTCGAACGAATGAATTAGAATAGATCGTAGGAATGAATTAGAATGGATCATACGAATAAATTAGAATTGATCGTGCGAATGAATTAGAATGGATCATACGAATAAATTAGAATGGATCGTACGAATGAGTAAGAATGGATCGTACGAATGAAATAGAATGGATCGTACGAATGGATTAGAATGGATCGTGATAATGAATTAGAATGGATCGTACGAATGACTTAGAATAGATTGTGCGAATGAATTAGAATGGATCGTATGAATGAATTAGAATGGATACATTCGTACGATTCATTCTAATTTATTTGTACGATCCATTCTACTTCATTCGCACGAATGTATCCATTCTAATTCATTCCTACGATCTATTCTAATTCATTCGTACAATCCATTCTAATTCATTCGCACGATCATTCGTATGATTCATTCTAATTCATTCGTACGATCCATTCTAATTCATTCGCACGATCAATTCTAATTCATTCGTATGAATAAATTCGAACGAATAAATTAGAATAGATCGTAGGAATGAATTAGAATGGATCATACGAATGAATTAGAATTGATCGTGCGAATGAATTAGAATGGATTGTACGAATGAATTAGAATGGATACATTCGTGCGAATGAAGTAGAATGGATCATACGAATGAATTAGAATGGATCGTACGAATGAATTAGAATGGATACATTCGAACGAATGAATTAGAATAGATCGTAGGAATGAATTAGAATGGATCATACGAATAAATTAGAATTGATCGTGCGAATGAATTAGAATGAATACATTCGTGCGAATGAATTAGAATTGATCGTGCGAATGAATTAGAATGGATACATTCGAACGAATGAATTAGAATAGATCGTAGGAATGAATTAGAATGGATTATACGAATGAATTAGAATTGATCATGCGAATGAATTAGAATGGATCGTACGAATGAATTAGAATGGAAACATTCGAACGAATGAATTAGAATAGATCATAGGAATGAATTAGAATGGATCATACGAATGAATTAGAATTGATCGTGCGAATGAATTAGAATGGATTGTACGAATGAATTAGAATGGATACATTCGTGCGAATGAAGTAGAATGGATCGTACGAATGAATTAGAATGGATCGTACGAATGAATTAGAATGAATCGTATGAATGAATTAGAATGGATACATTCGAACGAATAAATTAGAATAGATCGTAGGAATGAATTAGAATTGATCATACGAATGAATTAGAATTGATCGTGCGAATGAATTAGAATGGATTGTACGAATGAATTAGAATGGATACATTCGTGCGAATGAAGTAGAATGGATCGTACGAATGAATTAGAATGGATCGTACGAATGAATTAGAATAAATCGTACGAATGAATTAGAATGGATACATTCGAACGAATGAATTAGAATAGATCGTAGGAATGAATTAGAATGGATCATACGAATGAATTAGAATTGATCGTGCGAATGAATTAGAATGGATTGTACGAATGAATTAGAATGGATACATTCGTGCGAATGAAGTAGAATGGATCGTACGAATGAATCAGAATGGATCGTACGAATGAATTAGAATGAATCGTACGAATGAATTAGAATGGATACATTCGAACGAATGAATTAGAATAGATCGTAAGAATGAATTAGAATGGATCATACGAATGAATTAGAATTGATCGTGCGAATGAATTAGAATGGATTGTACGAATGAATTAGAATGGATACATTCGTGCGAATGAAGTAGAATGGATCGTACGAATGAATCAGAATGGATCGTACGAATGAATTAGATTGAATCGTACGAATGAATTAGAATGGATACATTAGAACGAATGAATTAGAATAGATCGTAGGAATGAATTAGAATGGATCGTTCGAATGAATTAGAATGAATCGTATGAATGAATTAGAATGGATACATTCGAACGAATGAATTAGAATAGATCGTAGGAATGAATTAGAATGGATCATACGAATGAATTAGAATGGATACATTCGAATGAATAAATTAGAATAGATCGTAGGAATGAATTAGAATGGATCATACGAATGAATTAGAATTGATCGTGCGAATGAATTAGAATGGATTGTACGAATGAATTAGAATGGATACATTCGTGCGAATGATGTAGAATGGATCGTACGAATGAATTAGAATGGATCGTACGAATGAATTAGAATGAATCATACGAATGAATTAGAATGGAAACATTCGAACGAATGAATCAGAATAGATCGTAGGAATGAATTAGAATGGATCATACGAATGAATTAGAATGGATACATTCGAACGAATGAATTAGAATAGATCGTAGGAATGAATTAGAATGGATCATACGAAGGAATTAGGGTGGATCGTACGAATGCATTAGAATGGATATATTCGTGCGAATGAATTAGAATGGATTGTATGAATGTGGATACATTCGTACGAATGAATTAGAATAGATCGTAGGAATGAATTAGAATGGATCGTGCTAATGAATTAGAATGGATCGTACGAATAAATTAGAATGGATTGTCCGAATGAATACATTCGTGCGAATGAATTAGAATGGATCGTATGAATTAATTAGAATGGATCGTATGAATGAATTCGATTGGATCGTACGAATGAATTACAATGGATACATTCGTCCGAATGAATTAGAATGGATCATACGAAGGAATTAGGGTGGATCGTACGAATGCATTAGAATGGATATATTCGTGCGAATGAATTAGAATGGATTGTATGAATGAATTAGAATGGATCGTATGAATGAATTAGAATGGATCGTACGAATGAATTAGAATGGATCGTACGAATGAATTAGAATGAATCGTATGAATGAATTAGAATGGATACATTCGAACGAATGAATTAGAATAGATCGTAGGAATGAATTAGAATGGATCATACGAATGAATTAGAATTGATCGTGCGAATGAATTAGAATGGATTGCACGAATGAATTAGAATGGATACATTCGTGCGAATGATGTAGAATGGATCGTACGAATGAATTAGAATGGATCGTACGAATGAATTAGAATGAATCGTACGAATGAATTAGAATGGATACATTCGAACGAATAAATTAGAATAGATCGTAGGAATGAATTAGAATGGATCATACGAATGAATTAGAATTGATCGTGCGAATGAATTAGAATGGATTGTACGAAGGAATTAGAATGGATATATTCGTGCGAATGAAGTATAATGGATCGTACGAATGAAATAGAATGGATCGTACGAATGAATTAGAATGAATCGTACGAATGAATTAGAATGGATATATTCGAACGAATGAATTAGAATAGATCATAGGAATGAATTAGAATGGATCGTACGAATGAATTTGAATGGATCGTACAAATGAATTAGAAAGGTTGCATTTGTGAGAATGAATTAGAATTGATCGTACGAATGAATTAAATGGATCGTACGAATGGATTAGAATGAATCATACGAATGAATTAGAATGGATCGTACGAATGAATTAGAATGGATCGTGCAAATGAATTAGAATCGATCATATGAATGAATTAGAATGGATCGTATGAATGAATTAGATCGTACGAATGAATTAGAATGGATCGTACGAATGAATTAAAATGGATATATTCGAGCGAATGAATTAGAATGGATACATTTGTGCGAAAGAATTAGAATGGATCGTACGAATGAATTAGAATGGATCAGCAAATTCGGAAACTTATAAGGGCGTCAAATATGTTATTTAAATTAACGGTTCAAATAGACGGTTCAGAAACGTTTGATTCAATCGGCGCCCTTAGAAGTTTCAGATTTTGTTAATTTTTTGTGAGGATGATCAAATTGCCATAATGATCATACGAATGAATTAGAATGGATACATTCGTGCGATCCATTCTAATTCATTCGTGCGATCCATTCTATTTCATTCATACGATCCATTCTTACTCATTCGTACGATCCATTCTAATTCATTCGCACGAATGTATCCATTCTAATTCATTCGTACGATCCAATCTAATTCCTTCGCATGATCCTTTCTAATTCATTCATACGATCCATTCTTATTCATTCGTACGATCCATTCTAATTCATTCATACAATCCATTCTAATTCTTTTGCACGAATATATCCATTCTAATTCATTCGTACGATCCATTCTAATTCATTCGCACGATCCATTCTAATTCATTCATACGATCCATTCTAATTCATTCGCACGAATGTATTCATTCGGACAATCTATTCTAATTTATTCGTACGATCCATTCTAATTCATTAGCACGATCCATTCTAATTCTTTCGTACGATCCATTCTATTTCATTTGTATGCGTACGATCTATTCTAGTTCATTCACACGTTCTATTCTAATTCATTCATACGATCCATTCTATTTCATTCGTACGATCCATTCTTACTCATTCGTACGATCCATTCTAATTCATTCACATGAATGTATCCTTTCTACTTCATTCGCACGAATGTATCCATTCTAATTCATTCGTACAATCCATTCTAATTCATTCGCACGATCAATTCTAATTTATTCGTATGATCCATTCTAATTCATTCCTACGATCTATTCTAATTCATTCGTTCGAATGTATCCATTCTAATTCATTCGTACGATTCATTCTAATTCATTCGTACGATCCATTCTAATTCATTCGTACGATCCATTCTACTTCATTCTCACGAATGTATCCATTCTAATTCATTCATACAATCCATTCTAATTCATTCGCACGATCAATTCTAATTCATTCGTATGATCCATTCTAATCCATTCCTACGATCTATTCTAATTCATTCGTTCGAATGTATCCATTCTAATTCATTCATACGATTCATTCTAATTCATTCGTACGATCCATTCTAATTCATTCGTACGATCCATTCTACTTCATTCGCACGAATGTATCCATTCTAATTCATTCGTACAATCCATTCTAATTCATTCGCACGATCAATTCTAATTCATTCGTATGATCCATTCTAATTCATTCCTACGATCTATTCTAATTCATTCGTTCGAATGTATCCATTCTAATTCATTCGTACGATTCATTCTAATTCATTCGTACGATCCATTCTAATTCATTCGTACGATCCATTCTACTTCATTCGCATGAATGTATCCATTCTAATTCATTCGTACAATCCATTCTAATTCATTCGCATGATCAATTCTAATTCATTCGTATGATCCATTCTAATTCATTCCTATGATCTATTCTAATTCATTCGTTCGAATGTATCTATTCTAATTCATTCGTACGATTCATTCTAATTCATTCGTACGATCCATTCTAATTCATTTGTACGATCCATTCTACTTCATTCGCACGAATGTATCCATTCTAATTCATTCGTACAATCCATTCTAATTCATTCGCACGATCAATTCTAAGTACGAATGAATTAGAATGGATACATTCGTGCGAATGAAGTAGAATGGATCGTACGAATGAATTAGAATGGATCGTACGAATGAATTAGAATGGATCGTACGAATGAATTAGAATGGATCGTATGAATTAGTATGGATACATTCGTGCGAATGAATTAGAATTGATCGTACTAATGAATTAGAATGGATCGTGCGAATGAATTAGAATGGATCGTACGATGCAATCTAATTCATTCGTACGATCCATTCTAATTCATCCGTATGATCAATTCTCATTCATTCGCATGATCCATTCTAATTCATTCTCCCAAATGTAGCCTTTCTAATTCATTTGTATGATCCACTCTAATTCATTCGTACGATCAATTCTAATCCAGTCGTACGATCCATTCTAATCCATTCGTACGATCCATTCTAATCCATTCATACGATCCATTCTAATTCATTCTTATAAATGTAACCTTTCTAATTCATTTGTACGATCCATTCTAATTCATTCGTACGATTCATTCTAATTCATTCGTACGATCCATTCTAATTCATTCGTACGATTCATTCTACTTCATTCGCACGAATGTATCCATTCTAATTCATTCGTGCGAATGATGTAGAATTATGGATCATACGAATGAATTAGAATGGATCATACGAATGAATTAGAATTGATCGTGCGAATGAATTAGAATGGATTGTACGAATGAATTAGAATGGATACATTCTAATTCATTCGCACGATCAATTCTAATTCATTCGTATGATCCATTCTAATTCATTCGTTTGATCCATAATTCTACATCATTCGCACGAATGAATTAGAATGGATACATTCGTGCGAATGAAGTAGAATGAATCGTACGAATGAATTAGAATGGATCGTACGAATGAATTAGAATGAATCGTACGAATGAATTAGAATGGATCGTACGAATGAATTAGAATGGATACATTCGTGCGAATGAAGTAGAATGGATCGTACGAATGAATTAGAATGGATCGTACGAATGAATTAGAATGAATCGTACGATTGAATTAGAATGGATACATTCGAACGAATAAATTAGAATAGATCGTAGGAATGAATTAGAATGGATCATACGAATGAATTAGAATTGATCGTGCGAATGAATTAGAATGGATTGTACGAATGAATTAGAATGGATACATTCGTGCGAATGAAGTAGAATGGATCGTACGAATGAATTAGAATGGATCGAACGAATGAATTAGAATGAATCGTACGAATGAATTAGAATGGATACATTCGAACGAATAAATTAGAATAGATCGTAGGAATGAATTAGAATGGATCATACGAATGAATTAGAATTGATCGTGCGAATAAATTAGAATGGATCGTACGAATGAATTAGAATTTGTACGAATGAATTAGAATGGATCGTACGAGTACTAATGAATTAGAATGGATACATTCGTGCAAATGAAGTAGAATGGATCGTACGAATGAATTAGAATGGGTCGTACGAATGAATTAGAATGAATCGTACGAATGAATTAGAATGGATACATTCGAACGAATAAATTAGAATAGATCGTAGGAATGAATTAGAATGGATCATACGAATGAATTAGAATTGATCGTGCGAATGAATTAGAATGGATTGTACGAATGAATTAGAATGGATACATTTGTGCGAATGAAGTATAATGGATCGTACGAATGAATTAGAATGGATCGTACGAATGAATTAGAATGAATCGTACGAATGAATTAGAATGGATACATTCGAACGAATGAATTAGAATAGATCATAGGAATGAATTAGAATGGATCATACGAATGAATTAGAATTGATCGTGCGAATGAATTAGAATGGATTGCACGAATGAATTAGAATTGATACATTCGTGCGAATGAAGTAGAATGGATCGTACGAATGAATTAGAATGGATCGTACGAATGAATTAGAATGGATCGTACGAATGAATTAGAATGAATTGTACGAATGAATTAGAATGGCTAGAATGGATCGTACGAATGAATTAGAATTGATCGTAGGAATGAATTAGAAAGGATCATACGAATGAATTAGAATTGATCGTGCGAATGAATTAGAAAGGATTGTACGAATGAATTAGAATGGATACATTCGAACGAATAAATTAGAATAGATCATAGGAATGAATTAGAATGGATCATACGAATGAAATAGAATGGATCGTACGAATGAATTAGAATGGATCGTGCTAATGAATTAGAATGGATCGTACGAATGAATTAGAATGGATACATTCATGCGAATGAATTAGAATGGATCGTACGAATGAGTAAGAATGGATCGTACGAATGAAATAGAATGGATCGTACGAATGGATTAGAATGGATCGTGATAATGAATAAGAATGGATCGTACGAATGACTTAGAATAGATTGTGCGAATGAATTAGAATGGATCGTATGAATGAATTAGAATGGATACATTCGTACGATTCATTCTAATTTATTTGTACGATCCATTCTACTTCATTCGCACGAATGTATCCATTCTAATTCATTCCTACGATCTATTCTAATTCATTCGTACAATCCATTCTAATTCATTCGCACGATCATTCGTATGATTCATTCTAATTCATTCGTACGATCCATTCTAATTCATTCGCACGATCAATTCTAATTCATTCGTATGATCCATTCTAATTCATTCCTATGATCTATTCTAATTCATTCGTTCGAATGTTTCCATTCTAATTCATTCGTACGATTCATTCTAATTCATTCGTACGATCCATTCTGATTCATTCGTACGACCAATTCTAATTCATTCGTATGATCCATTCTAATTCATTCCTACGATCTATTCTAATTCATTCGTACAACCCATTCTAATTCATTCGTACAATCCATTCTAATTCATTCCTACGATCCATTCTAATTCATTCCTACGATCTATTCTAATTCATTCGTACAATCCATTCTAATTCATTCGCACGAATGTATCCATTCTAATTCATTCGTACAATCCATTCTAATTCATTCGCACGATCAATTCTAATTCATTCGTATGATCCATTCTAATTCATTCCTACGATCTATTCTAATTCATTCGTTCGAATGAATGAATCGTACGAATGAATTAGAATGGATACATTCGAACGAATGAATTAGAATAGATTGTACGAATGAATTAGAATGGATCATACGAATGAATTAGAATTGATCGTGCGAATGAATTAGAATGGATCGTACGAATGAATTAGAATGAATCATACGAATGAATTAGAATGGATACATTCGAACGAATGAATTAGAATAGATCGTAGGAATGAATTAGAATGGATCATACGAATGAATTAGAATTGATCGTGCGAATGAATTAGAATAGATTGTACGAATGAATTAGAATGGATACATTCGTGCGAATGAAGTAGAATGGATCGTACGAATGAATTAGAATGGATCGTACGAATGAATTAGAATGAATCGTACGAATGAATTAGAATGGATCGTGCTAATGAATTAGAATGGATCGTACGAATAAATTAGAATGGATTGTCCGAATGAATACATTCGTGCGAATGAATTAGAATGGATCGTATGAATTAATTAGAATGGATCGTATGAATGAATTCGATTGGATCGTACGAATGAATTACAATGGATACATTCGTCCGAATGAATTAGAATGGATCATACGAAGGAATTAGGGTGGATCGTACGAATGCATTAGAATGGATATATTCGTGCGAATGAATTAGAATGGATTGTATGAATGAATTAGAATGGATCGTATGAATGAATTAGAATGGATCGTACGAATGAATTAGAATGGATCGTACGAATGAATTAGAATGAATCGTATGAATGAATTAGAATGGATACATTCGAACGAATGAATTAGAATAGATCGTAGGAATGAATTAGAATGGATCATACGAATGAATTAGAATTGATCGTGCGAATGAATTAGAATGGATTGCACGAATGAATTAGAATGGATACATTCGTGCGAATGATGTAGAATGGATCGTACGAATGAATTAGAATGGATCGTACGAATGAATTAGAATGAATCGTACGAATGAATTAGAATAGATACATTCGAACGAATAAATTAGAATAGATCGTAGGAATGAATTAGAATGGATCATACGAATGAATTAGAATTGATCGTGCGAATGAATTAGAATGGATTGTACGAAGGAATTAGAATGGATATATTCGTGCGAATGAAGTATAATGGATCGTACGAATGAAATAGAATGGATCGTACGAATGAATTAGAATGAATCGTACGAATGAATTAGAATGGATATATTCGAACGAATGAATTAGAATAGATCAGAGGAATGAATTAGAATGGATCGTACGAATGAATTTGAATGGATCGTACAAATGAATTAGAAAGGTTGCATTTGTGAGAATGAATTAGAATTGATTGTACGAATGAATTAAATGGATCGTACGAATGGATTAGAATGAATCATACGAATGAATTAGAATGGATCGTACGAATGAATTAGAATGGATCGTGCAAATGAATTAGAATCGATCATACGAATGAATTAGAATGGATCGTATGAATGAATTAGATCGTACGAATGAATTAGAATGGATCGTACGAATGAATTAAAATGGATATATTCGAGCGAATGAATTAGAATGGATACATTTGTGCGAATGAATTAGAATGGATCGTACGAATGAATTAGAATGGATCAGCAAATTCGGAAACTTATAAGGGCGTCAAATGTGTTATTTAAATTAACGGTTCAAATAGACGGTTCAGAAACGTTTGATTCAATCGGCGCCCTTAGAAGTTTCAGATTTTGTTAATTTTTTGTGAGGATGATCAAATTGCCATAATGATCATACGAATGAATTAGAATGGATACATTCGTGCGATCCATTCTAATTCATTCGTGCGATCCATTCTATTTCATTCATACGATCCATTCTTACTCATTCGTACGATCCATTCTAATTCATTCGCACGAATGTATCCATTCTAATTCATTCGTACGATCCAATCTAATTCCTTCGCATGATCCTTTCTAATTCATTCATACGATCCATTCTTATTCATTCGTACGATCCATTCTAATTCATTCATACAATCCATTCTAATTCTTTTGCACGAATATATCCATTCTAATTCATTCGTACGATCCATTCTAATTCATTCGCACGATCCATTCTAATTCATTCATACGATCCATTCTAATTCATTCGCACGAATGTATTCATTCGGACAATCTATTCTAATTTATTCGTACGATCCATTCTAATTCATTAGCACGATCCATTCTAATTCTTTCGTACGATCCATTCTATTTCATTTGTATGCGTACGATCCATTCTAGTTCATTCACACGTTCTATTCTAATTCATTCATACGATCCATTCTATTTCATTCGTACGATCCATTCTTACTCATTCGTACGATCCATTCTAATTCATTCACATGAATGTATCCTTTCTACTTCATTCGCATGAATGTATCCATTCTAATTCATTCGTACAATCCATTCTAATTCATTCGCACGATCAATTCTAATTCATTCGTATGATCCATTCTAATTCATTCCTACGATCTATTTTAATTCATTCGTTCGAATGTATCCATTCTAATTCATTCGTACGATTTATTCTAATTCATTCGTACGATCCATTCTAATTCATTTGTACGATCCATTCTACTTCATTCGCATGAATGTATCCATTCTAACGAATGAATTAGAATGGATTGTACGAATGAAGTAGAATGGATACATTCGTGCGAATGATGTAGAATGGATCGTACTAATGAATTAGAATGGATCGTACGAATGAATTAGAATGGATCATACAAATGAATTAGAATGGATCATACGAATGAATTAGAATTGATCTTGCGAATGAATTAGAATGGATTGTACGAATGAATTAGAATGGATACATTCGTGCGAATGAATCAGAATGGATCGTACGAATGAATTAGAATGGATCGTACGAATGAATTAGAATGAATCGTACGAATGAATTAGAATGGATACATTCGAACGAATGAATTAGAATAGATCATAGGAATGAATTAGAATGGATCATACGAATGAATTAGAATTTATCGTGCGAATGAATTAGAATGGATTGTACGAATGAATTAGAATGGATACATTCGTGCGAATGAAGTAGAATGGATCGTACGAATGATGTAGAATGGATCGTACGAATGAATTAGAATGAATCGTACGAATGAATTAGAATGGATACATTCGAACGAATGAATTAGAATAGATCGTAGGAATGAATTAGAATGGATCATACGAATGAATTAGAATTGATCGTGCGAATGAATTAGAATGGATTGTACGAATGAATTAGAATGGATACATTCGTGCGAATGAAGTAGAATGGATCGTACGAATGAATTATATCCATTCTAATTCATTCGCACGATCAATTCTAATTCATTCGTATGATCCATTCTAATTTATTCGTTCAATCCATTCTAATTCATTCGTACGATCCATTCTAATTCATTCGTATGATCCATTCTAATTCATTCCTACGATCCATTCTGATTCATTCGTTCGAATGTTTCCATTCTAATTCATTCGTATGATCCATTCTAATTCATTCCTACGATCCATTCTAATTCATTCCTACGATCTATTCTAATTCATTCGTTCGAATGTATCCATTCTAATTCATTCGTACGATTCATTCTAATTCATTCGTATGATCCATTCTAATTCATTCCTACGATCTATTCTAATTCATTCGTTCGAATGGATACATTCGTGCGAATGATGTAGAATTGATCGTATGAATGAATTAGAATGGATCGTATGAATGAATTCGAATGGATCGTACGAATGAATTACAATGGATACATTCGTCCGAATGAATTACAATGGATACATTCGTCCGAATGAATTAGAATGGATCATACGAAGGAATTAGGGTGGATCGTACGAATGCATTAGAATGGATCGGACGAATGAATTAGAATGGATCGTACGAATGAATTAGAATGGATCGTACGAATGAATTAGAATGGATATATTTATGCGAATGAATTAGAATGGATCGAACGAATGAATTAGAATGGATACATTTGTGCGAATGAATTAGAATGGATCGTACGAATGAATTAGATTGGTTACATTCGTGCGAATGAATTAGAATGGATCGTACGAATGGATTAGAATGGATCGTACGAATGGATTAGAATGAATCGTACGAATGAATTAGAATGGATCGTACAAATGAATTAGAAAGGTTACATTTATGAGAATGAATTAGAATGGATCGTACGAATGGATTAGAATTGATCGTGCGAATGAATTAGAATGGATCGTACGAATGAATTAGAATGAATCATACGAATGAATTAGAAAGGATACATTCGAACGAATGAATTAGAATAGATCGTAGGAATGAATTAGAATGGATCATACGAATGAATTAGAATTGATCGTGCAAATGAATTAGAATTGATTGTACGAATGAATTAGAATGGATACATTCGTGCGAATGAAGTAGAATGGATCGTACGAATGAATTAGAATGGATCGTACGAATGAATTAGAATGAATCGTACGAATGAATTAGAATAGATCGTGCTAATGAATTAGAATGGATCGTACGAATAAATTAGAATAGATTGTCCGAATGAATACATTCGTGCGAATGAATTAGAATGGATCGTATGAATTAATTAGAATGGATCGTATGAATGAATTCGAATGGATCGTACGAATGAATTACAATGGATACATTCATCCGAATGAATTAGAATGGATCATACGAAGGAATTAGGGTGGATCGTACGAATGCATTAGAATGGATATATTCGTGCGAATGAATTAGAATGGATTGTATGAATGAATTAGAATGGATCGTATGAATGAATTAGAATGGATCGTACGAATGAATTAGAATGGATCGTACGAATGAATTAGAATGAATCGTATGAATGAATTAGAATGGATACATTCGAACGAATGAATTAGAATAGATCGTAGGAATGAATTAGAATGGATCATACGAATGAATTAGAATTGATCGTGCGAATGAATTAGAATGGATTGCACGAATGAATTAGAATGGATACATTCGTGCGAATGATGTAGAATGGATCGTACGAATGAATTAGAATGGATCGTACGAATGAATTAGAATGAATCGTACGAATGAATTAGAATGGATACATTCGAACGAATAAATTAGAATAGATCGTAGGAATGAATTAGAATGGATCATACGAATGAATTAGAATTGATCGTGCGAATGAATTAGAATGGATTGTACGAAGGAATTAGAATGGATATATTCGTGCGAATGAAGTATAATGGATCGTACGAATGAAATAGAATGGATCGTACGAATGAATTAGAATGAATCGTACGAATGAATTAGAATGGATATATTCGAACGAATGAATTAGAATAGATCGTAGGAATGAATTAGAATGGATCGTACGAATGAATTTGAATGGATCGTACAAATGAGTTAGAAAGGTTACATTTGTGAGAATGAATTAGAATTGATCGTACGAATGAATTAAATGGATCGTACGAATGGATTAGAATGAATCATACGAATGAATTAGAATGGATCGTACGAATGAATTAGAATGGATCGTGCAAATGAATTAGAATCGATCATACGAATGAATTAGAATGGATCGTATGAATGAATTAGATCGTACGAATGAATTAGAATGGATCGTACGAATGAATTAAAATGGATATATTCGAGCGAATGAATTAGAATGGATACATTTGTGTGAATGAATTAGAATGGATCGTACGAATGAATTAGAATGGATCAGCAAATTCGGAAACTTATAAGGGCGTCAAATGTGTTATTTAAATTAACGGTTCAAATAGACGGTTCAGAAACGTTTGATTCAATCGGCGCCCTTAGAAGTTTCAGATTTTGTTAATTTTTTGTGAGGATGATCAAATTGCCATAATGATCATACGAATGAAGTAGAATGGATACATTCGTGCGAATGAAGTAGAATGGATCGTACGAATGAATTAGAATGGATCGTACGAATGAATTAGAATGAATCGTACGAATGAATTAGAATGGATACATTCAAAAGAATGAATTAGAATCGATCGTAGGAATGAATTAGAATGGATCGTACGAATGAATTAGAATGGATCGTGCTAATGAATTAGAATGGATCATACGAATGAATTAGAATTGATCGTGCGAATGAATTAGAATGGATTGTACGAATGAATTAGAATGGATACATTCGTGCGAATGAAGTAGAATGGATCGTACGAATGAATTAGAATGGATCGTACGAATGAATTAGAATGTCATTCGCACGATCAATTCTAATTCATTCGTATGATCCATTCTAATTCATTCCTACGATCTATTCTAATTCATTCGTTCGAATGTATCCATTCTAATTCATTCGTGCGATTCATTCTAATTCATTCGTACGATCCATTCTAATTGATTCGTACGATCCATTCTACTTCATTCGCACGAATGTATCCATTCTAATTCATTCGTACAATCCATTCTAATTCATTCGCACGATCAATTCTAATTCATTCGTATGATCCATTCTAATTCATTCCTACGATCTATTCTAATTCATTCGTTCGAATGTATCCATTCTAATTCAATTCCTACGATCCATTCTAATTCATTCGTACAATCCATTCTAATTCCATTCTAATTCATTCGTACAATCCATTCTAATTCATTCGCACGATCCATTCTAATTCATTCGTATGATCCATTCTAATTCATTCCTACGATCTATTCTAATTCATTCGCACGAATGTATCCATTCTAATTCATTCGTATAATCCATTCTAATTCATTCGCACGATCCATTCTAATCTAATTCATTCATACGATCCATTCTAACTCATTCATACGATCCATTCTAATTCATTCGCATGAATGTATGTATCCATTCTAGTTCATTCGCATGAATGTATCCATTCTAATTCAATCGTACGATCTATTCTAATTCAATTCCAAGATCTATTCTAATTCATTCGTACGATCCATTATAATTCATTCGTACGATCCATTCTAATTCATTCGCACGATCCATTCTAATTCATTCTCACAAATTTAACCTTTCTAATTTATTTGCACGATCTATTCAAATTCATTCGCACTATCCATTCTAATTCATTTGTATGATCCATTCTAATTCATTCGTACGATCCATTCTAATCCATTCGTACGATCCATGGTAATTCATTCGTACGATCCATTCTAATTCATTCCTATGATCCATTCTACTTCATTCGCACGAATGTATCCATTCTAATTCATTCGTACAATCCATTCTAATTCATTCGCACGATCAATTCTAATTCATTCGTATGATCCATTCTAATTCATTCCTACGATCTATTCTAATTCATTCGTTCGAATGTATCCATTCTAATTCATTCGTACGATTCATTCTAATTCATTCGTACGATCCATTCTAATTCATTCGTACGATCTATTCTACTTCATTCGCATGAATGTATCTATTCTAATTCATTCGTGCAATCCATTCTAATTCATTCGCACGATCAATTGTAATTCATTCGTATGATCCATTCTAATTCATTCCTATGATCTATTCTAATTCATTCGTTCGAATGTATCCATTCTAATTCATTCGTACGATTCATTCTAATTCATTCGTTCGATCCATTCTAATTCATTCGTATGATCCATTCTAATTCATTCCTACGATCTATTCTAATTCATTTGTTCGAATGTATCCATTCTAATTCATTCTTACGATTCATTCTAATTCATTCGTACGATCCATTCTAATTCATTCGTACGATCCATTCTACTTCATTCGCATGAATGTATCCATTCTAATTCATTCGTATGAATGAATTAGAATGGATCGTACGAATGAATTAGAATGAATCGTACGAATGAATTAGAATGGATACATTCGAACGAATGAATTAGAATAGATCGTAGGAATGAATTAGAATGGATCATACGAATGAATTAGAATTGATCGTGCGAATGAATTAGAATGGATCGTGCGAATGAATTAGAATGGATTGTACGAATGAATTAGAATGGATATATTCGTGCGAATGAATTAGAATGGATCGTACGAATGAATTAGAATGGATCGTACGAATGAATTAGAATGAATCGTACGAATGAATTAGAATGGATACATTCGAACGAATGAATTAGAATAGATCGTAGGAATGAATTAGAATGGATCATACGAATGAATTAGAATTGATCGTGCGAATAAATTAGAATGGATTGTACGAATGAATTAGATGGATACATTCGTGCGAATGAAGTAGAATGGATCGTACGAATGAATTAGAATGGATCGTACGAATGAATTAGAATGAATCGTACGAATGAATTAAAATGGATACATTCGAACGAATGAATTAGAATAGATCGTAGAAATGAATTAGAATGGATCATACGAATGAATTAGAAATGATCGTGTGAATGAATTAGAATGGATTGCACGAATGAATTAGAATGGATACATTCGTGCGAATGAAGTAGAATGGATCGTACGAATGAATTAGAATGGATCGTACGATTGAATTAGAATGAATCGTACGAATGAATTAGAATGGATACATTCGAACGAATGAATTAGAATAGATCGTAGGAATGAATTAGAATGGATCATACGAATGAATTAGAATTAATCGTGCGAATGAATTAGAATGGATCGTGCGAATGAATTAGAATGGATTGTACGAATGAATTAGAATGGATACATTCATGCGAATGAATTAGAATGGATACATTCATGCGAATGAATTAGAATGGATCGTACGAATTAATTAGAATGAATCGTACGAATGAATTATAATGGATACATTCGAACGAATGAATTAGAATAGATCGTAGGAATGAATTAGAATGGATCATACGAATGAATTAGAATTGATCGTGCGAATGAATTAGAATGGATTGTACGAATGAATTAGAATGGATCGTACGAATGAATTAGAATGAATCGTACGAATGAATTAGAATGGATTGCAGTCAAGATTTACTGGGAGTGGTCAAATAGCTTCTTTGGCCAAAATTGCTACTGGCTGTAGGGTTAAGATTCTATGGAAGGAAAGATGTAGTAGAATTTTTGATAAAGTTACTAAGCATAAGAGAGCTTTATTGGCTGATATTACCAAAACAGTCCTACTTAGATTGTCTTGCTGTGAAGAAACAGATGTTGATACTTTTGAAAATCAAACTATTATGGCTAAATGGGGTAGTTTTTTGAAGACTTCTCCTTATGAGCCTCAGTATGTCACATGGACTAAGCCTTTACAAAATTGGTTCAAGATCAACACTGATGGTTCCTTAACTCAAAGTTCAGCTGCAATTGGAGGGATTATTAGAGATAGTAATGGTGCAGCTACTCTGGGTTTCTATGGGTCTTCCAAATATAGAAATATCTTAAATGTTGAGCTGGAAGCCATTGAGAAAGGACTAAATTATGCTGAGGATATGAATATCAGTCAGCTCTGGGTTGAATCTGACTCTCTAGTTGCTGTAAAATGTATTCAAGGCTCTTATGCTATTCCTTGGTCAGCAGCTCATCAAGTTCAGCATATTTGTAGTCAATTGGATAGATTCCAAAAGCATAAAATTTCTCATGTGTGGAGAGAAGGAAATATTCCTGCTGATATATTGTCTAAAGATAGCCATGCAATAGATCATATGGTTAGACTGTTTCCAAAAGATTTCAGTGAGAATCTGCGGATTGCTATAGAGAGGGATCAAAATGGAAACATCTATAAGAGACATTGACAGCTGCTGCAGTTTTTACAGATTATCCTGGTTTCTGTAGCTAGACCTGGTGTTGCTTATTTCAAAATTTTCAGATTTGAGGCTGGATAGTTGCTTCATTTTCTACAGCTAATCCTGGTTTTCAACTGTGCTGTTATGTTGATGGGTGTTTTTTTCTATAGCATTTGAAAACTAGTCCTGGTGTTTGTTATCTTCAGAACTTTCAGATTTGAGGCTGGATAGATGCTGCAGTTCCTATAGCTAGTTCTGGCTTTCAGATTTGCTGTTTTGACTGATGGTGCTGGATGGTTGTTAGCAAGTGCTGGTGCTGAAAATTTCAGATAGGTTGCTGGATGTTAGTTGCTGTAGTTTCTGAAGCTAACATTTCCTCATTCTAGCATTGTATTTGTCTTTCTTTTCTTTCTCTGATGTCTTGATTCAATAAAAGACCAGAGTTTGTAATTGTTTGTTTACATTCTTGGGCGGGGTCCCAAATAAAATCCCCTAGCTTTGAGTAAAAAAAAAAGAATTAGAATGGATCGTACGAATGAATCAGAATGGATCGTACGAATGAATTAGAATGAATCGTACGAATGAATTAGAATTGATCGTGCGAATGAATTAGAATGGATTGCACGAATGAATTAGAATGGATACATTCGAGCGAATGAAGTAGAATGGATCGTACGAATGAATTAGAATGGATCGTACGAATGAATTAGAATGAATCATACGAATGAATTAGAATGGATACATTCGAACGAATGAATTAGAATAGATCGTAGGAATGAATTAGAATGGATCATACGAATGAATTAGAATTGATCGTGCGAATGAATTAGAATGGATTGTACGAATGAATTAGAATGGATACATTCGTGCGAATGATGTAGAATGGATCGTACGAATGAATCAGAATGGATCGTACGAATGAATTAGAATGAATCGTACGAATGAATTAGAATGGATACATTCGAACGAATGAATTAGAATAGATCGTAGGAATGAATTAGAATGGATCATACGAATGAATTAGAATTGATCGTGCGAATGAATTAGAATGGATTGTACGAATGAATTAGAATGGATACATTCGTGCGAATGAAGTAGAATGGATCGTACGAATGAATTAGAATAGATCGTACGAATGAATTAGAATGAATCGTACGAATGAATTAGAATGGATTAGAATGGATCATACGAATGAATTAGAATAGATCGTAGGAATGAATTAGAATGGATCATACGAATGAATTAGAATTGATCGTACGAATGAATTAGAATGGATCGTACGAATGAATCAGAATAGATTGTATGAATGAATTAGAATGAATCGTACGAATGAATTAGAATGGAAACATTCGAACGAATGAGTTAGAATAGATCGTAGGAATGAATTAGAATGGATCACACGAATGAATTAGAATTGATCGTGCGAATGAATTAGAATGGATCGTATGAATGAATTAGAATGAATCGTACGAAACGAATGAATTAGAATGGATCGTACGAATGAATTAGAATGGATCGTGCAAATGAATTAGAATCGATCATACGAATGAATTAGAATGGATCGTATGAATGAATTAGATCGTACGAATGAATTAGAATGGATCGTACGAATGAATTAAAATGGATATATTCGAGCGAATGAATTAGAATGGATACATTTGTGCGAATGAATTAGAATGGATCGTATGAATGAATTAGAATGGATCGTATGAATGAATTCGAATGGATCGTATGAATAAATTAGAATAGATTGTCTGAATGAATACATTCTTGCGAATGAATTAGAATGGATCGTATGAATGAATTAGAATGGATTGTATGAATGAATTCGAATGGATCGTACGAATGAATTACAATGGATACATTCGTCCGAATGAATTAGAATGGATCATACGAAGGAATTAGGGTGGATCGTATGAATGCATTAGAATGGATATATTCGTGCGAATGAATTAGAATGGATTGTATGAATGAATTAGAATGGATCGTATGAATGAATTAGAATGGATCGTGCGAGTGAATTAAACTGGATCGTAAGAATGAATTAGAATGGATCGTATGAATGAATTAGAATGAATCGTGCGAATGAATTAGAATGGATCGTACGAATGAATTAGAATAGAATGGATACATTCGTGCGAATGAATTAGAATGGATCGTACGATTGAGTAAGAATGGATCGTACGATTGAGTAAGAATGGATCGTACGAATAAATTAGAATGGATCGTGCTAATGAATTAGAATGGATTGTACGAATGAATTTGAAAAGGTTGTGCGATTAAATTAGAATGGATCGTACGAATGAATTAGAATTGATACATTCGTGCGAATGAATTAGAATGGATCATATGAATGAATTACAATGGATCGTATGAATGAATTAGAATGGATCGTGCGAATGAATAAGAATGGATCGTACGAATGAATTAGAATGGATCGTACAATCCATTCTAATTCATTCGCACGATCAATTCTAATTCATTCGTATGATCCATTCTAATTCATTCCTACGATCTATTCTAATTCATTCGTTCGAATGTATCCATTCTAATTCATTCGTACGATTCATTCCAATTCATTCGTACGATCCATTCTAATTCATTCGCACGATCATTTCTAATTCATTCGCATGAATATATCCATTCTAATTCATTCATACGATCCATTCTAATTCATTCGTACGATCCATTCTAATTCATTCGTACGATCCATTTTAATTCATTTGTACGATCCATTTTAATTCATTCGTACGATCCATTCTAATTCATTCGCACAATCCATTCTAATTCATTCGCACGATCAATTCTAATTCATTCGTATGATCCATTCTAATTCATTCCTACGATCTATTCTAACTCATTAGTTCGAATGTATCCATTCTAATTCATTCGTACGATTCATTCTAATTCATTCGTACGATCCATTCTAATTCATTCGTACGATCTATTCTACTTCATTCTCACGAATGTATCCATTCTAATTCATTCGTACAATCCATTCTAATTCATTCGCACGATCAATTCTAATTCATTCATATGATCCATTCTAATTCATTCCTACGATCTATTCTAATTCATTCGTTTGAATGTATCCATTCTAATTCATTCGTACGATTCATTCTAATTCATTCGTACGATCCATTCTGATTCATTCGTACGATCCATTCTAATTCATTCGTACAATCCATTCTAATTCATTCGCACGAATATATCCATTCTAATGCATTCGTACGATCCACCCTAATTCCTTCATATGATCCATTCTAATTCATTCGGACGAATGTATCCATTGTAATTCATTCGTATGATCCATTCGAATTCATTCATACGATCCATTCTAATTCATTCATACGATCCATTCTAATTCATTCGCACGAATGCATTCATTCGGACAATCTATTCTAATTTATTCGTACGATCCATTCTAATTCATTCGCACTAATGTATCCATTCTAATTCATTCGTACAATCCATTCTAATTCATTCGCACGATCAATTCTAATTCATTCGTATGATCCATTCTAATTCATTCCTACGATCTATTCTAATTCATTCGTTCGAATGTTTCCATTCTAATTCATTCGTACGATTTATTCTAATTCATTCATACGATCCATTCTGATTCATTCGTACGATCCATTCTACATCATTCGCACGAATGTATCCATTCTAATTCATTCGTACAATCCATTCTAATTCATTCGCACGATCCATTCGAATTCATTCGTATGATCCATTCTACTTCATTCGCACGAATGTATCCATTCTAATTCATTCGTACAATCCATTCTAATTCATTCGTACGATCCATTCTACTTCATTCGCACGAATGTATCCATTCTAATTCATTCGTACAATCCATTCTAACTCATTCGCACGATCAATTCTAATTCATTCGTATGATCCATTCTAATTCATTCCTACGATCTATTCTAATTCATTCGTTCGAATGTATCCATTCTAATATATTCGTACGATTCATTCTAATTCATTCGTACGATCCATTCTGATTCATTCGTACGATCAATTCTAATTCATTCGTATGATCCATTCTAATTCATTCCTACGATCTATTCTAATTCATTCGTTCGAATGTTTCCATTCTAATTTATTCGTACGATTCATTCTAATTCATTCGTACGATCCATTCTGATTCATTCGTACGATCCATTCTAATTCATTCGTACGATCCATTCTACTTCATTCGCACGAATGTATCCATTCTAATTCATTCGTACAATCCATTCTAATTCATTCGCACGATCAATTCTAATTCATTTGTATGATCCATTCTAATTCATTGGATACATTCGAACGAATGAATTAGAATAGATCGTAGGAATGAATTAGAATGAATCGTACGAATGAATTAGAATGGATACATTCGAACGAATAAATTAGAATAGATCGTAGGAATGAATTAGAATGGATCATACGAATGAATTAGAATTGATCGTGCGAATGAATTAGAATGGATTGTACGAATGAATTAGAATGGATACATTCATGCGAATGAAGTAGAATGGATCGTACGAATGAATTAGAATGGATCGTATGAATGAATTAGAATGAATCGTACGAATGAATTAGAATAGATCGTAGGAATGAATTAGAATGCATCATACGAATGAATTAGAATTGATCGTGCGAATGAATTAGAATGGATTGTACGAATGAATTAGAATGGATACATTCGTGCGAATGAAGTAGAATTGATCGTACGAATGAATTAGAGTGGATCGTACGAATGAATTAGAATAGATCGTAGGAATGAATTAGAATGGATCATACGTTCGAATGTATCCATTCTAATTCATTCGTACGATCCATTCTAATTCATTCGTACGATCCATTCTACTTCATTCGCACGAATGTATCCATTCTAATTCATTCGTACAATCCATTCTAATTCATTCGCACGATCAATTCTAATTCATTCGTATGATTCATTCTAATTCATTCCTACGATCTATTCTAATTTATTCGTTCATTCGTACGATCCATTTTTACTCATTCGTACGAATATATCCATTCTAATTCATTCGTACAATCCATTCTAATTCATTCGCACGATCAATTCTAATTCATTCGTATGATCCATTCTAATTCATTCCTACGATCTATTCTAATTCATTCGTTCGAATGTATCCATTCTAATTCATTCGTACGATTCATTCTAATTCATTCGTACGATCCATTCTAATTCATTCGTACGATCCATTGTACTTTATTCGCTCGAATGTATCCATTCTAATTCATTCGTGCAATCCATTCTAATTCATTCGCACGATCAATTCTAATTCATTCGTATGATCCATTCTAATTCATTCCTATGATCTATTCTAATTCATTCATTCGAATGTATCCATTCTAATTCATTCGTACGATTCATTCTAATTCATTTGTACGATCCATTCTGATTCATTCGTACGATCCATTCTACTTCATTCGCACGAATATATCCATTCTAATTCATTCGTACAATCCATTCTAATTCATTCGCATGATCAATTCTAATTCATTCGTATGATCCATTCTAATTCATTCCTACGATCTATTCAAATTCATTCGTTCGAATATATCCATTCTAATTCATTCGTACGATTCATTCTAATTCATTCGTACGATCCATTCTAATTCATTCGTACGATCCATTCTAATTCATTCCTATGATCTATTCTAATTCATTCGTTCGAATGTTTCCATTCTAATTCATTCGTACGATTCATTCTAATTCATTCGTACGATCCATTCTGATTCATTCGTACGATCCATTCTAATTCATTCGTACGATTCATTCTAATTCATTCGTACGATCCATTCTAATTCATTCGTCTGATCCATTCTACTTCATTCGCTCGAATGTATCCATTCTAATTCATTCGTGCAATCCATTCTAATTCATTCGCACGATCAATTTTAATTCATTCGTATGATCCATTCTAATTCATTCCTACGATCTATTCTAATTCATTCGTACGATCCATTCTACTTCATTCGCACGAATGTATCCATTCTTTATTCGTACAATCCATTCTAATTCATTCGCACGATCAATTCTAATTCATTCGTATGATCCATTCTAATTCATTCCTACGATCTATTCTAAATCATTCATTCGAATGTATCCATTCTAATTCATTTGTACGATTCATTCTAATTCATTCGTACGATCCATTCTATTTCATTCGTACGATCCATTCTACTTCATTCGCACGAATGTATCCATTCTAATTCCCTCATACAATCCATTCTAATTCATTCGCACGATCAATTCTAATTCATTCGTATGATCCATTCTAATTCATTCCTACGATCTATTCTAATTCATTAGTTCGAATGTATCCATTCTAATTCATTCGTACGATTCATTCTAATTCATTCGTATGATCCATTCTACTTCATTCGCACGAATGTATCCATTCTAATTCATTCGTACAATCCATTCTAATTTATTCGCACGATCAATTCTAATTCATTCGTTTGATCCATTCTAATTCATTCATACGATCTATTCTAATTCATTCGTTCGAATCTATCCATTCTAATTCATTCGTACGATTCATTCTAATTCATTCGTACGATCCATTCTGATTCATTCGTACGATCCATTCTACATTATTCGCACGAATGTATCCATTCTAATTCATTCGTACAATCCATTCTAATTCATTCGCACGATCAATTCTAATTCATTCGTATGATCCATTCTAATTCATTCCTACGATCTATTCTAATTCATTTGTTTGAATGTATCCATTCTAATTCATTCGTACGATTCATTCTAATTCATTCGTACGATCCATTTTAATTCATTCGTACGATCCATTCTACTTCATTCGCTCGAATGTATCCATTCTAATTCATTCGTGCAATCCATTCTAATTCATTCGCACGATCAATTCTAATTCATTTGTATGATCCATGCTAATTCATTCCTACGATCTATTCTAATTCATTCGTTTGAATGTATCCATTCTAATTCATTCGTACGATTCATTCTAATTCATTCGTACGATCCATTCTAATTCATTCGTACGATCCATTCTACTTCATTCGCACGAATGTATCCATTCTAATTCATTCGTACAATCCATTCTAATTCATTCGCACGATCAATTCTAATTCATTCGTATGATCCATTCTAATTCATTCCTACGATCTATTCTAATTCA
Source organism: Chamaelirium japonicum (assembly GCA_947650365.1). Taxonomy (NCBI): domain Eukaryota; kingdom Viridiplantae; phylum Streptophyta; class Magnoliopsida; order Liliales; family Melanthiaceae; genus Chamaelirium; species Chamaelirium japonicum. The sequence goes on from CANTAL010000228.1 coordinate 357,603, forward strand.
TTCGTTCGAATGTATCCATTCTAATTCATTCGTACGATTCATTCTAATTCATTCGTACGATCCATTCTAATTCATTCGTACGATCCATTCTACTTCATTCGCTCGAATGTATCCATTCTAATTCATTCGTGCAATCCATTCTAATTCATTAGCACGATCAATTCTAATTCATTCGTATGATCCATTCTAATTCATTCCTACGATCTATTCTAATTCATTCGTTCGAATGTATCCATTCTAATTCATTCGTACGATTCATTCTAATTCATTCGTACGATCCATTCTGATTCATTCGTACGATCCATTCTACATCATTCGCACGAATGTATCCATTCTAATTCATTCGTACAATCCATTCTAATTCATTCGCACGATCAATTCTAATTCATTCGTATGATCCATTCTAATTCATTCCTACGATCTATTCTAATTCATTCGTTCGAATGTATCCATTCTAATTCATTCGTACGATTCATTCTAATTCATTCGTACGATCCATTCTAATTCATTCGTACGATCCATTCTACTTCATTCGCTCGAATGTATCCATTCTAATTCATTCGTGCAATCCATTCTAATTCATTAGCACGATCAATTCTAATTCATTCGTATGATCCATTCTAATTCATTCCTACGATCTATTCTAATTCATTCGTTCGAATGTATCCATTCTAATTCATTCGTACGATTCATTCTAATTCATTCGTACGATCCATTCCAATTCATTCGTACGATCCATTCTACTTCATTCGCTCGAATGTATCCATTCTAATTCATTCGTGCAATCCATTCTAATTCATTAGCACGATCAATTCTAATTCATTCGTATGATCCATTCTAATTCATTCCTACGATCTATTCTAATTCATTCGTTCGAATGTATCCATTCTAATTCATTCGTACGATTCATTCTAATTCATTCGTACGATCCATTCTGATTCATTCGTATGATCCATTCTACATCATTCGCACGAATGTATCCATTCTAATTCATTCGTACAATCCATTCTAATTCATTCGCACGATCAATTCTAATTCATTCGTATGATCCATTCTAATTCATTCCTACGATCTATTCTAATTCATTCGTTCGAATGTATCCATTCTAATTCATTCGTACGATTCATTCTAATTCATTCGTACGATCCATTCTAATTCATTCGTACGATCCATTCTACTTCATTCGCACGAATGTATCCATTCTAATTCATTCGTACAATCCATTCTAATTCATTCGCACGATCAATTCTAATTCATTCGTATGATCCATTCTAATTCATTCCTACGATCTATTCTAATTCATTCGTTCGAATGTATCCATTCTAATTCATTCGTACGATTCATTCTAATTCATTCGTACGATCCATTCTAATTCATTCGTACGATCCATTCTAATTCATTCCTACGATCTATTCTAATTCATTCGTTCGAATGTTTCCATTCTAATTCATTCGTACGATTCATTCTAATTCATTCGTACGATCCATTCTGATTCATTCGTACGATCCATTCTAATTCATTTGTACGATTCATTCTAATTCATTCGTACGATTCATACTAATTCATTCGTACGATCCATTCTACTTCATTCGCTCGAATGTATTCATTCTAATTCATTCGTGCAATCCATTCTAATTCATTCGCACGATCAATTCTAATTCATTCGTATGATCCATTCTAATTCATTCCTACGATCTATTCTAATTCATTCGTTCGAATGTATCCAGTCTAATTCATTCGTACGATTCATTCTAATTCATTCGTACGATCCATTCTGATTCATTCGTACGATCCATTCTACTTCATTCGCACGAATGTATCCATTCTAATTCATTCGTACAATCCATTCTAATTCATTCGCACGATCAATTCTAATTCATTCGTATGATCCATTCTAATTCATTCCTACGATATATTCTAATTCATTCGTTCGAATGTTTTCATTCTAATTCATTCGTACAATTCATTCTAATTCATTCGTACGATCCATTCTGATTCATTCGTACGATCCATTCTAATTCATTCGTACGATCCATTCTACTTCATTCGCACGAATGTATCCATTCTAATTCATTCGTACAATCCATTCTAATTCATTCGCACGATCAATTCTAATTCATTCGTACGATCCATTCTAATTCATTCCTACGATCTATTCTAATTCATTCGTTCGAATGTATCCATTCAAATACATTCGTACGATCCATTCTAATTCATTCGTACGATCCATTCTACTTCATTCGCATGAATGTATCTATTCTAATTCATTCGTACAATCCATTCAAATTCATTCGCACGATCAATTCTAATTCATTCGTATGATCCATTCTAATTCATTCCTACGATCTATTCTAATTCATTCGTTCGAATGTATCCATTCTAATTCATTCGTACGATTCATTCTAATTCATTCGTACGATCCATTCTATTTTATTCGTACGATCCATTCTACTTCATTCGCACGAATGTATCCATTCTAATTCCTTCGTACAATCCATTCTAATTAATTCGCACGATCAATTCTAATTCATTCGTATGATCCATTCTAATTCATTCCTACGATCTATTCTAATTCATTAGTTCGAATGTATCCATTCTAATTCATTCGTACGATTCATTCTAATTCATTCGTACGATCCATTCTAATTCATTCGTACGATCCAATCTACTTTATTCGCACGAATGTATCCATTCTAATTCATTCGTACAATCCATTCTAATTCATTCGCACGATCAATTCTAATTCATTCGTATGATCCATTCTAATTCATTCCTACGATCTATTCTAATTTATTCGTTCGAATGTATCCATTCTAATTCATTCGTACGATTCATTCTAATTCATTCGTACGATCCATTCTGATTCATTCGTACGATCCATTCTACATCATTCGCACGAATGTATCCATTCTAATTCATTCGTACAATCCATTCTAATTCATTCGCATGATCAATTCTAATTCATTCGTATGATCCATTCTAATTCATTCCTACGATCTATTCTAATTCATTCGTTCGAATGTATCCATTCTAATTCATTCGTACGATTCATTCTAATTCATTCGTACGATCCATTCTAATTCATTTGTACGATCAATTCTACTTCATTCGCTCGAATGTATTAATTCTAATTAATTTGTGCAATCGATTCTAATTCATTCGCACGATCAATTCTAATTCATTGGTATGATCCATTCTAATTCATTCCTACGATCTATTCTAATTCATTCGTTCGAATGTATCCATTCTAATTCATTCCAATGATTCATTCTAATTCATTCGTACGATCCATTCTAATTCATTCGTACGATCCATTCTACTTCATTCGCATGAATGTATCCATTCTAATTCATTCGTACAATCCATTCTAATTCATTCGCACGATCAATTCTAATTCATTCGTATGATCCATTCTAATTCATTCCTACGATCTATTCTAATTCATTCGTTCGAATGTATCCATTCTAATTCATTCGTACGATTCATTCTAATTCATTCGTACGATCCATTCTAATTCATTCCTACGATCCATTCTACTTCATTCGCACGAATGTATCCATTCTTATTCATTCGTACAATCCATTTAATTCATTCGCACGATAAATTCTAATTCATTCGTATGATCCATTCTAATTCATTCCTACGATCTATTCTAATTCATTCGTTCGAATGTATCCATTCTAATTTATTCGTACGATTCATTCTAATTCATTCGTACGATCCATTCTAATTCATTCGTACGATCCATTCTAATTCATTCCTACGATCTATTCTAATTCATTCGTTCGAATGTTTCCATTCTAATTCATTTGTATGATTCATTCTAATTCATTCGTACGATCCATTCTAATTCATTCGTACGATCCATTCTACTTCATTCGCATGTATGTATCCGTTCTAATTCATTCGTGCAATACATTCTAATTCATTCGCACGATCAATTCTAATTCATTCGTATGATCCATTCTAATTCGTTCCTACGATCTATTCTAATTCATTCGTTCGAATGTATCCATTCTAATTCATTCGTATGATCCATTCTAATTCATTCCTACGATCCATTCTAATTCATTCGTACGATCCATTCTAATTCATTCGCATAAATGTATCCATTCTAATTCATTCGCTCGAATATATCCATTTTAATTCATTCGTACAATCCATTCTAATTCATTCGTACAATCTAATTCATTCATACGATCCATTCTAATTCATTCGTATGATCGATTCTAATTCATTTGCACAATCCATTCTAATTCATTCGTACAATCCATTCTAATTCATTCGTATGATTCATTCTAATCCATTCGTACGATCCATTTAATTCATTCGTACGATCAATTCTAATTCATTCTCACAAGTGTAACCTTTCTAATTCATTTGTACGATCCATTCAAATTCATTCGTACGATCCAATTCTAATTCATTCGTATGATCCATTCTAATTCATTCCTACGATCTATTCTAATTCATTCGTTCGAATATATCCATTCTAATTCATTCGTACGATTCATTCTAATTCATTCGTACGAATGTATCCATTCTAATTCATTCGTACAATCCATTCTAATTCATTCGCACGATCAATTCTAATAATTCATTCATATGATCCATTCTAATTCATTCCTACGATCTATTCTAATTCATTCGTTCGAATGTATCCATTCTAATTCATTCGTATGATCCATTCTAATTCATTCACACGATCAATTCTAATTCATTCGTACAATCCATTCAAATTCATTCGCACGATCAATTCTAATTCATTCGTATGATCAATTCTAATTCATTCGTATGATCCATTCTAATTCATTCTTACGATCTATTTTAATTAATTCGTTCGAATGTATCCTTTCTAATTCATTCGTATGATTCATTCTAATTCATTTGTACGATCCATTCTAATTCATTCGTACAATCCATTCTAATTCATTCGTACGATCCATTCTACTTCATTCGTACGATCCATTCTACTTCATTCGCACGAATGTATCCATTCTAATTCATTCGTACAATCCATTCTAATTCATGCGCACGAATGTATCCATTCTAATTCATTCGTACAATCCATTCTAATTCATTCGCACGATCATTTCTAATTCATTCGTATGATTCATTCTAATTCATTCGTATGACCCATTCTACTTCATTCGCACGAATGTATCCATTCTGATTCATTCGTACAATCCATTCTAATTCATTCGCACGATCAATTCTAATTCATTCGTATGATTCATTCTAATTCATTCCTACGATCTATTCTAATTCATTCGTTCGAATGTATCCATTCTAATTCATTCGTACGATCCATTCTATTTCATTCGTACGATCCATTCTACTTCATTCGCATGAATGTATCCATTCTAATTCCTTCGTACAATCCATTCTAATTCATTCGCACGATCAATTCTAATTCATTCGTATGATCCATTCTAATTCATTCGTACATTCGTGCGAATGATGTAGAATGGATCGTACGAATGAATCAGAATGGATCGTACGAATGAATTAGAATGGATCGTATAAATGAATTAGAATGGATCGTGCGAATGAATTAGAATGGATCGTATGATCCATTCTAATTCATTCAGATACATTCTAATTCATTCCTACGATCTATTCTAATTTATTCGTTCGAATGTATCCATTCTAATTCATTCGTACGATTCATTCTAATTCATTCGTACGATCCATTCTAATTCATTCGTACGATCCATTCTAATTCATTCGCACGATCAATTCTAATTCATTCGTATGATCCATTCTAATTCATTCCTACGATCTATTCTAATTCATTAGTTCGAATGTATCCATTCTAATTCATTCGTACGATTCATTCTAATTCATTCGTACGATCCATTCTACTTCATTCGCACGAATGTATCCATTCTAATTCATTCGTACAATCCATTATAATTCATTCGCACGATCAATTCTAATTCATTCGTATGATCCATTCTAATTCATTCATACGATCTATTCTAATTCATTCGTTCGAATGTATCCATTCTAATTCATTCGTACGATTCATTCTAATTCATTCGTACGATCCATTCTGATTCATTCGTACGATCCATTCTACATCATTCGCACAAATGTATCCATTCTAATTCATTCGTACAATCCATTCTAATTCATTTGCACGATCAATTCTAATTCATTCGTATGATCTATTCTAATTCATTCCTACGATCTATTCTAATTCATTCGTTCGAATGTATCCATTCTAATTCATTCGTACGATTCATTCTAATTCATTCGTACGATCCATTCTAATTCATTCGTACGATCCATTCTACTTCATTCGCTCGAATGTATCCATTCTAATTCATTCGTGCAATCCATTCTAATTCATTCGCACGATCAATTCTAATTCATTCGTATGATCCATTCTAATTCATTCCTACGATCTATTCTAATTCATTCGTTCGAATGTATCCATTCTAATTCTTTCGTACGATTCATTCTAATTTATTCGTACGATCCATTCTAATTCATTCGTACGATCCATTCTACTTCATTCGCACGAATGTATCCATTCTAATTCATTCGTGCAATCCATTCTAATTCATTCGCACGATCAATTCTAATTCATTCGTATGATCCATTCTAATTCATTCCTACGATCTATTCTAATTCATTCGTTCGAATGTATCCATTCTAATTCATTCGTACGATTCATTCTAATTCATTCGTACGATCCATTCTAATTCATTCGTACGATCCATTCTACTTCATTCGCACGAATGTATCCATTCTAATTCATTCGTACAATCCATTCTAATTCATTCGCACGATCAATTCTAATTCATTCGTATGATCCATTCTAATTCATTCCTACGATCTATTCTAATTCATTCGTTCGAATGTATCCATTCTAATTCATTCGTACGATTCATTCTAATTCACTCGTACGATCCATTCTAATTTATTCGTACGATCCATTCTAATTCATTCCTACGATCTATTCTAATTCATTCGTTCGAATGTTTCCATTCTAATTCATTCGTACGATCCATTCTGATTCATTCGTACGATCCATTCTAATTCATTCGTACGATTCATTCTAATTCATTCGTACGATCCATTCTAATTCATTCGTACGATCCATTCTACTTCATTCGCTCGAATGTATCCATTCCAATTCATTCGTGCAATCCATTCTAATTCATTCGCACGATCAATTCTAATTCATTCGTATGATCCATTCTAATTCATTCCTACGATCTATTCTAATTCATTCATTCGAATGTATCCATTCTAATTCATTCGTACGATTCATTCTAATTCATTCGTACGATCCATTCTAATTCATTCGTACGATCCATTCTACTTCATTCGCACGAATGTATCCATTCTAATTCATTCGTACAATCCATTCTAATTCATTCGCACGATCAATTCTAATTCATTCGTATGATCCATTCTAATTCATTCCTACGATCTATTCTAATTCATTCGTTCGTTTCCATTCTAATTCATTCGTACGATTCATTCTAATTCATTCGTACGATCCATTCTGATTCATTCGTACGATCCATTCTAATTCATTCGTACGATCCATTCTACTTCATTCACACGAATGTATCCATTCTAATTCATTCGTACAATCCATTCTAATTCATTCGCACGATCAATTCTAATTCATTCGTACGATCCATTCTAATTCATTCCTACGATCTATTCTAATTCATTCGTTCGAATGTATCCATTCTAATTCATTCGTACGATCCATTCTAATTCATTCGTACGATCCATTCTACTTCATTCGCATGAATGTATCCATTCTAATTCATTCGTACAATCCATTCTAATTCATTCGCACGATCAATTCTAATTCATTCGTATGATCCATTCTAATTCATTCCTACGATCTATTCTAATTCATTCGTTCGAATGTATCCATTCTAATTCATTCATATGATTCATTCTAATTCATTCGTACGATCCATTCTATTTCATTCGTACGATCCATTCTACTTCATTCGCATGAATGTATCCATTCTAATTCCTTCGTACAATCCATTCTATTTCATTCGCACGATCAATTCTAATTCATTCGTATGATCCATTCTAATTCATGCCTACGATCTATTCTAATTCATTAGTTCTAATGTATCCATTCTAATTTATTCGTACGATTCATTCTAATTCATTCATACGATCAATTCTAATTCATTCGTACGATCCATTCTACTTTATTCGCACGAATGTATCCATTCTAATTCATTCGTACAATCCATTCTAATTCATTCGCACGATCAATTCTAATTCATTCGTATGATCCATTCTAATTCATTCCTACGATCTATTCTAATTCATTCGTTCGAATGTATCCATTCTAATTCATTCGTACGATTCATTCTAATTCATTCATACGATCTATTCTGATTCTTTCGTACGATCCATTCTACATCATTCGCACGAATGTATCCATTCTAATTCATTCGTACAATCCATTCTAATTCATTCGCACGATCAATTCTAATTCATTCGTATGATCCATTCTAATTCATTCCTACGATCTATTCTAATTCATTCGTTCGAATGTATCCATTCTAATTCATTCGTACGATTCATTCTAATTCATTCGTACGATCCATTCTAATTCATTCGTACGATCCATTCTACTTCATTCGCTCGAATGTATCCATTCTAATTCATTCGTGCAATCCATTCTAATTCATTCGCACGATCAATTCTAATTCATTCGTATGATCCATTCTAATTCATTCCTACGATCTATTCTAATTCATTCGTTCGAATGTATCCATTCTAATTCATTCGTTCGAATGTATCCATTCTAATTCATTCATACGATTCATTCTAATTCATTCGTACGATCCATTCTAATTCATTCGTACGATCCATTCTACTTCATTCGCACGAATGTATCCATTCTAATTCATTCGTACAATCCATTCTAATTCATTCGCACGATCAATTCTAATTCATTCGTATGATCCATTCTAATTCATTCCTACGATCTATTCTAATTCATTCGTTCGAATGTATCCATTCTAATTCATTCGTACGATTCATTCTAATTTATTCGTACGTTCCATTCTAATTCATTCGTACGATCCATTCTACTTTATTCGCACGAATGTATCCATTCTAATTCATTCGTACAATCCATTCTAGTTCATTCGCACGATCAATTCTAATTCATTCGTATGATCCATTCTAATTCATTCCTACGATCTATTCTAATTTATTCATTCGAATGTATCCTTTCTAATTCATTCGTACGATTCATTCTAATTCATTCGTACGATCCATTCTAATTCATTCGTACGATCCATTCTAATTCATTCCTACGATCTATTCTAATTCATTCGTTCGAATGTTTCCATTCTAATTCATTCGTACGATTCATTCTAATTCATTCGTACGATCCATTCTGATTCATTGATAATATCCATTCTAATTCATTCGTACGATTCATTCTAATTCATTCGTACGATCCATTCTAATTCATTCGTACGATCCATTCTACTTCATTCGCTCGAATGTATCCATTCTAATTCATTCGTGCAATCCATTCTAATTCATTCGCACGATCAATTCTAATTCATTCGTATGATCCATTCTAATTCATTCCTACGATCTATTCTAATTCATTCGTTCGAATGTATCTATTCTAATTCATTCGTACGATTCATTCTAATTCATTCGTACGATCCATTCTAATTCATTCGTACGATCCATTCTACTTCATTCGCACGAAGGTATCCATTCTAATTCATTCGTACAATCCATTCTAATTCATTCGCACGATCAATTCTAATTCATTCGTATGATCCATTCTAATTCATTCCTACGATCTATTCTAATTCATTCGTTCGAATGTTTCCATTCTAATTCATTCGTACGATTCATTCTAATTCATTCGTACGATCCATTCTGATTCATTCATACGATCCATTCTAATTCATTCGTACGATCCATTTTACTTCATTCGCACGAATGTATCCATTCTAATTCATTCGTACAATCCATTCTAATTCATTCGCACGATCAATTCTAATTCATTCGTACGATCCATTCTAATTCATTCCTACGGTCTATTCTAATTCATTCGTTCGAATGTATCCATTCTAATTCATTCGTACGATCCATTCTAATTCATTCGTACGATCCATTCTACTTCATTCGCACGAATGTATCCATTCTAATTCATTCGTACAATCCATTCTAATTCATTCGCACGATCAATTCTAATTCATTCGTATGATCCATTCTAATTCATTCCTACGATCTATTCTAATTCATTCGTTCGAATGTATCCATTCTAATTCATTCGTACGATTCATTCTAATTCATTCGTACGATCCATTCTATTTCATTCGTACGATCCATTCTACTTCATTCGCACGAATGTATCCATTCTAATTCCTTCGTACAATCCATTCTAATTCATTCGCACGATCAATTCTAATTCATTCGTATGATCCATTCTAATTCATTCCTACGATCTATTCTAATTCATTAGTTCGAATGTATCCATTCTAATTCATTCGTACGATCCATTCTAATTCATTCGTACGATCCATTCTACTTCATTTGCACGAATGTATCCATTCTAATTCATTCGTACAATCCATTCTAATTCATTCGCACGATCAATTCTAATTCATTCGTATGATCCATTCTAATTCATTCCTACGATCTATTCTAATTCATTCGTTCGAATGTATCCATTCTAATTCATTCGTACGATTCATTCTAATTCATTCGTACGATCCATTCTGATTCATTCGTACGATCCATTCTACATCATTCGCACGAATGTATCCATTCTAATTCATTCGTACAATCCATTCTAATTCATTCGCACGATCAATTCTAATTCATTCGTATGATCCATTCTAATTCATTAGTACGATCCATTCTACTTCATTCGCACGAATGTATCCATTCTAATTCATTCGTACAATCCATTCTAATTCATTCGCACGATCAATTCTAATTCATTCGTATGATCCATTCTAATTCATTCCTACGATCTATTCTAATTCATTCGTTCGAATGTTTCCATTCTAATTCATTCGTACGATTCATTCTAATTCATTCGTACGATCCATTCTGATTCATTCGTACGATCCATTCTACATCATTCGCACGAATGCATCCATTCTAATTCATTCGTACAATCCATTCTAATTCATTCGCACGATCAATTCTAATTCATTCGTATGATCCATTCTAATTCATTCCTACGATCTATTCTAATTCATTCGTTCGAATGTATCCATTCTAATTCATTCGTACGATTCATTCTAATTCATTCGTACGATCCATTCTAATTCATTCGTACGATCCATTCTACTTCATTCGCTCGAATGTATCCATTCTAATTCATTTGTGCAATCCATTCTAATTCATTCGCACGATCAATTCTAATTCATTCGTATGATCCATTCTAATTCATTCCTACGATCTATTCTAATTCATTCGTTCGAATGTATCCATTCTAATTCATTCGTACGATTCATTCTAATTCATTCGTACGATCCATTCTAATTCATTCGTACGATCCATTCTACTTCATTCGCACGAATGTATCCATTCTAATTCATTCGTACAATCCATTCTAATTCATTCGCACGATCAATTCTAATTCATTCGTATGATCCATTCTAATTCATTCCTACGATCTATTCTAATTCATTCGTTCGAATGTATCCATTCTAATTCATTCGTACGATTCATTCTAATTCATTCGTACGATCCATTCTAATTCATTCGTACGATCCATTCTACTTCATTCGCACGAATGTATCCATTCTAATTCATTCGTACAATCCATTCTAATTCATTCGCACGATCAATTCTAATTCATTCGTATGATCCATTCTAATTCATTCCTACGATCTATTCTAATTCATTCGTTCGAATGTATCCATTCTAATTCATTCGTACGATTCATTCTAATTCATTCGTACGATCCATTCTAATTCATTCGTACGATCCATTCTAATTCATTCCTACGATCTATTCTAATCCATTCGTTCGAATGTTTCCATTCTAATTCATTCGTACGATTCATTCTAATTCATTCGTACGATCCATTCTAATTCATTCGTAAGATCCATTCTACTTTATTCGCATGAATGTATCCATTCTAATTCATTCGTGCAATCCATTCTAATTCATTCGCACGATCAATTCTAATTCATTCGTATGATCAATTCTAATTCATTCCTACGATCTATTCTAATTCATTCGTTCGAATGTATCCATTCTAATTCATTCGTATGATCCATTCTAATTCATTCCTACGATCCATTCTAATTCATTCGTACGATCCATTCTAATTCATTCGCACAAATGTATCCATTCTAATTCATTCGCTCGAATATATCCATTTTAATTCATTCGTACAATCCATTCTAATTCATTCGTACGATCTAATTCATTCATACGATCCATTCTAATTCATTCGTATGATCGATTCTAATTTATTTGCACGATCCATTCTAATTCATTCGTACGATCCATTCTAATTCATTCGTATGATTCATTCTAATCCATTCGTACGATCCATTTAATTCATTCGTACGATCAATTCTAATTCATTCTCACAAATGTAACCTTTCTAATTCATTTGTACGATCCATTTAAATTCATTCGTACGATCCAATTCTAATTCATTCGTATGATCCATTCTAATTCATTCCTACGATCTATTCTAATTCATTCGTTCGAATGTATCCATTCTAATTCATTGGTACGATTAATTCTAATTCATTCGTACGAATGTATCCATTCTAATTCATTCGTACAATCCATTCTAATTCATTCGCACGATCAATTCTAATAATTCATTCGTATGATCCATTCTAATTCATTCCTACGATCTATTCTAATTCATTCGTTCGAATGTATCCATTCTAATTCATTCGTATGATCCATTCTAATTCATTCGCACGATCAATTCTAATTCATTCGTACAATCCATTCTAATTCATTCGCACGATCAATTCTAATTCATTCGTATGATCAATTCTAATTCATTCGTATGATCCATTCTAATTCATTCCTACGATCTATTCTAATTAATTCGTTCGAATGTATCCATTCTAATTCATTCGTACGATTCATTCTAATTCATTCGTATGATCCATTCTAATTCATTCGTACGATCCATTCTAATTCATTCGTACAATCCATTCTACTTCATTCGCACGAATGTATCCATTCTAATTCATTCGTACAATCCATTCTAATTCATGCGCACGAATGTATCCATTCTAATTCATTCGTACAATCCATTCTAATTCATTCGCACGATCAATTCTAATTCATTCATATGATTCATTCTAATTCATTCGTACGATCCATTCTACTTCATTCGCACGAATGTGTCCATTCTAATTCATTCGTACAATCCATTCTAATTCATTCGCACGATCAATTCTAATTCATTCGTATAATCCATTCTAATTCATTCCTACGATCTATTCTAATTCATTCGTTCGAATGTATCCATTCTAATTCATTCGTACGATTCATTCTAATTCATTCGTACGATCCATTCTAATTCATTCGTACGATCCATTCTACTTCTAATTCATTCGTACAATCCATTCTAATTCATTCGCACGATGAATTCTAATTCATTCGTATGATCCATTCTAATTCATTCCTATGATCTATTCTAATTCATTCGTTCATATGTATCCATTCTAATTCATTCGTACGATCCATTCTAATTCATTCGTACGATCCATTCTACTTCACTCGCACGAATGTATCCATTCTAATTCATTCGTACAATCCATTCTAATTCATTAGCACGATCAATTCTAATTCAGTCGTATGATCCATTCTAATTCATTCGTACATTCGTGCGAATGATGTAGAATGGATCGTACAAATGAATCAGAATGGATCGTACGAATGAATTAGAATGGATCGTATAAATGAATTAGAATGGATCGTGCGAATAAATTAGAATGGATCGTATGATCCATTCTAATTCATTCGGATCCATTCTAATTCATTCCTACGATCTATTCTAATTCATTCGTTCGAATGTATCCATTCTGATTCATTCGTACGATTCATTCTAATTCATTCGTACGATCCATTCTAATTCATTCGTATGATCCATTCTACTTCATTCGCACGAATGTATCCATTCTAATTCATTCGTACAATCCATTCTAATTCATTCGCACGATCAATTTTAATTCATTCGTATGATCCATTCTAATTCATTCCTACGATCTATTCTAATTCATTCGTTCGAATAGAATGAATTAGAATGGATCGTACGAATGAATTAGAATGGATCGTACGAATGAATCAGAATGGATCGTACGAATGAATTAGAATGGATACATTCGAATGAATGAATTAGAATAGATCGTAGGAATGAATTAGAATGGATCATACGAATGAATTAGAATTGATCGTGCGAATGAATTAGAATGGATTGTAGAATGAATTAGAATGGATACATTCGTGCGAATGAAGTAGAATGGATCGTACGAATGAATTAGAATGGATCGTACGAACGAATCAGAATGGATCATACGAATGAATGAATTAGAATGTATCGTAAGAATGAATTAGAATTGATCATACGAATGAATTAGAATTGATCGTGCGAATGAATTAGAATGGATTGTACGAATGAATTAGAATGGATACATTCATGCGAATGAATTAGAATGGATCGTAGGAATGAATTAGAATGGATCGTACGAATGAATTAGAATGAATCGTACGAATGAATTAGAATGGATACATTCGAACGAATGAATTAGAATAGATCGTAGGAATGAATTAGAATGGATCATACGAATGAATTAGAATTGATCGTGCGAATGAATTAGAATGGATTGTACTAATGAATTAGAATGGATACATTCGTGCGAATAAAGTAGAATGGATCGTACGAATGAATTAGAATGGATCGTACGAATGAATTAGAATGGATCGTACGAATGAATTATAATGGATACATTCGTGCGAATGAAATAGAATGGATCGTACGAATGAATTAGAATGGATCGTACGAATGAATTGAATGAATTAGAATAGATCGTAGGAATGAATTAGAATGGATCGTATGAATGAATTCGAATGGATCGTACGTATGAATTAGAATGGATCGTACGAATGAATTAGAATGGATCTTACGAATGAATTAGAATGAATCGTACGAATGAATTAGAATGGATACATTCGAACGAATTAATTAGAATAGATCGTAGGAATGAATTAGAATGGATCATACGAATGAATTAGAATTGATCGTGCGAATGAATTAGAATGGATTGCACGAATGAATTAGAATGGATACATTCGTGCGAATGAAGTAGAATAGATCGTACGAATAAATTAGAATGGATCGTACGAATGAATTAGAATGAATCGTACGAATGAATTAGAATGGATACATTCGAACGAATGAATTAGAATAGATCGTAGGAATGAATTAGAATGGATCATACGAAAGAATTAGAATTTATCGTGCGAATGAATTAGAATGGATTGTACGAATGAATTAGAATGGATACTTTCGTGCGAATGAATCAGAATGGATACATTCGTGCGAATGAATTAGAATGGATCGTACGAATGAGTAAGAATGGATCGTAGAATTAGAATGGATCGTACGAATGAATCAGAATGGATCGTACGAATGAATTAGAATGAATCGTACGAATGAATTAGAATGGAAACATTCGAACGAATGAATTAGAATAGATCGTAGGAATGAATTAGAATGGATCATACGAATGAATTAGAATTGATCGTGCGAATGAATTAGAATGGATTGTACGAATGAATTAGAATGGATACATTTATGCGAATGAAGTAGAATGGATCGTACGAATGAATTAGAATGGATCGTACGAATGAATTAGAATGAATCGTACGAATGAATTAGAATGGATACATTCGAACGAATGAATTAGAATAGATCGTAGGAATGAATTAGAATGGATCATACGAATGAATTAGAATTGATCGTGCGAATGAATTAGAATGGATTGCACGAATGAATTAGAATGGATCGTACGAATGAATTAGAATGAATCGTACGAATGAATTAGAATGGATCGTATGAATGAATTGGAATGAATCGTACGAATGAATTAGAATGGATACATTTGAACGAATGAATTAGAATGGATTGTACGAATGAATTAGAATGGATACATTCGTGCGAATGAAGTAGAATGGATCGTACGAATGAATTAGAATGGATCGTACGAATGAATTGAATGAATTAGAATAGATCGTAGGAATGAATTAGAATGGATCATACGAATGAATTAGAATGGATCGTACGTATGAATTAGAATGGATCGTACGAATGAATTAGAATAGAAACATTCGAACGAATGAATTAGAATAGATCGTAGGAATAAATTAGAATGGATCATACGAATGAATTAGAATGGATTGTATGAATGAATTAGAATGGATCGTATGAATGAATTAGAATGGATCGTACGAATGAATTTGAATGGATCGTACGAATGAATTAGAATGAATCGTACGAATGAATTAGAATGGAAACATTCGAACGAATGAATTAGAATAGATCGTAGGAATGAATTAGAATGGATCATACGAATGAATTAGAATTGATCGTGCAAATGAATTAGAATGGATTGTACGAATGAATTAGAATGGATAGAATGAATTAGAATGGATTGTACGAATGAATTAGAATGGATACATTCGTGCAAATGAAGTAGAATAGATCGTACGAATGAATTAGAATGGATCGTACGAATTAATTAGAATGAATCGTACGAATGAATTAGAATGGATACATTCGAACGAATGAATTAGAATAGATCGTAGGAATGAATTAGAATGGATCATACGAATGTATTAGAAATGATCGTGCGAATGAATTAGAATGGATTGTACGAATGAATTAGAATGGATACATTCGTGCGAATGAAGTAGAATGGATCGTACGAATGAATTAGAATGGATCGTACGAATGAATTAGAATGAATCGTACGAATGAATTAGAATGGATACATTCGAACGAATGAATTAGAATAGATCGTAAGAATGAATTAGAATGATTCATACGAATGAATTAGAATTGATCGTGCGAATGAATTAGAATGGATTGTACGAATGAATTAGAATGGATACATTCGTGCGAATGAAGAAGAATGGATCGTACGAATGAATTAGAATGGATCATACGAATGAATTGGAATGAATCGTACGAATGAATTAGAATGGATACATTCGAACGAATGAATTAGAATAGATCATAGGAATGAATTAGAATGGATCATATGAATGAATTAGAATTGATCATGCGAATGAATTAGAATGGATTGTACGAATGAATTAGAATGGATACATTCGTGCGAATGAAGTAGAATGGATCGTACAAATGAATTAGAATGGATCGTACGAATGAATTAGAATGAATCGTATCAATGAATTAGAATGGATACATTCAAACGAATGAATTAGAATAGATCGTAGGAATGAATAAGAATGGATCATGCCAATGAATTAGAATTGATCGTGCGAATGAATTAGAATGGATTGTACGAATGAATTAGAATGGATTGTACGATCCATTCTAATTCATTCGTATGATTCATTCTAATTCATTCGTACAATCCATTCTAATTCATTCGTAATCCATTCTACTTCATTCGCACGAATGTATCCATTCCATTCTAATTCATTCGCAAGATCCATTGTAATTCATTTATACGATCCATTCTAATTCATTCGTACGATCCATTTTAATTCATTCGCACAATCTATACTAAGTTATTCGTACGATCCATTCTAATTCATTAGCACGATCCATTCTAATTCATTCGTACGATCCATTCTATTTCATTCGTACGATCCATTCTTACTCATTCGTACGATACATTCTAATTCATTCGCATGAATGTATCCATTCTAATTCATTCGTACGATCCATTCTAATTCATTAGCACGATCCATTCTAATTCATTCGTACGATCCATTCTATTTCATTCGTATGATCCATTCTTACTCATTCGTACGATCCATTCTAATTCATTCGCATGAATGTATCCATTCTAATTCATTCGTACGATCCATTCTAATTCATTCGTACGATTCATTCTAATTCATTCGTACGATCCATTCTAATTCATTCGTACGATCCGTACTACTTCATTCGCATGAATGTATCCATTCTAATTCATTCATGCAATCCATTCTAATTCATTCGCACGATCAATTCTACTTCATTCGCACGAATGTATCCATTCTAATTCATTCGTACAATCCATTCTAATTCATTCGCACGATCAATTCTAATTCATTCGTATGATCCATTCTAATTCATTCCTACGATCTATTCTAATTCATTCGTTCGAATGTTTCCATTCTAATTCATTCATACGATTCATTCTAATTCATTCGTACGATCCATTCTAATTCATTCGCACGATCCATTCTAATTCATTCGTACAATCAATTCTAATTCATTCGTACGATCAATTCTAATTCATTCGTATGATCCATTCTAATTCATTCCTACGATCTATTCTAATTCATTCGTTCGAATGTATCCATTCTAATTCTAATTCATTCGCACGATCAATTCTAATTCATTCGTATGATCCATTCTAATTCATTTCTACGATCCATTCTAATTTATTCGTTTGAATATATCCATTATAATTCATTCGTACGATTCATTCTAATTCATTCGTACGATCCATTCTAATTTATTCGTACGATCCATTCTACTTTATTCGTACGATCCATTCTACTTCATTCGCACGAATGTATCCATTCTAATTCATTCGTACGATCCATTCTACTTCATTCGCACGAATGTATCCATTCTAATTCATTCGTACAATCCATTCTAATTCATTCGCACGATCAATTCTAATTTATTCGTATGATTCATTCTAATTCATTCGTACGATCCATTCTACTTCGTTTGCACGAATGTATTCATTCTAATTCATTCGTACAATCCATTCTAATTCATTCGCACGATCAATTCTAATTCATTCGTATGATCCATTCTAATTCATTCCTACGATCTATTCTAATTCATTCGTTCGAATGTTTCCATTCTAATTCATTCGTACGATTCATTCTAATTCATTCGTACGATCCATTCTGATTCATTCGTACTATCCATTCTAATTCATTCGTATGATCCATTCTACTTCATTCGCACGAATGTATCCATTCTAATTCATTCGTACATTCCATTCTAATTCATTCACACGATCAATTCTCATTCATTCGTATGATCCATTCTAATTCATTCCTACGATCTATTCTAATTCATTCGTTCGAATGTATCCATTCTAATTCATTCGTACGATCCATTCTAATTCATTCGTACGATCCATTCTACTTCATTCGCACGAATGTATCCATTCTAATTCATTCGTACAATCCATTCTAATTCATTCGCACGATCAATTCTAATTCATTCGTATGATCCATTCTAATTCATTCCTACGATCTATTCTAATTCATTCGTTCGAATGTATCCATTCTAATTCATTCGTATGATTCATTCTAATTCATTCGTACGATCCATTCTAATTCATTCGTACGATCCATTCTACTTCATTCGCACGAATGTAT
The DNA here is from genome assembly GCA_947650365.1 of Chamaelirium japonicum. Taxonomy (NCBI): domain Eukaryota; kingdom Viridiplantae; phylum Streptophyta; class Magnoliopsida; order Liliales; family Melanthiaceae; genus Chamaelirium; species Chamaelirium japonicum. Next base: position 377,208 of record CANTAL010000228.1, read on the forward strand.
CCATTCTAATTCATTCGTGCAATCCATTCTAATTCATTCGCACGATCAATTCTAATTCATTCGTATGATCCATTCTAATTCATTCCTACGATCTATTCTAATTCATTAGTTCGAATGTATCCATTCTAATTCATTTGTACGATTCATTCTAATTCATTCGTACGATCCATTCTAATTCATTCGTGCGATCCATTCTACTTCATTCGCACGAATGTATCCATTCTAATAGATTCGTAAAATCAATTCTAATTCATTCGCACGATCAATTCTAATTCATTCGTATGATCCATTCTAATTCATTCCTACGATCTATTCTAATTCATTCGTTCGAATGTATCCATTCTAATTCATTCGTACGATTCATTCTAATTCATTCGTACGATCCATTCTAATTCATTCGTACGATCCATTCTACTTCATTCGCACGAATGTATCCATTCTAATTCATTCGTACAATCCATTCTAATTCATTCGCACGATCAATTCTAATTCATTCGTATGATCCATTCTAATTCATTCCTACGATCTATTCTAATTCATTCGTTTCAATGTTTCCATTCTAATTCATTCGTACGATTCATTCTAATTCATTAGTACGATCCATTCTGATTCATTCGTACGATCCATTCTACTTCATTCGCACGAATGTATCCATTCTAATTCATTCGTAAAATCAATTCTAATTCATTCGCACGATCAATTCTAATTCATTCGTATGATCCATTCTAATTCATTCCTACGATCTATTCTAATTCATTCGTTCGAATGTATCCATTCTAATTCATTCGTACGATTCATTCTAATTCATTCGTACGATCCATTCTAATTCATTCGTACGATCCATTCAACTTCATTCGCACGAATGTATCCATTCTAATTCATTCGTACAATCCATTCTAATTCATTCGCACGATCAATTCTAATTCATTCGTATGATCCATTCTAATTCATTCCTACGATCTATTCTAATTCATTCGTTCGAATGTTTCCATTCTAATTCATTCGTACGATTCATTCTAATTCATTCGTACGATCCATTCTGATTCATTCGTACGATCCATTCTACATCATTCGCACGAATGTAACCATTCTAATTCATTCGTATAATCCATTCTAATTCATTCGCACGATCAATTCTAATTCATTCGTATGATCCATTCTAATTCATTCCTACGATCTATTCTAATTCATTCGTTCGAATGTATCCATTCTAATTCATTCGTACGATCCATTCTAATTCATTCGTACGATCCATTCTACTTCATTCGCACGAATGTATCCATTCTAATTCATTCGTACAATCTATTCTACTTCATTCGCACGATCAATTCTAATTCATTCGTATGATCCATTCTAATTCATTCCTACGATCTATTCTAATTTATTCGTTCGAATGTATCCATTCTAATTCATTCGTACGATTCATTCTAATTCATTCGTACGATCCATTCTAATTCATTCGTACGATCCATTCTACTTCATTCGCACGAATGTATCCATTCTAATTCATTCGTACAATCCATTCTAATTCATTCGCACGATCAATTCTAATTCATTCCTATGATCCATTCTAATTCATTCCTACGATCTATTCTAATTCATTCGTTCGAATGTATCCATTCTAATTCATTCGTACGATCCATTCTGAATCATTCGTACGATCCATTCTAATTTATTCGTACGATCCATTGTACTTCATTCGCACGAATGTATCCATTCTAATTCATTCGTACAATCCATTCTAATTCATTCGCACGATCAATTCTAATTAATTCGTATGATCCATTCTAATTCATTCCTACGATCTATTCTAATTCATTCGTTCGAATGTATCCATTCTAATTCATTCGTACGATTCCTTCTAATTCATTCGTACGATCTATTCTGATTCATTCGTACGATCCATTCTACATCATTCGCACGAATGTATCCATTCTAATTCATTCGTACAATCCATTCTAATTCATTCGCACGATTAATTCTAATTCATTCGTATGATCCATTCTAATTCATTCATACGATTCATTCTAATTCACTCGTACGATCCATTCTAATTCATTCGTACGATCCATTCGACTTCATTCGCACGAATGTATCGATTCTAATTCATTCGTGCAATCCATTCTAATTCATTCGCACGACCAATTCTAATTCATTCGTATGATCCATTCTAATTCATTCCTACGATCTATTCTAATTTATTCGTTCGAATGTATCCATTCTAATTCATTCGTACGATTCATTCTAATTCATTCGTACGATCCATTCTAATTCATTCGTGCAATCCATTCTAATTCATTCGCACGAACAATTCTAATTTATTCGTATGATCCATTCTAATTCATTCCTACGATCAATTCTAATTCATTCGTTCGAATGTATCCATTCTAATTCATTTGTACGATTCATTCTAATTCATTCGTACGATCCATTCTAATTCATTCGTACGATCCATTCTACTTCATTCGCACGAATGTATCCATTCTAATTCATTCGTACAATCCATTCTAATTCATTCGCACGATCAATTCTAATTTATTCGTATGATCCATTCTAATTCATTCCTACGATCTATTCTAATTCATTCGTTCGAATGTTTCCATTCTAATTCATTCGTACGATTCATTCTAATTCATTCGTACGATCCATTCTAATTCATTCGTACAATCCATTCTAATTCATTCGTACGATCCATTCTAATTCAATCTAATTCATTCCTACGATCTATTCTAATTCATTCGTTCGAATGTATCCATTCTAATTCATTCGTACGATTCATTCTAATTCATTCGTACGATCTATTCTAATTCATTCATACGATCCATTCTACTTCATTCGCACGAATGTATCCATTCTAATTCATTCGTACAATCCATTCTAATTCATTCGCACGATCAATTCTAATTCATTCGTATGATCCATTCTAATTCATTCCTACGATCTATTATAATTTATTCGTTCGAATGTATCCATTCTAATTCATTCGTATGATTCATTCTAATTCATTCGTACGATCCATTCTAATTCATTCGTACGATCCATTCTAATTCATTCGTACGATCCATTCTTCTTCATTCGCACGAATGTATCCATTCTAATTCATTCGTACAATCCATTCTAATTCATTCGCACGATCAATTCTAATTCATTCGTATGATCCATTCTAATTCATTCCTATGATCTATTCAAATTCATTCGTTCGAATGTTTCCATTCTAATTCATTCGTACGATTCATTCTTATTCATTCGTACGATCCATTCTAATTCATTCGTACGATCCATTCTACTTCATTCGCACGAATGTATCCATTCTAATTCATTCGTACAATCCATTCTAATTCATTCGCACGATCCATTCTAATTCATTCGTACAATCCATTCTAATTCATTCGCACGATCAATTCTAAATCATTCGTATGATCCATTCTAATTCATTCCTACGATCTATTCTAATTCATTCGTTCGAATGTATCCATTCTACTTCATTCGCACGAATGTATCCATTCTAATTCATTCGTGCAATCCATTCTAATTCATTCGTATGATCAATTCTAATTTATTCGTATGATCCATTCTAATTCATTCCTACGATCTATTCTAATTCATTCGTTCGAATGTATCCATTCTAATTCATTCGTACGATTCATTCTAATTCATTCGTACGATCCATTCTGAGTACGAATGAATTAGAATGGATCCACTCGTGCGAATGAAGTAGAATGGATCGTACGAATGAATTAGAATGGATCGTACGAATGAATCAGAATGGATCGTACGAATGAATTAGAATGAATCGTACGAATGAATTAGAATGGAAACATTCGAACGAATGAATTAGAATAGATCGTAGGAATGAATTAGAATGGATCATACGAATGAATTAGAATTGATCGTGCGAATGAATTAGAATGGATTGTACGAATGAATTAGAATGGATACATCCGTGCGAATGAAGTAGAATGGATCGTACGAATTAATTAGAATAGATACATTCGTGCGAATGAAGTAGAACGGATCGTACGAATGAATTAGAATGGATCGTACGAATGAATTAGAATGAATCGTACGAATGAATTAGAATGAATCGTATGAATGAATTAGAATGGATACATTCGAACGAATGAATTAGAATATATCGTAGGAATGAATTAGAATGGATCATACGAATGAATTAGAATGGATACATTCGAACGAATAAATTAGAGTAGATCGTAGGAATGAATTAGAATGGATCATACGAATGAATTAGAATTGATCGTGCGAATGAATTAGAATGGATTGTACGAATGAATTAGAATGGATACATTCGTGCGAATGATGTAGAATGGATCGTACGAATGAATTAGAATGGATCGTACGAATGAATTAGAATGAATCGTACGAATGAATTAGAATGGAAATATTCGAACGAATGAATTAGAATAGATCGTAGGAATGAATTAGAATGGATCATACGAATGAATTAGAATTGATCGTGCGAATGAATTAGAATGGATTGTACGAATGAATTAGAATGGATACATTCGTGCGAATGAAGTAGAATGGATCGTACGAATGAATTAGAATGGATCGTACGAATGAATTTGAATGGATCGTACGAATGAATAAGAATGGATCGTACGAATGAATTAGAATAGATACATTCGAGCGAATGAATAAGAATGGATCGTACGAATGAATTAAAATGGATCATGCGAATGAATTAGAATGGATCGTACGAATAAATTATAATGGATCATACGAATGAATTAGAATGAATCGTACGAATGAATTAGAATGGAAACATTCGAACGAATGAATTAGAATAGATCGTAGGAATGAATTAGAATGAATCGTACGAATGAATTAGAATGGATTGTACGAATGAATTAGAATGGATCCATTCGTGCGAATGAAGTAGAATGGATCGTACAAATGAATTAGAATGGATCGTACGAATGAATTAGAATGGATCGTACGAATGAATTAGAATGAATCGTACGAATGAATTAGAATGGAAACATTCGAACGAATGAATTAGAATAGATCGTAGGAATGAATTAGAATGGATCATACGAATGAATTAGAATTGATCGTGCGAATGAATTAGAATGGATTGTACGAATGAATTAGAATGGATACATTCGTCCGAATGAAGTAGAATGGATCGTACGAATGAATTAGAATGGATACATTCGTGCGAATGAAGTAGAATGGATCATACGAATGAATTAGAATGGATCGTACGAATAAATTAGAATAGATTGTCCGAATGAATACATTCGTGCGAATGAATTAGAATGGATCGTATGAATGAATTAGAATGGATAGTATGAATGAATTCGAATGGATCGTACGAATGAATTACAATGGATACATTCGTCCGAATGAATTAGAATGGATCGTAGGAATGAATTAGAATGGATCGTACGAATGAATTAGAATGGATCGTACGAATGAATTAGAATTGATCGTGCGAATGAATTATAATGGATCATACGAATGAATTAGAATTGATCGTGCGAATGAATTAGAATGGATTGTACGAATGAATTAGAATGGATACATTCGTGCGAATGAAGTAGAATGGATCGTACGAATGAATTAGAATGGATCGTACGAATGAATTAGAATGAATCGTACGAATGAATTAGAATGGATACATTCGAACGAATGAATTAGAATAGATCGTAGGAATGAATTAGAATGGATCATACGAATGAATTAGAATTGATCGTGCGAATGAATTAGAATGGATTGTACGAATGAATTAGAATGGATCGTACGAATGAATTAGAATGGATCATACGAATGAATTAGAATGGATACATTCGAACGAATGAATTAGAATAGATCGTAGGAATGAATTAGAATGGATCATACGAATGAATTAGAATTGATCGTGCGAATGAATTAGAATGGATTGCACGAATGAATTAGAATGGATACATTCGTGCGAATGAAGTAGAATGGATCGTACGAATGAATTAGAATGGATAGTGCGAATGAATTATAATAGATCGTACGAATGAATTAGAATTGATACATTCGTGCGAATGAACTAGAATTGATCGTGCGAATGAATAAGAATGGATCATACGAATAAATTAGAATTGATCGTGCGAATGAATTAGAATGGATTGTACGAATGAATTAGAATGGTACGATCCATTCTAATTCATTAGCACGATCCATTCTAATTCATTCGTACGATCCATTCTATTTCATTTGTATGATCCATTCTTACTCATTCGTACGATCAATTCAAATTCATTCGCACGAATGTATCCATTCTAATTCCTTCGTACAATCCAATCTATTTCATTCGCATGATCAATTCTAATTCATTCGTATGATCCATTCTAATTCATTCCTACGATCTATTCTAATTTATTCGTTCGAATGTTTCCATTCTAATTCATTCGCACAATCTATTCTAAGTCATTCGTACGATCCATTCTAATTCATTAGCACGATCCATTCTAATTCATTCGTACGATCCATTCTATTTCATTCGTACGATCCATTCTTACTCATTCATACGATCCATTCTAATTCATTCGCATGAATGTATCCATTCTAATTCATTCGTACGATCCATTCTAATTCATTAGCACGATCCATTCTAATTCATTCGTACGATCCATTCTATTTCATTCGTACGATCCATTCTTACTCATTCGTAAGATCCATTCTAATTCATTGGCATGAATGTATCCATTCTAATTCATTCGTACGATCCATTCTAATTCATTCGTACGATTCATTCTAATTCATTCGTACGATCCATTCTAATTCATTCGTACGATCCGTTCTACTTCATTCGCACGAATGTATCCATTCTAATTCATTCGTGCAATCCATTCTAATTCATTCGCAATTCTACTTCATTCGCACGAATGTATCCATTCTAATTCATTCGTACAATCCATTCTAATTTATTCTATCCATTCTAATTCATTCGTACAATCCATTCTAATTCATTTGCACGATCAATTCTAATTCATTCGTATGATCCATTCTAATTCATTCCTACGATCTATTCTAATTCATTCGTTCGAATGTTTCCATTCTAATTCATTCGTACGATCTATTCTAATTCATTCGTACAATCCATTCTACTTCATTCGCACGAATGTATCCATTCTAATTCATTCGTACAAATTAGAATAGATCGTAGGAATGAATTAGAATAGATCGTACGAATGAATTGAATGAATTAGAATAGATCGTAGGAATGAATTAGAATGGATCATACGAATGAATTAGAATGGATCGTACGTATGAATTAGATAGGATCGTACGAATGAATTAGAATGGATCGTACGAATGAATTAGAATGAATCGTATTAGAATGGATCGTACGAATGAATTAGAATGAATCGTACGAATGAATTAGAATGGAAACATTCGAACGAATGAATTAGAATAGATCGTAGGAATGAATTAGAATGGATCATACGAATGAATTAGAATTGATCGTGCAAATGAATTAGAATGGATTAGAATAAGTTGATGAATTCATTCTAATTAGAATGAATTAGAATAGATCGTATGGATTAGAATGAATTCTAATCCTAATTAGAATGAATTCATTCGTACAAATGAATTCTAATTAGAATGAATTCATTCGTATGGATTAGAATGAATTGATCGATACATTCAAACGAATGAATTAGAATGGATCGTCCGAATGAATTAGAATGGATCATACGAATGAATTAGAATGAATCATACGAATGAATTAGAATGGATACATTCAAACGAATGAATTAGAATAGATCGTAGGAATGAATTAGAATGGATCATACGAATGAATTAGAATTGATCGTGCGAATGAATTAGAATGGATCGTATGAATGAATTAGAAAGGATCATGCGAAGGAATTAGATTGGATCGTACGAATGAATTAGAATGGATACATTCGAACGAATGAATTAGAATAGATCGTAGGAATGAATTACAATGGATACATTCGTCCGAATGAATTAGAATGGATCATACGAAGGAATTAGGGTGGATCGTACGAATGCATTAGAATGGATATATTCGTGCGAATGAATTAGAATGGATTGTATGAATGAATTAGAATGGATCGTATGAATGAATTAGAATGGATCGTGCGAATGAATTAAACTGGATCGTACGAATGAATTAGAATGGATCGTGCGACTGAATTAGAATGGATCATACGATTTAATTAGAATGGTTACATTCGTGTTAATGAATTAGAATGGATCGTACGAATGAATTTGAATAGATACATTCGTGCGAATGAAATAGAATGGATCGTACAAATGAATTCGAATAGATCGTGCGAATGAATTAGAATGGATCGTACGAATTAATTAGAATGGATCGTATGAATGAATTAGAAAGGATCGTATGAATGTATTAGAATGGATCGTGCAAATGAATTAGAATTGATCGTGCGAATGAATTAGAATGGATCGTACGAATGAATTAGAATGGAATGTATCCATTCTAATTCATTCGTGCAATCCATTCTAATTCATTCGCACGATCCATTCTACTTCATTCGCACGAATGTATCCATTCTAATTCATTCGTACAATCCATTCTAATTCATTCGCACGATCAATTCTAATTCATTCGTATGATCCATTCTAATTCATTCCTACGATCTATTCTAATTCATTCAATTCATTCGTACGATCCATTCTAATTCATTCGTACGATCAATTCTACTTCATTTGCATGAATGTATCCATTCATACGAATGAATTAGAAATGATCGTGCGAATGAATTAGAATGGATTGTACGAATGAATTAGAATGGATACATACGTGCGAATGAAGTAGAATGGATCGTACGAATGAATTAGAATTGATCGTGCGAATGAATTAGAATGGATTGTACGAATGAATTAGAATGGATACATTCGTGCGAATGGATTAGAATGAATCGTACGAATGAATTAGAATGGATTGTACGAATGAATTAGAATGGATACATTCGTGCGAATGAAGTAGAATGGATCGTACGAATGAATTAGAATGGATCATACGAATGAATTAGAATTGATCGTGCGAATGAATTAGAATGGATTGTACGAATGAATTAGAATGGATACATTCGAACGAATGAATTAGAATAGATCGTAGGAATGAATTAGAATGGATCATACGAATGAATTAGAATTGATCGTGCGAATGAATTAGAATGGATTGTACGACGATCCATTCTAATTCATTCGTACGATCCATTCTACTTCATTCGCACGAATGTATCCATTCTAATTCATTCGTACAATCCATTCTAATTCATTCGCACGATCAATTCTAATTCATTCGTATGATCCATTCTAATTCATTCGTACGATCCATTCTACTTCATTCGCACGAATGTATCAATTCTAATTCATTCGTACAATCCATTCTAATTCATTCGTACGATTCATTCTAATTCATTCTTACGATCCATTCTAATTCATTCGTACGATCCATTCTAATTCATTCGTTCGAATGTATCCATTCTAATTCATTCGTACGATTCATTCTAATTCATTCGTACGATCCATTCTAATTCATTCGTATGATCCATTCTACTTCTTTCGCACGAATGTATCCATTCTAATTCATTCATACAATCCATTCTAATTCATTCGCACAATCAATTCTAATTCATTCGTATGATCCATTCTAATTCATTCCTACGATCTATTCTAATTCATTCATTCGAATGTATCCATTCTAATTCATTCGTAAGATTCATTCTAATTCATTCGTACGATCCATTCTAATTCATTCGTACGATCCATTCTAATTCATTCGTACAATCCATTCTAATTCATTCGTACGATTCATTCTAATTCATTCGTACGATCCATTCTAATTCATTCGTATGATCCATTCTAATTCATTCGCACGAATGTATCCATTCTAATTTATTCGTACAATCCATTCTAATTCATTCGCACGATCAATTCTAATTCATTCGTATGATCCATTCTAATTCATTCGTACATTCGTGCGAATGATGTAGAATGGATCGTACGAATGAATCAGAATGGATCGTACGAATGAATTAGAATGAATCGTACGAATGAATTAGAATGGATACATTCGAACGAATGAATTAGAATAGATCGTAGGAATGAATTAGAATGGATCATACGAATGAATTAGAATTGATCGTGCGAATGAATTAGAATGGATTGTACGAATGAATTAGAATAGATACATTCGTGCGAATGAAGTAGAATGGATCGTATGAATGAATTAGAATGGATCGTACGAATGAAGTAGAATGGATCGTACGAATGAATTAGAATGGATCGTACGAATGAATTAGAATGAATCATACGAATGAATTAGAATGGATCGTACAATCCATTCTAATTCATTCGTACAATCCATTCTAATTCATTCTCACGATCAATTCTAATTCATTCGTATGATCCATTCTAATTCATTCCTACGATCTATTCTAATTCATTCGTTTGAATGTATCCATTCTAATTCATTCGTACGATTCATTCTAATTCATTCGTACGATCCATTCTAATTCATTCGTACGATCCATTCTACTTCATTCGCACGAATGTATCCATTCTAATTCATTCGTACAATCCATTCTAATTCATTCGCACGATCAATTCTAATTCATTCGTATGATCCATTCTAATTCATTTCTACGATCTATTCTAATTCATTCGTTCGAATGTATCCATTCTAATTCATTCGTACGATTCATTCTAATTCATTCGTACGATCCATTCTGATTCATTCGTACGATCCATTCTACATCATTCGCATGAATGTACGAATGAATTAGAATGGATCATACGAATGAATTAGAATTGATCGTGCGAATGAATTAGAATGGATTGTACGAATGAATTAGAGTGGATACATTCGTGCGAATGAATTAGAATGGATCATACGAATGAATTAGAATTGATCGTACGAATGAATTAGAATGAATCGTACGAATGTTTCCATTCTAATTCATTCGTACGATAAATTCTAATTCATTCGCACGATCCATTCTAATTCATTCGTACGATCCATTCTACTTCATTCGCACGAATGTATCCATTCTAATTCATTCGTACAATCCATTCTAATTCATTCGCACGATCAATTCTAATTCATTCGTATTATCCATTCTAATTCATTCCTACGATCTATTCTAATTCATTCGTTCGAATGGATACATTCGTGCGAATGATGTAGAATGGATCGTACGAATGAATTAGAATGGATCGTACGAATGAAGTAGAATGAATCGTACGAATGAATTAGAATGAATCGTATGATCCATTCTAATTCATTCCTACGATCTATTCTAATTCATTCGTTCGAATGTTTCCATTCTAATTCATTCGTACGATTCATTCTAATTCATTCGTACGATCCATTCTGATTCATTCGTACGATCCATTCTAATTCATTCGTACGATCCATTCTACTTCATTCGCACGAATGTATCTATTCTAATTCATTCGTACAATCCATTCTAATTCATTCGCACGATCAATTCTAATTCATTCGTATGATCCATTCTAATTCATTCCTACGATCTGGATACATTCGTGCGAATGAAGTAGAACGGATCGTACGAATGAATTAGAATGGATCGTACGAATGAATTAGAATGAATCGTACGAATGAATTAGAATGGATCGTACGAATGAATTAGAATGGATACATTCATGCGAATGAATTAGAATGGATCGTACGAATGAATTAGAATGGATCGAACGAATAAATTAGAATGGATCATACGAATGAATTAGAATTGATCGTGCGAATGAATTAGAATGGATATAATTCCTAATTCATTCGTACGATTCATTCTAATTCATTCGTACGATCCATTCGAATTCATTCATACGATCCATTCTAATTCATTCATACGATCCATTCTAATTCATTCGAACGAATGTATTCATTCGGACAATCTATTCTAATTTATTCGTACGATCCATTCTAATTCATTCGCACGATCCATTCTAATTCATTCGTACGATCCATTCTATTTCATTTGTATGATCCATTTTTACTCATTCGTACGATCCATTCTAATTCATTCGCACGAATGTATCCATTCTAATTCAGTCATACGATCCATTCTAATTCATTCCTACGATCTATTCTAATTCATTCGTTCGAATGTATCCATTCTAATTCATTCGTACGATTCATTCTAATTCATTCGTACGATCCATTCTAATTCATTCGTACGATCCATTCTACTTCATTCGCACGAATGTATCCATTTTAATTCATTCGTACAATCCATTCTAATTCATTCGCACGATCAATTCTAATTCATTCGTATGATCCATTCTAATTCATTCCTACGATCTATTCTAATTTATTCGTTCGAATGTATCCATTCTAATTCATTCGTACGATTCATTCTAATTCATTCGTACGATCCATGAATTAGAATGGATCGTACGAATGAATTAGAATGAATCGTACGAATGAATTAGAATGGATACATTCGAACGAATGAATTAGAATAGATCGTAGGAATGAATTAGAATGGATCATACGAATGAATTAGAATTGATCGTGCGAATGAATTAGAATGGATTGTACGAATGAATTAGAATGGATACATTCGTGCGAATGAAGTAGAATGGATCGTACGAATGAATTAGAATGGATCGTACGAATGAATTAGAATGAATCGTACGAATGAATTAGAATGGATCGTGCTAATGAATTAGAATGGATCGTACGAATAAATTAGAATAGATTGTCCGAATGAATACATTCGTGCGAATGAATTAGAATGGATCATATGAATGAATTAGAATGGATCGTATGAATGAATTCGAATGGATCGTACGAATGAATTACAATGGATACATTCGTCCGAATGAATTTGAATGGATCATATGAAGGAATTAGGGTGGATCGTACGAATGCATTAGAATGGATATATTCGTGCGAATGAATTAGAATGGATTGTATGAATGAATTAGAATGGATCGTATGAATGAATTAGAATGGATCGTACGAATGGATTAGAATGGATCGTACGAATGAATTAGAATGAATCGTACGAATGAATTAGAATGGATACATTCGAACGAATGAATTAGAATAGATCGTAGGAATGAATTAGAATGGATCATACGAATGAATTAGAATTGATCGTGCGAATGAATTAGAAAGGATTGCACGAATGAATTAGAATGGATACATTCGTGCGAATGAAGTAGAATGGATCGTACGAATGAATTAGAAAGGATCGTACGAATGAATTAGAATGAATCGTACGAATGAATTAGAATGGAAACATTCGAACGAATAAATTAGAATAGATCGTAGGAATGAATTAGAATGGATCATACGAATGAATTAGAATTGATCGTGCGAATGAAATAGATTGGATTGTACGAAGGAATTAGAATGGATACATTCGTGCGAATGAAGTAGAATGGATCATACGAATGAAATAGAATGGATCGTACGAATAAATTAGAATGAATCGTACGAATGAATTAGAATGGATACATTCGAACGAATGAATTAGAATAGATCGTAGGAATGAATTAGAATGGATCATACGAATGAATTAGAATTGATCGTGCGAATGAATTAGAATGGATTGTACGAATGAATTAGAATGGATACATTCGTGCGAATGAAGTAGAATGGATCGTACGAATGAATTAGAATGGATCGTACGAATGAATTAGAATGGATACATTCGAACGAATGAATTAGAATAGATCGTAGGAATGAATTAGAATGGATCGTACGAATGATTTTGAATGGTTCGTACAAATGAATTAGAAAGGTTACATTTGTGAGAATGAATTAGAATTGATCGTACGAATGAATTAAATGGATCGTACGAATGGATTAGAATGAATCATACGAATGAATTAGAATGGATCGTTCGAATGAATTAGAATGGATCGTGCAAATGAATTAGAATCGATCATACGAATGAATTAGAATGGATCGTATGAATGAATTAGATCATACGAATGAATTAGAATGGATCGTACGAATGAATTAAAATGGATATATTCGAGCGAATGAATTAGAATGGATACATTTGTGCGAATGAATTAGAATGGATCGTACGAATGAATTAGAATGGATCAGCAAATTCGGAAACTTATAAGGGCGTCAAATGTGTTATTTAAATTAACGGTTCAAATAGACGGTTCAGAAACGTTTGATTCAATCGGCGCCCTTAGAAGTTTCTGATTTTGTTAATTTTTTGTGAGGATGATCAAATTGCCATAATGATCATACGAATGAATTAGAATGGATACATTCGTGCGAATGAAGTAGAATGGATCGTACGAATGAATTAGAATGGATCGTACGAATGAATTAGAATGGATACATTCGAACGAATGAATTAGAATAGATCGTAGTAATGAATTAGAATGGATCGTACGAATGAATTAGAATGGATCGTGCTAATGAATTAGAATGGATCATACGAATGAATTAGAATTGATCGTGCGAAAGAATTAGAATGGATTGTACGAATGAATTAGAATGGATACATTCGTGCGAATGAAGTAGAATGGATCGTACGAATGAATTAGAATGGATCGTATGAATGAATTAGAATGTCATTCGCATGATCAATTCTAATTCATTCGTATGATCCATTCTAATTCATTCCTACGATCTATTCTAATTCATTCGTTCGAATGTATCCATTCTAATTCATTCGTATGATTCATTCTAATTCATTCGTACGATTCATTCTAATTCATTCGTACGATCCATTCTACTTCATTCGCACGAATGTATCCATTGTAATTCATTCGTACAATTCATTCTAATTCTTTCGCACGATCAATTCTAATTCATTCGTATGATCCATTCTAAATCATTCCTACGATCTATTCTAATTCATTCGTTCGAATGTAACCATTCTAATTCAATTCCTACGATCCATTCTAATTCATTCGTACAATCCATTCTAATTCATTCGCACGATCCATTCTAATTCATTCGTATGATCCATTCTAATTCATTCCTACGATCTATTCTAATTCATTCGCACGAATGTATCCATTCTAATTCATTCGTATAATCCATTCTAATTCATTCGCACGATCCATTCTAATCTAATTCATTCATACGATCCATTCTAACTCAATCATACGATCCATTCTAATTCATTCGCATGAATGTATGTATCCATTCTAGTTCATTCGCACGAATGTATCCATTCTAATTCATTCGTACGATCTATTCTAATTCAATTCCAAGATCTATTCTAATTCATTCGTACGATCCATTATAATTCATTCGTACGATCCATTCTAACTCATTCGCACGATCCATTCTAATTTATTCTCACAAATTTAACCTTTCTAATTCATTTGCACGATCTATTCAAATTCATTCGCACTATCCATTCTAATTCATTTGTATGATCCATTCTAATTCATTCGTACGATCCATTCTAATCCATTCGTACGATCCATGGTAATTCATTCGTACGATCCATTCTAATTCATTCCTACGATCCATTCTACTTCATTCGCACGAATGTATCCATTCTAATTCATTCGTACAATCCATTCTAATTCATTCGCACGATCAATTCTAATTCATTCGTATGATCCATTCAAATTCATTCCTACGATCTATTCCAATTCATTCGTTCGAATGTATCCATTCTAATTCATTCGTACGATTCATTCTAATTCATTCGTACGATCCATTCTAATTCATTCGTACGATCCATTCTACTTCATTCGCATGAATGTATCCATTCTAATTCATTCGTGCAATCCATTCTAATTCATTCGCACGATCAAGTCTAATTCATTCGTATGATCCATTCTAATTCATTCCTATGATCTATTCTAATTCATTCGTTCGAATGTATCCATTCTAATTCATTCGTACGATTCATTCTAATTCATTCGTACGATCCATTCTAATTCATTCGTATGATCCATTCTAATTCATTCCTACGATCTATTCTAATTCATTCGTTCGAATGTATCCATTCTAATTCATTCGTACGATTCATTCTAATTCATTCGTACGATCCATTCTAATTCATTCGTACGATCCATTCTACTTCATTCGCATGAATGTATCCATTCTAATTCATTCGTACGAATGAATTAGAATGGATCGTACGAATGAATTAGAATGAATCGTACGAATGAATTAGAATGGATACATTCGAACGAATGAATTAGAATAGATCGTAGGAATGAATTAGAATGGATCATACGAATGAATTAGAATTGATCGTGCGAATGAATTAGAATGGATCGTGCGAATGAATTAGAATGGATTGTACGAATGAATTAGAATGGATACATTCGTGCGAATGAATTAGAATGGATCGTACGAATGAATTAGAATGGATCGTACGAATGAATTAGAATGAATCGTACGAATGAATTAGAATGGATACATTCGAACGAATGAATTAGAATAGATCGTAGGAATGAATTAGAATGGATCATACGAATGAATTAGAATTGATCGTGCGAATGAATTAGAATGGATTGTACGAATGAATTAGAATGGATACATTCGTGCGAATGAAGTAGAATGGATCGTACGAATGAATTAGAATGGATCGTACGAATGAATTAGAATGAATCGTACGAATGAATTAGAATGGATACATTCGAACGAATGAATTAGAATAGATCGTAGGAATGAATTAGAATGGATCATACGAATGAATTAGAAATGTTCGGGCGAATGAATTAGAATGGATTGCACGAATGAATTAGAATGGATACATTCTTGCGAATGAAGTAGAATGGATCGTACGAATGAATTAGAATGGATCGTACGAATGAATTAGAATGAATCGTACGAATGAATTAGAATGGATACATTCGAACGAATGAATGAGAATAGATCGTAGGAATGAATTAGAATGGATCATACGAATGAATTAGAATTGATCGTGCGAATGAATTAGAATGGATCGTGCGAATGAATTAGAATGGATTGTACGAATGAATTAGAATGGATACATTCGTGCGAATGAATTAGAATGGATCGTACGAATGAATTAGAATGGATCGTACGAATGAATTAGAATGAATCGTACGAATGAATTAGAATGGATACATTCGAACGAATGAATTAGAATAGATCGTAGGAATGAATTAGAATGGATCATACGAATGAATTAGAATTGATCGTGCGAATGAATTAGAATGGATTGTACGAATGAATTAGAATGGATCGTACGAATGAATTAGAATGAATCGTACGAATGAATTAGAATGGATCGTACGAATAAATCAGAATGGATCGTACGAATGAATTAGAATGGATCGTACGAATGAATTAGAATGGATCGTATGAATGAATTAGAAAGGATCATGCGAAGGAATTAGATTGGATCGTACGAATGAATTAGAATGGATACATTCATGCGAATGAATTAGAATGGATCGTACGAATGAATTAGAATGAATCGTACGAATGAATTAGAATGGATACATTCGAACGAATGAATTAGAATAGATCGTAGGAATGAATTAGAATGGATCATACGAATGAATTAGAATGGATCGTACGAATGAATTAGAAAGAATCGTACGAATGAATTAGAATGGATACATTCGAACGAATGAATTAGAATAGATCGTAGGAATGAATTAGAATGGATCATACGAATGAATTAGAATTGATAGTGAGAATGAATTAGAATGGATCGTGCGAATGAATTAGAATGGATTGTACGAATGAATTAGAATGGATACATTCGTGCGAATGAATTAGAATGGATCGTACGAATGAATTAGAATGGATCGTACGAATGAATTAGAATGAATCATACGAATGAATTAGAATGGATACATTCGAACGAATGAATTAGAATAGATCGTAGGAATGAATTAGAATGGATCATACGAATGAATTAGAATTGATCGTGCGAATGAATTAGAATGGATTGTACGAATGAATTAGAATGGATCGTACGAATGAATTAGAATGAATCGTACGAATGAATTAGAATGGATCGTACGAATAAATCAGAATGGATCGTACGAATGAATTAGAATGGATCGTACGAATGAATTAGAATGGATCGTATGAATGAATTAGAAAGGATCATGCGAAGGAATTAGATTGGATCGTACGAATGAATTAGAATGGATACATTCGTGCGAATGAATTAGAATGGATCGTACGAATGAGTAAGAATGGATCGTATGAATGAAATAGAATGGATCGCACGAATGAATTAGAATGGATCGTACGAATAAATATGATTGGATCGTGCGAATGAATTAGAATGGATACATTCGTGCGAATGAAATAGAATTGATCGTGCGAATGAATTAGAATGGATTGTACGAATGAATTAGAATGGATACATTCGTGCGAATGAATTAGAATGGATTGTACGAATGAATTAGAATGGATACATTCGTGTGAATGAAGTAGAATGGATCGTACGAATGAATTAGAATGGATCGTACGAATGAATTAGAAAGAATCGTACGAATGAATTAGAATGGATACATTCGAACGAATGAATTAGAATAGATCGTAGGAATGAATTAGAATGGATCATACGAATGAATTAGGATTGATCGTGCGAATGAATTAGAATGGATTGTACGAATGAATTAGAATGGATACATTCGTGAGAATGAAGTAGAATGGATCGTACGAATGAATTAGAATGGATCCTACGAATGACTTAGAATGAATCGTACGAATGAATTAGAATGGATACATTCGAACGAATGAATTAGAATAGATCGTAGGAATGAATTAGAATGGATCATACGAATGAATTAGAATTGATCGAGCGAATGAATTAGAATGGATTGTACGAATGAATTAGAATGGATACATTCGTGCGAATGAAGTAGAATGGATCGTACGAATGAATTAGAATGGATCGTACGAATGAATTAGAATGAATCGTACGAATGAATTAGAATGGATACATTCGAACGAATGAATTAGAATAGATCGTAGGAATGAATTAGAATGGATCATACGAATGAATTAGAATTGATCGTGCGAATGAATTAGAATGGATTGCACGAATGAATTAGAATGGATATATTCGAGCGAATGAAGTAGAATGGATCGTACGAATGAATTAGAATGGATCGTACGAATGAATTAGAATGAATCGTACGAATGAATTAGAATGGATATATTCGAACGAGTGAATTAGAATAGATCGTAGGAATGAATTAGAATGGATCATATGAATGAATTAGAATTGATCGTGCGAATGAATTAGAATGGATTGTACGAATGAATTAGAATGGATACATTCGTGCGAAAGATGTAGAATGGATCGTACGAATGAATCAGAATGGATCGTAAGAATGAATTAGAATGAATCGTACGAATGAATTAGAATGGATACATTCGAAGGAATGAATTAGAATAGATCATAGGAATGACATAGAATGGATCATACGAATGAATTAGAATTGATCGTGCGAATGAATTAGAATGGATTGTACGAATGAATTAGAATCGATACATTCGTGCGAATGAAGTAGAATGGATCGTACGAATGAATTAGAATGGATCGTACGAATGAATTAGAATGAATCGTACGAATGAATTAGAATGGATACATTCGAACGAATGAATTAGAATAGATCGTAGGAATGAATTAGAATGGATCATACGAATGAATTAGAATTGATCGTGCGAATGAATTAGAATGGATTGTACGAAGGAATTAGAATGGATACATTCGTGCGAATGAGGTAGAATGGATCGTACAAATGAATTAGAATGGATCGTACGAATGAAGTAGAATGGATCGTACGAATGAATTAGAATGGATCGTACAAATGAATTAGAATGGATCAAACGAATGAATTAGAATTGATCGTGCGAATGAATTAGAATGGATTGTACGAATGAATTAGAATGGATACATTCGTGCGAATGAATTAGAATTGATCGTGCGAATGAATTAGAATGGATTGTACGAATGAATTAGAATGGATACATTCGTGCGAATGAAGTAGAATGGATCGTACGAATGAATTAGAATGGATCGGATCGTACGAATGAATTAGAATGGATCATACGAATGAATTAGAATTGATACATTCGAACGAATGAATTAGAATAGATCGTCGGAATGAATTAGAATGGATCGTACGAATGAATTAGAATGAATCGTACGAATGAATTAGAATGGATACATTCGAACGAATTAGAATTGATCGTGCGAATGAATTAGAATGGATTGTACGAATGAATTAGAATGGATACATTCGTGCGAATGAAGTAGAATGGATCGTACGAATGAATTAGAATGGATCGTACGAATGAATTAGAATGAATCGTACGAATGAATTGGAATGGATACATTCGTGCGAATGAAGTAGAATGGATCGTACGAATGAATTAGAATGGATCGTACGAATGAATCAGAATGGATCGTACGAATGAATTAGAATGAATCGTACGAATGAATTAGAATGGAAACATTCGAACGAATGAATTAGAATAGATCGTAGGAATGAATTAGAATGGATCATACGAATGAATTAGAATTGATCGTGCGAATGAATTAGAATGGATTGTACGAAAGAATTAGAATGGATACATTCGTGCGAATGAAGTAGAATGGATCGTACGAATGAATTAGAATGGATCGTACGAATGAATTAGAATGAATCGTACGAATGAATTAGAATGGATACATTCAAACGAATGAATTAGGATAGATCATAGGAATGAATTAGAATGGATCATACGAATGAATTAGAATTGATCGTGCGAATGAATTAGAATGGATTGCACGAATGAATTAGAATGGATACATTCGTGCGAATGAAGTAGAATGGATCGTACGAATGAATTAGAATGGATCGTACGAATGAATTAGAATGAATCGTATGAATGAATTACGATTCATTCCAATTCATTCGTACGATCCATTCTAATTCATTCGCACGATCCATTCTAATTCATTCGCATGAATGTATCCATTCTAATTCATTCGTACGATCCATTCTAATTCATTCGCATGAATGTATCCATTCTAATTCATTCGTACGATCCATTCTAATTCATTCGTACGATCCATTCAGCGAATGAATTAGAATGGATTGCACGAATGAATTAGAATGGATACATTCGTGCGAATGAAGTAGAATGGATCGTACGAATGAATTAGAATGGATCGTACGAATGAATTAGAATGAATCGTACGAATGAATTAGAATGGATACATTCGAACGAATGAATTAGAATAGATCGTAGGAATGAATTAGAATGGATCATACGAATGAATTAGAATTGATCGTGCGAATGAATTAGAATGGATTGTACTAATGAATTAGAATGGATACATTCGTGCGAATGAAGTAGAATGGATCGTACGAATGAATTAGAATGGATCGTACGAATGAATTAGAATGGATACATTCGAACGAATGAATTAGAATAGATCATAGGAATGAATTAGAATGGATCATACGAATGAATTAGAATTGATCGTGCGAATGAATTAGAATGGATTATACGAATGAATTAGAATGGATACATTCGTGCGAATGAAGTAGAATGGATCGTACGAATGAATTAGAATGGATCGTACGAATGAATTAGAATGAATTGTACGAATGAATTAGAATGGATACATTCGAACGAATGAATTAGAATAGATCGTAGGAATGAATTAGAATGGATCATACGAATGAATTAGAATTGATCGTGCGAATGAATTTGAATGGATTGTACGAATGAATTAGAATGGATACATTCGTGCGAATAAAGTAGAATGGATCGTACGAATGAATTAGAATGGATCGTACGAATGAATTAGAATGAATCGAACGAATGAATTAGAATGGATACATTCGAACGAATGAATTAGAATAGATCGTAGGAATGAATTTGAATGGATCATACGAATGAATTAGAATTGATCGTGGGAATGAATTAGAATGGATTGTATGAATGAATTAGAATGGATACATTCGTGCGAATGAAGTAGAATGGATCGTACGAATGAATTAGAATGGATCGTACGAATGAATTAGAATGAATCGTACGAATGAATTAGAATGGATATATTCGAACGAATAAATTAGAATAGATCGTAGGAATGAATTAGAATGGATCATACGAATGAATTAGAATTGATCGTGCGAATGAATTAGAATGGATTGTACGAATGAATTTGAATGGATACATTCAAGCGAATGAAGTAGAATGGATCGTACGAATGAATTAGAATGGATCGTACGAATGAATAAGAATGGATTGTACGAATGAATTAGAATGGATACATTCGTGCGAATGAATTAGAATGGATACATTCGAACGAATGAATTAGAATAGATCGTAGGAATGAATTAGAATGGATCATACGAATGAATTAGAATTGATCGTGCAAATGAATTAGAATGGATTGTACGAATGAATTAGAATGGATATATTCGTGCGAATGAAGTAGAATGGATCGTAAGAATGAAGTAGAATGGATCGTACGAATGAATTAGAATGGATCATGCAAATGAATTAGAATCGATCCATTCTACTTCATTAGCACAATCCATTCTAATTCATTCGTACGATCGATTCTAATTCATTCATACGATCCATTGTAATTCATTCATATGATCCATTCTAATTCATTCGCACGAATGTATCAATTCTAATTCATTCGTACGATCCATTCTAATTCATTCGTACGATCCATTCTACTTCATTCGCACGAATGTATCCATTCTAATTCATTCGTACAATCCATTCTAATTCATTCGCACGATCAATTCTATTTCATTCGTATGATCCATTCTAATTCATTCGTACGATCCATTCTACTTCATTCGCACGAATGTATCCATTCTAATTCATTCGTACAATCCATTCTAATTCATTCGCATGATCAATTCTAATTCATTCGTATGATCCATTCTAATTCATTCCTACGATCTATTCTAATTCATTCGTTCGAATGTATCCATTCTAATTCATTCGTACGATCCATTCTGATTCATTCGTACGATCCATTCTAATTCATTCGTACGATCCATTCTGCTTCATTCGCACGAATGTATCCATTCTAATTCATTCGTATGATCCATTCTAATTCATTCGTACGATCCATTCTAATTCATTCGTACGATCCATTCTACTTCATTCGCACGAATGTATCCATTCTAATTCATTCGTACAATTCATTCTAATTCATTCGCACGATCAATTCTAATTTATTCGTATGATCCATTCTAATTCATTCCTACGATCTATTCTAATTTATTCGTTCGAATGTATCCATTCTAATTCATTCGTACGATTCATTCTAATTCATTCGTACGATCCATTCTAATTCATTCGTACGATCCATTCTACTTCATTCGCATGAATGTATCCATTATAATTCATTCGTACAATCCATTCTAATTCATTCGCACGATCAATTCTAATTCATTCGTATGATCCATTCTAATTCATTCCTACGATCTATTCTAATTCATTCGTTCGAATGTATCCATTCTAATTCATTCGTACGATTTATTCTAATTCATTCGCACGAATGAATTAGAATTGATCGTGCGAATAAAGTAGAATGGATCGTACGAATGAATTAGAATGGATCATACGAATGAATTAGAATGAATCGTACGAATGAATTAGAATGGATACATTCGAACGAATGAATTAGAATAGATCGTAGGAATGAATTAGAATGGATCATACGAATGAATTAGAATTGATCGTGCGAATGAATTAGAATGGATTGCACGAATGTATTAGAATGGATACATTCGTGCGAATGAAGTAGAATGGATCCTACGAATGAATTAGAATGGATCGTACGAATGAATTAGAATGAATCGTACGAATGAATTAGAATGGATACATTCGAACGAATGAATTAGAATAGATCGTAGGAATGAATTAGAATGGATCATACGAATGAATTAGAATTGATCGTGCGAATGAATTAGAATGGATTGCACGAATGAATTAGAATGGATACATTCGAGCGAATGAAGTAGAATGGATCGTACGAATGAATTAGAATGGATCGTACGAATGAATAAGAATGGATTGTACGAATGAATTAGAATGGATACATTCGTGCGAATGAATTAGAATGGATACATTCGAACGAATGAATTAGAATAGATCGTAGGAATGAATTAGAATGGATCATACGAATGAATTAGAATTGATCGTGCAAATGAATTAGAATGGATTGTACGAATGAATTAGAATGGATATATTCGTGCGAATGAAGTAGAATGGATCGTAAGAATGAAGTAGAATGGATCGTACGAATGAATTAGAATGGATCGTGCAAATGAATTAGAATCGATCCATTCTACTTCATTAGCACGATCCATTCTAATTCATTCGTACGATCCATTCTAATTCATTCATACGATCCATTGT